>VWZL01005215.1:201908-339078 GCA_013396915.1 Stercorarius parasiticus | reverse complement strand
AAGATCAAAAGCGGGTAATAGTCTGAGGGCCGTACCAGGGAAGGAAGCATCCTCTTCATGTCTTTGACCTGGGCCCCAGGGAGGCAGCAGACCTCCCTATGTACTGGGTCTGCATACTGGGCCTTCGGCTCCCTTCAGTAGGGAGTCATCTATGACAAGGACCTGTCTTTTCTTCTCTACACAGAGGTTTTGATGCGAGGGGAGGTCTGACTAGACCTCGCTGACATCTCCAAGGTAGGAGAACTATCGTGCTTGTCGTCATCCAGGTTCCTTTGCAGAGCACTGTAACTGTTACATAATGGCACCTTGGAAGGTGGGGTAGCCGCCAGGCAGTCCCGAGTGTGGTGCCTGTTGTACTGGGCAGGAACTTCCTGCCATTGCCCCCTGTCCTCCAGGTTACCACCTTCAGTTGAAGTGAGAGAGGATAGGGAGTTCTCTGTTGCAGGGGTTCTGTCTGCCTGCTGGGTTTCTGTCGTGGGATGCAGGATTGTACTCCAAGTATCTAACTCCCTCTCACATTCTCTGATGCTCCTCAACCTACTTACCTCCTCCCTGAGCTCCGTCCCTAATTGGAGGAGATCCTCTACCTGGACACATCTCCCACAGGTATGCCCATCACTGCCATCCAACACCGGCATAAGAGCAGGGCACACCCTACAGCCTGATGTCTGTGTGGTAGCATGTTCCCACAGGAGCTCCGTCTGAGAGGCTGCATCAGACCTGGTGGTTGTGGAGCTCATGGATGGCACGGTCTTCTTGCGAGTAGTTACCGTCACTACCTAGCTGGGCTGGCAGTCTTTCAGTGCTATCCTGTGTGAACTGCCATGAAGACCTCTCTACATGATCTCCCCCTTAAATGTTATTCCATGTACTTAAGTACCTCTTTAGAAAGCATAGAGGTATAAAATGGAATTGGGAACTGGAGCAGATACTAAGGTATTTTAACCTGTCAAAGTTAAAACCTCAAGTAATCAAGGTTCACATGCACGTGTCTGGATTTCATGGGTACTGTACAACATCTGAAAGCACCTTGTATGCGTACACACACACACACTCTTAAAAGACACAGCTGAAGTGTAAAGTTTTAAATAAAGTGGTGCACCCTGCACCATTTTAAACTTGCTGCCTAGGGCTGGGAACGGAGTCAAGGTCTTTAGAATCAATATCCATGTCACAAATATTTATTCTGATTAGAAGTAGCTGTTCTGGCATTGACTTTTCTATAACTATTCCTGCAACAGGAGTTACAAAAGAGCAAGTGTTTGTTGCACTTTCATTTTCTGCAAGTAAGTCTGTTGTGTTTCCTAAAAGAAAGGGAATTGCCAGTGAATGCCATTAAGTGTCATTTCTCATTTTTGGTACACAGACAGTTCAAAATAATTAAAGGAGAAATCTGTGGGGAGAATGAAGGTCCAAGACTGTTCAAGTCTTTTTCCCTTCTGGCTTAAAGTGACTAGTTTAAGAATGTCACTTTTATGAGATAAGTTACTTAAGGTGGCATTTGAACAAATTTTAGGGAAAAAATACAGGAGATGTTCTAAGATCACAATCTCTGTGAATAACAGTATTGTTACTTTTGGGTTTATAAAGCTAAGTTAGAATACTTTAAAAGGCATTAAAGATGCAGGTAACTTCTCCACAATGTTGTTGAAGCATTGCTCTTTGACTTTTAGGAGATTGCTGTTAATTTTGGGGTGGTGGGTTTTTTGTTTTTTCAAAGCATGTGACATAAGAGAAAGAAAAATACTATTTATAAAGCTGACCTCCTGTGAAGTGTTTTTAAACATCAAATTAAGTGGATAGTTCTTGATGTTTAAGGTCTAAAAGTAGAGACATGAGGGAACAAAGTATAAATAGGACATCAGCAAACACATTATTGAACTTGTAATTTTCTGTGTTTACTGAGAGCTTTTCAATAGCAGATTCTAATCATTGTTGGATAGTGCTGTGCAGTGTTTCTAATAAAATACATAAAAGCATGTGGGTTTGCCTTTATTTGCATAGAGTTTGTTCTACATGCAGATACGAAGCTAATACATTCAAAGAAGCATTAATGTTACTTTTCAATAACACATTTTTGTTATCATGGATTGTTAGCTGCAGTATAATCATGTGTCCTGTTTTCATAACTCATCTACCAATATAAATAGCTAAAAATAGTACTGCTCCAGTCATGTAACTTAATCATTGAGCAGGACAGAAACTGACCTGCAGTTGTACCTGCAATCAAAGACAGAGCCGGTTGGATATTGTGGTGATTCAGATGCAACTATGTGTAGGTCTTGTTGTTCAACATCCCTCTGATTTATTGATTATCACAAAAAATTTCAAAAGACAGGAAGTTATAACTGACTTAAAATGAGACATGAGATTATGAGAACTTTGATAGAAATGTAGGTATTTTCTGATTCCTAAGCAGCACAAATCATAATTCAGTTATTTTTCACTTCTAAGAAATGTCGGGTCGGGCAGGAACAGAGAACAAGACTAAGACTGACTAAATAATAATAATCTGCTGCAGGAGAGTGAGAGATAACTACCAAAAATATTCAGAGAATTTGCCTAGGTGGTTGGAAGGTATGTGGAGTATGACTTCTGTTGGATGGTGTTTCTAGTTACGAAAGCAGTTATGAAAGCCATTAGACTGTTTGATTCTATGATGAGTATGTACATCTCTGGTTTCTGTGTAAATTCCCCTCTGGTGCTATAGATCCTTTCTGGATGGTCTCTCTCCTAAAATCGACAAGTTCATATATGAATTGGTTTTATTATTATTTTTCCCAAACAATGTTTTTTCCAGATGAAAAACTGTCAGAAAATTTCTGACTAAATCTGTTACAATAAAATACTCATATTAAATTAACTGTTGTATTTGGCTTTCAGATCTGAAAGCTGCCACATTGAATTTTGCTGGGATTGTAAAATTTTCGTTCGGTTCCAGGGGTTTTAGAGACATCATGCTTCTAGATGTATTAATGTTATTTTTTCCCCTCCCTTTTTTCAGTAAATCTATGAACCATATCTGATCAAACACAGCCTAAATATGTTTGAGTTAGCAAAAATGGAAATGAACTAAATAAAATGAAACGCACTCTGTAGCTGTAAGTAAAATGGCATATGTCATTACTCTGGGACAAAATCCCTAAAAGAAGG
The DNA here is from genome assembly GCA_013396915.1 of Stercorarius parasiticus. Taxonomy (NCBI): domain Eukaryota; kingdom Metazoa; phylum Chordata; class Aves; order Charadriiformes; family Stercorariidae; genus Stercorarius; species Stercorarius parasiticus. The sequence goes on along the minus strand of VWZL01005215.1, from coordinate 335,925 downwards.
GTGTGTCTGATGTACAAAACATTCTAGTCTGGTACCTTAAGTGTTTTAAGAAGTCTGTTTCAAAATAATAGTTGGCAACAAGGTCAGATTTATGGGTGGGCCAGAAGAGGGAGTACTCTTCCGTTTAGCACATGGGTTTAGCAGTTCATTTGACATGTTTGTAGCAGAGGGGTGCACAGCCCATTGCTCTTCTTAGGTTTGAGCTTTGTCCTCCCTCAGACAGCAGTAAACTGTCTGTGAACTAGTATACTTTTAAGTTACATGGCAGTATATTTCCCTCAGGCCAGCTGAAGGTCCAGCTTTACGGCATCTCGGATATATGTGTTATACGTACCGTAATTTAAGGTTTGTGACCTGGTCATGTATAAGCTTGGGATCTCAAGCTTTTTTAATATGTTGTAAGCTACAATAACTCTAATTGCCATTGCAGAGAAATGTATCAAATACCTCAGCTACTCAGGCAGCACACACTTTGGAATTTATTAGCTGCTGCTCTGATCCTAATTTAGTGGCATGATCTCATCTCACTGAAAGTATAATTGCCATTATTGAATAATTATTTTGATAAGTTATTCCATTTTCTGCCCTGTTTATCTTCTGTTCTTAAGTGTCTCGTTTTCCTCTTTCAACATTGCCATCTCAATCTGAGCTCCTTCTGACTCATTCTCAATATTTTTTCAGTCTTTGTTTAATGGCACAATCACTGCTTGATAACATCTGTATGTCTTCTGCAATTCTGTCAAATTGGCTGGTATGAAGAGACGTAAGTACTGCAGTTTCCCTTCCAAGATTCTGCTGTTGCATCATTTTGGCACAAGGATTTTTTTGTCTTCCACCCTTTTTCTTCAGTTTGGTCCCATACAATAAGATTTCTTTTATTTTCCAATCCGTTGCCCATTGAAAAAGTTCATTTTCTGCAAAAATCTTCTACGTACTGAGTATCTCCAATGTCTACTAGGGTATGTACATGAAATAATGCAATTTTAACTTTACAATCACGGGTATTTTTACAGTGTGTACTTAGAAGGCAAAACCACATCTTTTTATTGGATATTTTGTTTGTTGTAATCAACTTGAAAGTGCTCCTGCCCTTATGTGTATCACATCTTAATATGTTTCTTGTAGATATTTGCAAAAGGAAAAGGAAATAACTTAAGACCTTGGAAAAAAAATCTGACTTTTATTTCATGAGCTACATTATTTTTACTGCTACAATATCTATTGTGCCCTCTTATGCATCCTCTGGTAGCTCACACATGGATACACATGCATGTATATGCACATGCATGCAAAAAAACCCACTCATAATGGCAACAAGATCCCTGCAAGGGAAATCAGATGAGATAGATTATCATCTGAGTCTTTGGAAAGAATCCTAAAGATGAGTAGTAATGAAAATTTATTTACATTTTCTGCTTTATTTGCTGCTTCTTACTTATTCTTCTTCCCAGTATCTCAGCAGTATTACTGACCTCTGTCTCTTCCTATTTCATAGCTCTAATTACTGATATTTTTGAAGTATCAAGTAGCATCCAAGACCTTTTTCTTTTGTGATGGAATTTTTGTGGCCATGATACGCCAAAAGTTGCTTTCATTGCACTGAAAATCCGCGTATAATAAAAGTGCTTAGTGCTTTACATAACTGGTCCTAAAATATTTAAATATAGAGGAATGTATTGGGTTTGTGTGGCAATGTTTTGGTAGTGTGGGGGCTACAGGGGTGGCTTCTGTGAGAAGCTGCTAGAAGCTTCCTCCATGTCCAATAGAGACAATGCCAGCCAGCTCCAAGATGGACCCACTGCTGGTCAAGGCTGAGCCCGTCAGTGATGGTGGTAGTGCTTCCGTGATGACATTTAAGAAGGCGAAAAAGTTGCTGCGCTACAGCAACCACAGGAGAGCAGTAAGAGCAACTCTGCAGGCACCAAGGTCAGTGAAGAAGGAGGGGGAGGACATGCTCCACGTGCTAGAGCAGCGATTCTGCTGCAGCCTGTGGTGAAGATCATGGTGAGGCAGACTGTACCCCTGCAGCCCATGGAGGTTAACAGTGGAGCAGATATCCACCTGCAGCCTGTGAAGGACTCCAAGCAGAGCAGGTGGATGTGCCCGAAGGAGGCTCTGACCCCATGGAGAGGCCATGATGGAACGAGCTCCTGGCAGGACCTGGGACCTCGTGGAGAGAGGTGCCCATGTTGGAGCAGGTTTTCTGTCAGGACTTGTGACCCTGTGGGGGACCCACACTGGAGCAGTCTCTTCCTGAAGGACTGCACCCTGTGGAAGAGACCCACTCTATAGCAGCTCGTGAAAAACTGCAGCCTGTGGTAAGGACTCACATTGGAGAAGTTTGTGGAGGACTGTCTCCTGTGGGAGAGCCTCCACGCTGGAGCAGGGGAAGAGTGTGAGGAGTCCTTCCCCTGAGGAGGAAGGAGCATCAGAGTCAACATGTGATGAACCAACCACAACCCCCATTCCCCATCCCCCTGCATTGCTTAGGGAAAGGAGGTAGAGAAATTTGGGCACGAAGTTGAGCCTGAGGAGAAGGGGAGGGTGGGGGGAAGGTGTGTTAAGATTTGGTTTTATTTCTCATTGTCCTACTCTGATTTTTTTTTATTTTTTTCTATTATTGACAATAAATTAAATGAATTTCCTTGAGTTAAGTCTGTTTTGCCTGTGACAGTAATTGCTTAGTGATCGTCCTGTCCTTATCTTGACCCACAAGCCTTTCATTGTATTTTCTCTCTCCTCTCCAGTTGAGGAGGGGAGCGATAGAGTGGCTTGGTGGGCACCTGGCGTCCAGCCAGGACGGAAGGAAGAACAAGAGAGGAGGTGCCAGACTGTTGCATGGACCTGGTAGGAATTTGAGGGTTATGATTTTTAAAAAGCCAAATTAAATATAAAAGAAAATACTTCTCACTGTAGGCTCCTATTTAGTGCCTAAGAATGGTTAAGAGAGATATATGTGACTGAATAGAAGTTGTATTTCTTTTTGTGTATTATGGCCTGTTCTAAAATACTTATTCCAGGTAATTCTGTCTAGCTTGTTTGCTTCAGCTGTTTGTAGTTCTTCAAGAAATGGTGGGCTAGGGGTCTCCTGACTTGGTTATGGGAAGTCCTGTTTCCTCTACGTCATTTATCTCCATGAGATGAAAAAACACTAATAACACATAGCTGTTCAAAGATAGTTTCTATTTGACTTCTACATTTCTATTTTCAAGCTTATGCAACATATTTATCTGAATCAAATCTCTGTTCCAGTGAACAACACATAATTTTTGTGCCCTATTTTGAATCTGAATGATTCATTCTGTTAAGAAAAAGGGTGAAAAAACCAAAAACCCCACAACAACAATACTACAAACACATCAATGAAGAAACCTCATTGCTTGTATGAACGGGAAAGAGTCTTTTCTTTTAAAAGCCCTTTTTTAAATTGTCAGTACTGCATCTCTCATTATGCACATGCTTGGGACTACTATAAAGACATGTAGCTTTTTATTTTTAAATATATATTATATATATGCATAAAATATATACACACAATGCTTTAGCCCTGTGCACTGGGCTAGTCACAGGCTCTGCAGGAAGTGGCAGTATAGACACATTCATTTACTCTGGAGCGAAAAGATCCACTGAGAAATGATAGCCCTCTTAATTGATTCCACTCTTATTTTTTCATTGTGACTTTACAACTCAAGAGTAAATTTTCACACTTATTGGACAGATTTTAACTAGCTCTTATTAAAGGATACCTGGCAAGAGGATGCATTATGGTTGCACTAAATCAGTATGACACCCTTCCAGAAACATGCATCTGACGTGTTATCATAAGGACAAAGATAGATGTAACATCCTAGTGACAAATATGGGCAACTCATGAAAATGCTGATTGTCATAGAACAACTTAAAACAAATCTGGCCATACTGCAGCCAAGATGCATTGTTGCCTTTTCTGAAGAACATGGAAAATTGTTTTATTCACCTGCAGTTTATTTTTCTGATTTGGTGAATGCTGAAGTGTGTAAGCAAGGAACATCATAGAATAGTTTGGGTTGGAAAGGATCTTTAAAGGTCATCTAGTCCAACCCCCAAGATGCTTCTCTCAAAAGAAAATGCATCTCCTTACTGTTTTCCTTGTGGTTAGAAAGTGAGAGAAATTCCAGCAATGTAATAATTAGGGGTCTCCGTATCTACTCAACTCCCCTACTTAAAGAAAAAAGGGGAAACAAGAAACTGGGAAAAATTAAAGATAAAATTCTGGTTCTTTGAAGTATGGTGGAAGGAATGTAATGCTTTGGAGAGAATCAATGTGCCATCTGCAAACTAATTATGCCCACTTAAATATTTGCACTCTTTCAGTGCAAGTTCATTTTAAATGAGTCTTTACATGCACTTTTATCACCGTGAAATGACATATCAAAACAGGATATAGCAAGCTTAATAGCTTTGAGATCCTCTTAAGATGAAAATGTGGTGAAAGTCCCCTCTGTGACAGTTGATGCTAATATCTTTTATTGGTACCTAGATATTTGAAAAGAGAAACACCTGCCAGGAAACAAAAGGCCAAAGAGAAGAAAGTTATGTGCTGAGAGATGACATGTGAGAGCTCCCAAGAATCCATCAGCTCTGGAGACTAGTGGTCATGTTGGATCCACACAGTCAGCTGAAAATGTGCAAGGCCACTGACACATATTATCATTAATGACAGGGTGTGTAATTCAGACCGTATCCACAAAGACAGTGGCTGCTATATGCAGACAAAATTGCCAGGAAAAAAAAAAGATTCCTTGAGGGACTTTCTGATCTAAAAATCAGTCATGCATCCATATGGTGGGCCAGGAGCAGGGATTGGCCTCCGAACTGTGGCTCCAACAGGGTAGCGCAGAGTATGTGTGTATGTATGTATGAGGGAACCAAGCAAATAGCAAATGAGTGCAGTGTGTAAACAGTTATCTGCTATTAATAGTGACAGTTTATTTATTAAATCACCTTTAATTATCAACAGAGATTTGTGTCTTGATTCAATTTCCTATAAAAACAGAGTATTTACTACACAGCAGTAAAATGGATTTTTTTTATACCTGTTTGTTTCTAAAATACATCTTTTCATAGAGACGCATAAAATCAGATTCCTTGTGAGGACAGCCTGCAGAATAAGTTTAAACTGGTTTAGAAGTTCAGACTGAAGTGCATCATGTGTCCACCAGGGAAAGAATCAATGCATTGAAATGTTTGTAAGGTGGTCTTAAACAGCAACTACTTTTGAACATCCAAAGAAAATCTAGTATGGGGGAGAGGCTTTATGTAATGAAGTTAAACACTGAATTTAAGTTTTGACTGGCTTGAAATAAAAGCAAAAAGGATGGAAGAAAGGCTATAATTATTGGAAGAACATAATGTGATGCTTAGACAGGATGTGAAATTCACTGAGGAACATATTGCAGCTATAATTAGAGATAGTGTTTCAGTCACTTTAAAAATGAGTCATTAGAGAATGCATTAAAAAGTAAAATTCTACATCTGTTGGGTCTCCCAGTTGGGACAGAAATGTAAGACCTAAAAGGGAGATGCAAATTTTTTCTTCTAAGGACCTCTGAGGTTAAATTCCAGAAGCGAAGCACAAATAAAGCTTTGGAGTTGGAAACAAATGGAAACAAAACAGAAGTATACATGGCTTGCAATACTTTCCATATATACTTCTAGAACCTATATAAGAGCACAGATACCTTGTTATACAAGGAGTTGAAATTGATCACTTAGACATTTTGCAAGGCATTTCTCTCATCTTTCATCCTTGCTTCCAATTGCAGCGAGGGGAAAATAGTTCCACTGTAAGTTTTTGTAATGTACACAAAATAAGAACAGTTGAGTGACTTAGTCTCAGTTCTTCTGTGTTCATCTTCAATATAAAATGAACTAGATGGAGAACAGCTTTTACTATTCATTGCTCAGCTATAATAAACAATTTTCAATTAAATTTTTCTAATTATGCTAGGACTACGGGTGAGAAGCACAGATGTCAATTTCTGATTGCATTGGCTTTTGCAAAGAGTTGAATTTTCTGGGGGAGGAGAAGTTTGTAGGAAGGAGGTCAATGTGTGTAGCTGGCACTACATTTTTCTCAGGCTGTTTGCATGAGGGAATGTTCTACAGTAAAATATATTGCCTAGCAATTTTAATCAAGCAGCAAGTTAAAGGAAAATGAGTTATACAATACTAAAGAGAATTCCAGTATTTGGTCCTGCAGTTTCCTCTCTTTTCAGCCTCTCATATATATTATTCTGTAGATCTCTTTCTTATTTCAGCTGATCATAATCTGTTTTGAAACGTGTTTAGTGTTCTCTCCAGTTGTGCCACAGTCTAACCTTGTGCAGATTTGTAATAAAATAATATGACTTGGTGTCAGTGGTCTATCTGGACAAAAAAACCCAAAAAAACAAGCAACAAACCTGGCAGATCTGGGGCCTCCAGTACTGCATAAGCAATGTCATTGCTAACTGCTGGGGAACTCAGGGATGTAACACTTCATTGAATCTAGTTATGATGATTAAAAAAAGCACAGTCTGTACTTAGATCTATTTGCTTAACCTATAAAACTTCTTGTTGAGTGTAAATTGTAAACACCAACAAATACTTTTTGAACAAATAATTATTGCAGCACACAAAAGGTGAAGTAGCCTGAACAGCTAAGTTTGAAGCCAGTTTTTTGGTCATCTTCGTGTTATCTGAAAGTGGTTATTGTTATATTTACCAATGGAATAATGGTGTTTCTGCTCAACAGAAGCTGCCTATGAGATATGAGTTCTGCTAGTTGGCTTGCCAGTTAAGTCTTACCTCTGAGAAAAAGAAAAGGAAAGGTTTTAGAGACTGTTTAATATTAAACTGCTGTATCCTTATGATGTGCTTCTATGTGGAAGCTGACTCTTCTCCTATTCTGTTTTAGGGTGGCTCCCTGCAGTGACCTCAATTCCTGTGGTGCAATGAAGTTTTCCATTTAGTTGAATATTATGGTTTGTTTTCAGAGTCACCCACTTACAGGTGCTAGTAGATAGTCTGGTCAGCAGTACATGGAAACTTGGGCTATGCAAATATAGCTGGACAGTTGCTCCTGGCAAGCTGCCATGCTAAAGCAGACATATTGCTATTGAGTAATAAAGTGGCACAGCCCTCTCTGCACCACAATATGTTGTGTCATATAGATATTCCCTTATTTCTAAAGGCTCCTTAACAGTATTCAAGACAAAACAGCTTCCAGGCTTTAACAAGAAATGAAAACACCTTAGAAATAACCCAGTTCTTATAATAACTGCTGTATTTTTGATTTTGCTTTATTAAATAGAGGTTGGAAGCCAAGCTATTGACAACTTTCACAAAATTGAAAGGTGTTTCTTTAATCTGTGACATCCTGTCTCTGTTAAACTGCCACAAAGATGATCTCTCGGATAAGGACAACTTGTCCCCTGAGAACCTAATAGAAAATTTTTGTCCAGTTGCAAAGGTTGGGAAACGTCATTTACTGTTAACCCCTAATGACATGGATAAAATTTAGATTTAATTTAAAATTAAAATGCTTTTTACCTTTACGTATAGTCTCAGGGTAGTTCTGGTCTCCGGTTATTTACATCAGTCTAAATAAGAGGTATTGTCTAATGCACTCAAATGTAAAAGCACACTTTGCTTTTCCTCAAAAACAGAGCAGGGAACGCTCATCTGCCAGCAAGCACAGAGGCCACTCGATCAGCTTTCTGCAGCCTGATGTTGGCTGTAGCAACTGCGGGTCTGTTCTTCCAGCTGGATACCTAAAGATAAATGCGAGTGGAATAATCATATTACAACTAGTTGGATATGCTTCAAACTAAAAGGTTTTCTCAGGGAGATGAATTTTGATGCATGATTTTTGTCAAACTGATTGAGGACAAATGGTTTGTGGATGCTGGAGCATGAGCAACCTCAATAATATGTCTGATCGTGCTCCTGTGTCAGCATTCCTGTTACTGGTGAATCGGAACCGAGGCATGTCTCCTGGAAGGTTTATATACTTGAAAGCAGAATAGAAGTACCAGAAACGCAGAATATAGTGGGGAGAGGAGTGAGTGAGTGATTTCAGGTTTTTTATTTCATTTTTTTAAGAAACTATTGCTTTTTGACAGGTCACTTTAGTAAGAGAGAATGAGGACAAAACTGTGTTTTTACATCTTAACTTCCGGTATTGGTAACGCTGTGAACGTAAGTGTGCCATCCAAGGTACACTTAGGGTGCTATTAAAAGAGTTGCTCAGCTTTTATGTAAATATATTAATTATCATCTTTGAATTATGAAACTGCAAAAATTACAGTACAATCGCAACAAATATAACTCTTGGGCAATGGTTTATGACTACTGTATTTTCAGCCTCTCAAAGTTTCTATAATTATACTGAAGATGTAGGCTTTGCAAAATAACGATGACTTTTTTAGCTCAGACAAAGCATAATTTGAGCATCGTTGCTAAAACATGAAAAAAAATCATAGTAAATTATTTTTTAAAAGCTACGGAGTAAAGTCTGATAAAATTCCACTCGCTTTTGAAACAGAGTGAACGAAAATAATGAAGAAACTCATTGATATGCTTACATTTTCTTCTAGCAGAAGGAAAAGTTGAGTTAAGGTGTTTAAGAACTCTTGGGGTTATTTTCTGCAGAATAGCCTTTGCCATTTGTTAGACTCACAAGTTTACTTTCACAGTATTAAGTACTTCGAGGATAGAATTTTATATAAAGATACCTAGAGTATCACCACTAATGTTAATAAATTATTTTCCCTGTTATTTTCATTATTTTTGTAAAGCAATTTTCTAGGCAATAAGGGAATTGTGATAAACGAACATCACAGCCAAAATAGGCAGCTCTTCCTTGATCTGGGTTGTTTTTTTGAAATGATTTAGAGATGTTCAGGACTTCAGTAGTTTTGGTAGACAAATATAGATATAAACTGACCTCTAATGCCATTTGCATCAGTGTACCTAATCTAATCTAATATTCTTGAAAAATTGACTTATGTGGGTAATCCTGTTCTGCGTGGAAACAATTGATGTGTTAGAAAGACTTAGTTGCTTGTCATTTCCTTGTCCTCCTCCCAGAAGCTAAATTATATTGAAAGGCTGCTGTAATAACGTATTTTTCTAAGTTTTTTTTTTCCTGTATGTTTTCTTCATTGCAAGTGTATCATGCAAAGGTAAATGAGCTGGAAAGACTGCAGTTCTTTTGCTTAATAAACAATTGTTGAGTTGATCCACAGAGCAAGCTCTTTCAAGCAATTCTTTTCAAAGCACAGACCTGAAGATTAGGAACTATTTTGTTAAATGTATTTAACTAATTATTACAAAACTGAACTCAAGAAGGTCTGAAAGCAAACAATGATCTTAAACACTTTTTAGATCTGGATCATTCATATGTCTTTAGCAAGCAAATACAGGAGTCCTGCAAACAGCCTATTGGCAAATTAGAAGGCAAATATCCACAGATATTTTTTTGCATTTTTTTACCTATTGGTTACACACCGTAATCACTTATTTCAGTAGTCAGAAAGTCTTGCTGGGCTTGCAGTTTTTCCTAGATCAGATCTTGTGTTGCACCATGCTGTGCAAATAGCTTTCCATTGAAATCTCAAGAGCTGCTAAATGTATTGGGCTAAATTCTACTCTGAGACGTGCCCTAACAAGCTTCTCCAGTTAATAGAATCCTTCTCCTCTCCTTCATCCTCAATAACACCCCTTTCCTTCAAAGCTTCACAAATAAAAAAAAACCTCCTTCAAACCTACACAAAAAGAACTGTCTCACCCCACTGAAGGAGTAGTTGAAAGCAAAGTAGGTAAAGGAGGTAGACTAAGCTAACTGAAGAACTAAAAGATATTTATTTTCATTCTGTTTTTAAACCTCTCATGTATTCTTCCAAATTAATTTGGAAATAAGAACTATGTAAGAATTCTGAAAGATAACTATAACTAGTTAATAGTAGAAGTCTCATTCACTTTTTTATACATTAACTTGATATTTACTTTCTTCCTTTTTAATTGTGTGATCCTTCTTGAAATAATTAGGGAAAAAATACTTATGAAGCTATTTTAAAGCTTTTTCTGTGGTAAGGCAGTTGAATTATGCTTTAAGTGATTTATGGGGAGCTGTTAACGAAAATAACTTTTTCCCCTACATTTTAGTTCAATGCTTTCCTTCTGGATGAGGGAGAGATCATTCATTTAAAGTAGGACACTAATGAATCAAATTCTAAAGTATTTAAAATTAGTCTTTTTATTTTTGTTTTATAATGTAGTTATTGAAATTAAAGGAAACTTTTTGAGTAAATTAAGTTATACTCTGAATTACATAATTGGGGTTCTGAATAGTCCCTTAAATAACTACTGTGGCTTTCATTATTTGGCAAATTTGGGAAGAATGTTGAGAGCAAAATCATGGCCTCTAACTAGATTTCAGTTATTGTATTGGGGTTTTGATGGGGTCAGCTAACCAGGGCTTCGAAACGTTATAGAATAATGCGAGGGTATGCACACACACACACACACTCATCTGGGACAAATGATATTTAATAAGGATGTGGTTTATAGCAGTGTGGTACATGGTCTTTAGATCACCATATGCTGTGCTCTCAAGTGAAAAAAAAAAAAAGAAAAAAAAAAGAAATCTTGAAGTTGGTATTTTCTTCATATTTGCAGGAGGGCAACATGCAGCTTCACCTAACTCTGTGCTGTCCTTGAGGCTAGCAGACAAATTACATAAGTATTCTTTCTTACAGTGACTGTGGTAATGGTCTGTTTGGGTCGGTTCCGCAGAAATGGATAGGTATTTGGCTGTTTCCAGCATCAACCTTTAACCAAACTTTCTCTTAAGGAAAAATAAAGTGTGTCTGGCAACCATGGAATAAACTTCTATCTCCTATTCCACAACCTTTAGCTGAGAAGAATTTCGTTTGTAAGATCACTTACCTTTTGAAATACTTTGAAAAGTATCCTAGCTTTGACTGTTCTGTTGAAAGCTGTGGTGACTCTGATAGGAACAACAAATGAGGACTTTAGGAGATATATAGCTGTGGATGCAGTAATGGTGAAGGCTGACCCGTAGGTGCAGAGTACGCGACACAGATGGTGAGTGCCTCAATGACCATGAAGTCCTTATACAGCAAACAAATATAAGAGGAGGAAATTTTATTTTCTTCTCAGGAGGCATGTGGATGAATGCAACTTGATGGCTCGTACCAGCGTTTCTGGTCTCAAGTAAGTAGCAATGGAGTTCAAAGGTAAAGCAGAACATAAATCTGTGAACACTAACAGGGTTCCCAGGCCAACAAAAATGCAAGAGGCAAAGAAACCATTTGAGGAAAAAACAGCAGATTATTTCATATGTTGAGGAGCATGGCAGACAGTAAGGGCTAAAGTGTTTGCTGCCTCACCTGAGCCTCCTCTGATCAACACTGGTCATCTTCATCCATTGCCTTGGGACTGCTATCCTCCTTGGGTCTCATACTCTTGCCAGGGATTTTGGGTCAACCCAAATTTGCAAGGGAAGATGAAGTAAAAGAAATATTAAATGTCTTAACAAGACTTTTGTTTGGGCTTACTGAAGAAAATGGGGAGCAATTCTAACCACTATTTATTTTTATCCATCCTAATTGATCTGTTTGCCCTTGTGTCTTCATATTTTTCCACATCTGCTTTGAAGGGGGAAAATAGAACTTATCAAAATGATTAAAAGTCAGAAGGAAATTAAGAAAACTGAGATTTATTGGCAGGAGGGAGATGTTAACAACTGAAGCAGTTGAAATAAATCCATATGTAGGGAAGGTAAAAAAAGATAATAAAGCATCGGATGAATGGTAATAAAAAGACCAAAGATACCAAATTTGAACAATAGAAGCAGAAGTCAAGCAGTCAGCATGTAACGGACGGAAAGAATTAGTTTAATATGATGGCGAGAAGGAGGATATAAAATTTCGTGAAAAGAAATGGAAGTAAGCCACCATGCTGAACTAGACTACAAAATGACCTTGATGTAGATTTGATGGGGGTATCCTGTGGGGCAGAGGCGGGAGAGAAGAGCTAGATCCAGTGATTTCAGAAGATGGAAATACAGCAAAAGACTGTGCTCCCCTGGTGAAATCAGCATTGAGAGATAAAGCGTATGTGGTCATCCCGTAATCTTAATAAGCACCTTGCTGCCCTAATACTAATGCTTTGGTTACATTTTTACCTTTTATTTTGAGAGAAATTGGAGGAAATCTCAAGTGCATAATTGCCAGTGCTCATTCACAATTTCTGGATTCAGTCTCTGTAGTTCCAGTCATTAAAGCTTCCTTCCTACAGTTTCATCTGTCGTATGAACTGTATGTTCATCCCAGTTTCCTTTGTGGTGAGTTCAGTAATGGCTATTTTTTTTGCTGGGGTTTGAGTTTGAGGGTGTGTCTGTTGCTTGGATGAGGTTTTTGCCTTGATGACTAGTTGGCAACAGTTTATCAAAAGTACACAGTTCTGTTGCTGTTCTTACAAGGCAGTATATTTATATATACACATGTACACACAGATACAATGATGTCCCTTAACAAAATCACATACACCTTTTTTCCCTATGTCAAGAAGGATTTTAAACACTTCCACAGCAAGGTTTTCTGTTCTCTGGAAGGCACAGCCGCTTATATCCTGCATGCATTCTTTTTAGGTTGTTATTAATACTGTTTCCTGCCGTTTTCAGGCTTGTAGCTAATATTTGAAAAGCTAGAAAACGTACAGTACATGGCAGCTTTTTGATAATGACCAGGAATCCCAATGTATACATGTTACTGAAGACCTAGAAAGACACAGAAAGGGGAGTGCAAGGCAAAGACCTGTGTATCATAGTATGCGTAATAAAACCACTTTGATTTAATACTTTATTTTTTAATATATACTCAGGGCAGGGTTTTAGAAAATACTTCAGAATGTAAGAGCATAGGCTGAACTTTTTGTATTTCTAGTTTTGGACACAAGGTCTTCCTGAGTATGTTGCCCCATAATCAGGCCTGTGTTCCTTTTCTGAGACCTTTGAAGTTTTGGGGGAGTGTTCATTGTAAATTAAAATTTAAAAAATAAAAACTTTACAGCAGATTTCTACTGCTAAATTCCATGTACTTTAAAGATCTCACCTTTACTCTTTTCTGTTTCTCTGAACAGCTACAAGTATATTTAAGCTTTATGAATAAGAGGTAAAAAAAGAAAAGTGCTTGTTATATGTTTATCAAGGAATAGGGGCAACACACGGATTTTTATATATAAAATAAGATATCTTTGAATTAGTCACATCCAACCTTGCTGCAATTACCTTAAGGTGAAATCAAGAGTTCAAAGGAAAGATTTGATTTGAATTTTGATGGTGCTCCTAAACACATGATTAATCCTTCTTGGCTCTTTAATATCAGGAATTTACAGTTTTATTTAACACCTGTGCTTAAACAGGACTTCTTTTTGCACCTGCAATTATTTATGCAGAAATTACAGAGAGTTTTTCACTTTCACTTAGTGGTAGGAACACTTATGTCAGAAAGAGTCTATGTAAACACCTAAATGGAATGTGCACCAGGTCTTCATGTATACTGATATTAAAATTCAAGGAGATATCAATTTGCTCTAATAAAAAATACAGCCTGTGAAAAGCGTCACAAACAGTATGAGGTGCAATTCAATCTCTGCCATTGTTTTGTCCTCCAAATTATGTGCCCAAAAAAAGGAGTAATCTAGAAAAAATGTTTCAAAGCAGAAATAAATATTGACATTATAACTAAACCGACAGCTGTAGGTTGTTAAATGTGGAATGACTGAAACTAAACTACCTCCTGGAAGAAATACAGAACAAATGGCCAAGACAAGGTGATACTAAAGAAATTTAGTGGACTACAGAGAATGAGCCCCATGTATGGGCGAAATCATCACTGTAATTATGTTTGAGAAAAGCAGTTTGATTATATTGCTTGTATTATTTTATGGATACACAAGTGTACATTTGCCATATGTGTATTCCATTTAAATGAATCACTAATACTTGTAAGCTTCTTGTACCAAAAATGGGCAATGCTGTACTGGAAAGGAAAGATTTAGCTGTCATATTTTTAGTCTCCATGATATGTCCCTCTCAGTCTCTATGACTGATCTGTGCTCCTTCCCTCTTTAATCTTGATGCTTTTTATCTTTGGTAAACAAGTTAAGTCCTTCCTGTTTGAGCTCCTTCTAGGTAACTGTTTTACTGTATTTTCTTAATGATATTCTGCTACTTAGCCCCCACAGGGTCAAAACCCTAGTTGGATAAATAGTATCAGTGAATATTTTGAGATAAGTCATGTGAATAGGTCTACAGAATTGCCATTTTGTCTGGATTAAAAAAGAAGCTGCTGATATACTGATTTTTAAACCCTGAATAATTATGAGACTTAGCCCTCCTTTCTAAGCCAAGCTTGTTGGAATAAAACCATTTAGTACTATAGTCTTTTTTTTTTCTTTCTTTTTTTTTTTTTTACATTATCACGCAGAAAATTACTCTTCTTGTTATTGTAAATGATTTTTCTTTTTGACTTAACTAGAAAGTAAGAAGAAAAATTACGTATTATTTTCATGCTAATTTCAATATGGGTGAATAATTTAGAGACCAAGTGAAATTTTAGTTGGCTAGTGTTACTTTAGAACTTGACTATCACTTGCAGTGACTTGCAGCACTAATGACTTGCAGCACTAATGACTTGCAGCACTGAATTTGGTAAGTTGGAGTGGTAAAGTCTGTCTTTTTTTCTTTCTATGAGTCTGTCTGTACTCAATGTCACTTTTCTATTGTTTATAGCACTTGGGGGTTGCTGTTTGTTTATTAAATATCTGCAGAATTCTCAATTTAGACTTTCATACCTGGCATAAAACTGGCCCATCCCTACCTCTAACCACAACTAACATAACTGATTTTCTTACTTATCCAATTTTTGACAAGTTTAGTTTTAAATTACCTGTGAACACCCAAATATAACTTTAGAGGAAGACAGTTTGTCAAAAATGCCACTGTTAGACCAATACATATATCCTAGGGGAAAAAAGCCTGTACTGCTTATTAGACGAATATGTATGACTTGCAAAAACATTCTACTTCTCAGCACCTAAGACTTCTGGCAATGAGATTGCTTTTTATTGAAAAAGAGCTCCCACATTAGAAATCTCACCTGATTTTTCCATATCTATCAATTGGCCTCATTAAAAAACTTGTCTTTCTTATGTAGACCTTCACAGCTATACCTGCTTCACTTCTGAACTAGCTTCTTGTTAACTACCAGAGCAAACTGAGATTAGTTACCTGTTCTTCTGCTGTGTAGATCTCTTGGGCAGTCATGCTAAAGGAATGAGGGAAAGTCAAAGACGTTTGTCAGAGCAAGAAATTGATTAGAATTAGTGTTCACTCTTGTTAAAGCAAACATAGATATCTTCTACTTTCCATCCAAGTTAAAGTAGTCTGTTTTGCTTTGAGAAAAACACCAAAAGCTCATCCAATTCTGGTATTTTCTTTTGTAGTTTACTTCACACAATATGTATTCAGAAGCATCTGTTAAGCTTATTCATATATGAAAGTATTAATTCATATTGACTGCACAAATCACTTTCATTAGACTTGTAGCAATGTTTTTTTCTGTGGTTATTGCTATATTTTTAGCCTGGTACTTCCTTGCTCACTGGAAAGAATCTATAATGAAAATGGGAACACAGAATAGGAATGGGCTTACTAGGTCCAGACAAAGATTCATCTGTTCTGTCTCTCCAGCCCTGCTGTTTTCAGCTCACAGATTACTCCTTGACTTAGATGTTTCTCTATTTAGAAACAAGGTGGATTTCTCATGAACTTGTCCAGTCTCTTCCTGAATACATATAAATTTACAGGACTCATGGTATCCTGCAGTAAGGAGTTATAGAGCCTAAGTGCACTTTGACGTGAAGTACCTCCTTTATCCTTTTTTTCAGGAACCTGCAACCACTAATTTCAGTAGAGGCCTCCTAGGCCTAGGAAGTCAGTCTTTCTATGTAACCACTCCATACCCTGTAACAGCCTCCGTCTCTAGTGAGTCTGTTTGTACAAATCAGCCATGTGCTTTTAAAGCAAATCGCTCCCTTGTTCTCACTTACTGTGATGTGATTCCTTTCAGATTAAAGTGCAGCAGGTGATGAGCTCTAGGCATGCACTTAATGTAGCTCTAACTACTGATGAGTGTTCAGGCAATGGGACCAGCCAAGAGGTACTTTGAAATAAGCCCCCTTGAAACTTGTATCCTGTGAGTGTTAGCACCACTGTTTCACTCCACAAACCTGCTAGTAACAGAAGTAGCTTCTGTCTATCAGTGCATCTAGACATCCCTTAATTTAGATCAAGAACATTTCTTAGCTCTCAACATCTACTGCTACATCCTTTAAAACCTGAAATAACTGGTAAAAGGAGCATCTTGCTGATTCCTAGCAACTGCTCCCAAACATCTCTTATCTCAGATTACGTGCGGGAAACACATAGAAAAACTAGGATTTACAGCATAACTTCTTTTCCGCGATGTTTCAGCATTTTGCTACGTAACTATAAAGTGAGATCTCTGAAAGTGAAATTTAGGTTCAAAACAAATTCATTTGTCATATATTTTCCATGCTATTAGTTTCTTATTTGATACGGCTAGATGTAATTCTCCCAGAAATATCAAATCCACCTTGTCCGACTCTCATGGATATAATTATCTAAACTATTAATTGACATAAACAAGAGTAGCTGAGACCTATTTCCAAATTCTAAAAGATCGTTTTTTTAATATGTATTTCCATGTTAAATCTTATACTCTTAAAAGTAGTCTCCTATTTCTAATCTTCCTAGATAATTCAGTATGACCCTGTGGTGAGTACTGAGAGATGTAGAACACAGGTGTGCTTATCTATAGTATACCTGAAGAGTAAATATGTTTTGGTTTGAGGGTTTATTTTAATTTAAACATTGACATTTTGTATTTTGTTGGTGTTACTGATTCAGGGTATTTTTCTAGGGCTGGGTAAATAATTTATTTTCTTGATTGAGTTGATGAACTGGGATTAAAAAAATATCAAACAAATCACCCCTCAAAACTGATCAAAAATATTTTCTGGCACATATGGTAGAAAATGGCATTGCATGCAAATAACAGTTCAACAGATAATTACTATGTCTGGTAAGCTAAGGACCCATTTCACTCCTGTCTTCTGTTCAATGTCTATTTCTTCTGTAAGAGAGTGCCAACTATTCTGTTTTAGACAGGAATGTTTTTTTATTTTTTTATAGGCTATTTAAATATTTGTTTGACTTAACCATGTCTCCTGAGTTTTTTCATATCTACAAAGTGTTACAAAACAATTGTTAGGTTGCTCAAAAAGCAAACCGAACAAGTTGAAGCATCACAACCACAAAGTTTAAGAGCACTGTTATTAAATCAGTTTAAAAAAATGGGAGCCATATACCAATATTTAGAGCAATTGCAGCACATCACCTATACTCCTCTCTGACAATCCCCAAAGTTATTGAAAAGGCTGTCTCTCTGAATTTTGCCAAAATAAAATGGGCTGGAAGGAACTAAAATGTATACTGGTCTTCTATCTTACTAGCCTAACAAATAGGCTTCTTGAGCAACTGAGAAGCTGACATCAAAAAAGGGGAATCTTAAACAAGTACAAAGATAGGAAAAAAATGCATTATTTAAAGCTGAGCAGAACACACATTCTTAAAGGATTACTAAAGGCTACAAGGTGATTGTCCACTGCAGTATGTAAGAATGGCCAGTCAATTTGAATCCTGGTTTACCTTTGCAAAGCATGAGCTTTGGGGGAGTTTGGATTGTTTTTCAACTGATTGTCACGTTTCCTTTCTCACAACAGGACAGCCAAAAGGAGCAAGTTTGTGCTACAACTGGTGTTATGTTGTTTGTCTTCCCACTCCTGAGGCCATAATTCTGTGTTAGCAGGATCCAGAAATGAAAGTTAATAGTCCAATTATATATTCTAATATCTAAAAAAACCCACCCAAAAGCCTAACTCCCCAAACAACATACGCACAACAGTTCCTGACCATTCTGGCAACCCTCCAACACTCAGGGTATTAAGTATGAACTCTATCATCAAGGCCTGATGAAAAAAGGTATCTCTGAAAAGTGACAGTATGTAAGGAAGTTATTCTGGTATTTTAATCAAGTTCATGCTGAAATTTAAACCTTGTATTTCCTATGACCTAAAAAGGTGGTTAGGCTTATTAGCTTTAAGGAAATGGCATCTATCCCAGAGCATAGAGAAATTGCAATAGTAGTAAAGGAACTTGAATTTCAAATAGAGTTCTAGTAAATAATTTTATTCTCATATTCTAATTATTACAATTTCATACAGTTTATGTAGGTTTCACTTTATGAACATGTTCAGCAAAATGGCTTTTACATGTTCCAAGACATAGGATCTTGACATCAGTGTGATGACAAAAAAAATGAGCACAGTCACTTTCAATATTCCGGATAATTATTAGAAGACCTAGAATAGGACCTGGAGTTTTACTTGACAAACAAGGCTTTGCTATAACTTTCTTTTTCTTAATATAATTCTAAGTCTGCCTTTTGTGTGAGCTTTTTAGGCTAAGGCATTATTCTGTCAGTCTTTGGCACCATATATATCACTAAATTTTATTCCTGGTTGTTTGCTTACTAACTATGGAAAATAATATGTGGGGCAAAGGGTAATGCAGCACGTGTCATTCTTTTTGAAAGACACTGTGAAAAGAATCATTCAATACAACATTGAAGTTGTGTTGTCCATGTGAAATTATAGCTTTTCTTTTCTTTGCCAGTTTAAGAATCATTCTCACAATAAATACAGGTAGTGTTTTTCACCTGTGAAAAATAGACAGCTCTATTTCTTAAAAAATAAAAACAAACCAAAAAAAACCCCAAAACACCCCATTCCAGTTTTAAAATAACTGTATATGATTGTAAACATTGAATAGACATACAGCCTGCTGCCTCTCGGTGTAATTTTTACATCATATTTAGAAATTGCCTAACTCACCTTATTTCTTGAGTTTTCTCTGCCTACAATAAAGTTCTCCTTGTCAAAGAGAGAGCACGTAACTCTCTCTTTGTTCCTGTGGAGGAAATAAACATATTGTATTAGACTAAGAAGAATTTGTGAAGAATACAGGCAGCAGATTCAAGACAAGGAAGAAAGCATGTTATTTAAAACAATGTCAAATTATTATATCAATTAATAAGTATGATTTAAGTATGAATGAGATTTTTAAAAAAATGCTGAAATAGAAATGTCAGGGTCTTCTATCTCTGGTTTCTCAGGTTATAAAAAGACATAAAATTTTCAGAATAAATTCTTTTGGTATTCCTACAATATGAGAAAACCAGCTCTGTATTACTCTGAGACAGTATCCTTTGAAGTACCTGATGAAAATATTGAGGTTCTAACATATCTCCTCTCTGCAGCATGTTACAGTTGCTTTTTCCTTTTAGTTTTGAGATCCTCATAGTACCTGGAATAGTTCCACTTCCTCTTCTAGATCATCTATTAGATCTCATAGAATAGATACTGTCAGTGGAGCTAGTTCATTTGAGAATGCTAAAGTGCAGCACAGGTTACCCAATATAAACAAATCATGAGTAGTAAAAATAAATGCAAATGTAACTTAGTGTGGGGGCAACAATGCTTAAACTGCACGGGAGCACTGTCAGTTTTGACTAAGCCAATTTTATTGAAAAATGTTATAGAACACAGCACTTCTCATATTAATTTCACTTTAAAATGAGATTTTCTTAGTACTGTGTATCTAGAGGAATATAACATGAAAAGAATGAAAGAATAAAAAACCTCAAAACTTTAGCATCTTCTAAAGATTACTATTATATGTCATGCTTACTATTTGAAGATCTTGAAGTTGAGTTAATATACGTAGAAGCATGAAGAAACCCTCTTCAACATGCACAAATTCCGATAAACTTATTTTTGTTGTGGTTGGGAAAGAAGTAAATTTCGTATTGCAAATTGGTTACTATGCCAAACTGAAAATTCTGAAGGATATGGGTGGCAACAGATTTGCATATTTAACCTCCAAAATACATAAAACATTTTTTTGCTATTGTTACTCATTCTCAAATGGATGAGCTTTATTTTTACTGAACTTCCTCAGTAAGGGAAATGTTAATACATCCACCAAACCAGACTCTTTTATTTTTGAGTAGTTTGTTTAGCAAAATTATGAACAGCTTAAAACTAGGGTGGGAAGGGCGAGCTAAACTTTAATTGTAGCCATACTTAATGGAGCTCTCTTCTATATTTACATTAGCATGCTGTTAAACATACAGAGATGTACAATATTAAACCAGAATTACTTATTCTGACTGTACCATTACAAAAATATTTTGATTTGGACTGAGGACTGAGGCAGATTAAAACAGGATTTTGGAGAGAGAATGTCTAGTACTCATTTCTGGAAAATAACGTAAGGAAAGAAAAAACCATAATTTAAAAAACATTACTGAGGAATCAATATTATCAAATGCACAGCAGCAACTATCCCTTCACATCTTTGAGCTGAACTGAAAAAACTCAGGCACACAACCAAAAAGCAGCTAACAATTATCTCTATTAACATTATGGGAGAGGCATTATCTTATAGCCCATTATTCTTCCTATTGTAAATACTGGAAGGAGATAGTTTGAAAGTAGATTGAGTGGTATTATAAACAACTGATCTTATCAACTAAAGGTACATTCCTTACCTGAGTTCCCGGCTCTCTCTTTGACAAGGAGAACTTTATTGTAGGCAGAGAAAACTCAAGAAATAAGGTGAGTTAGGCAATATCTGGCAGTTCTTTAACGTAAATTAGTATGCTGGTTTAATTTGGCTGGTGATTTGTACATGAAAGTAATATTATTGTTAAGAAATTAAAAACTGCTGGCTACTATAATGATGAAACAGTTGGTTACAGGTAGCAAAATGCCAGAATAGGAAAAAGTTTGGAGATGATTTATTAGAAGAATGGTTAGCTTAGCAGAAATAAGATTTAAGAGTTCTGTATCTGCAGGGCTGTAAAAACCCTCGAGTTGCAGTAGTTGTTTCAGTAGGACACAGAAGGATTGTAACAATCACCTGACAAAATTGGGCTGGTGAATCTTTCAGAGGATGGGGTAATCTAAGAACCTCATAGGTTTCGGTACATATCCCAAAGCATTTTATACTGGGCACTGGAGGAGATGAGGAATAATCACAAATGATGGGAGCAAAAGGAGGAACTGGTTTCCCTTTAAATTTAGGTTCTGCAGGTGTGGGGATTTTGTTTTTTTGTTTTGCTTTTTTTGTTTGTGTTTGGGTTTTTTTTTTTCTGACACATAAATATTGTACAAATGGGCTGAAATGTTGCCTTATAAACTAAAACTTATAATGGGATCTGAACAGCTTTACAAACTTTACCTTATGCAAATAAAGTCCTGATATTAATTATCTTTGATTTCTAATTGGGTGATAATTACTTTAAATGGAGCCTTCTTGCTCTGCTAGCAGTGCTGCATAATGAATTTCACTTGTGGCTTAAACATTCTCCTTCATAAGGCTTCTTGATGAGTAACTTCTAGGCTTAACAAGAAAACCTCCAAAAAAATCCCAAAGAACCTAAAACCTACCAGAAAAAAAGTAAGTTATTAGGTGTCCAACCATCGGACAGACTTTTTTGTTCGTTATTACTGAAACATTATTCTGTTACTATTAAAATTTCCTTACACTGGAAACTTTGTCATGAAACTTTGTATCCCAAACCTTCTACAACGAAGAACAAGAATTTCAAAACTGGTGTTTGAACTTCTGCTTCTACTCAGGTTAGTGATAAAAATTAAGGTGACAAAAACAATCTGTTTTTAAGCGATAAAGAAACTATGAGTTTAAAGGAGGAACCAGACCATTGCTGACTTTTAAGTCATCTGTTTTCTGTTTCTTTCTGAAAGTGGTGAAGATATTAACAAAAGTCTTTTATTCCATGCTTAGATTTTTATAAGAAACTTTATATCTAGAGCAATTCAAACGCAATTTTTAAAATTGCTATAGTTTCTAGCAGTCAGGTCCTTTTTCTTTTTTCTGCTCCTTTTATTTTTATTTAACTGAGAACATATTCTGGTTGAAAATAGGAACTTTAAGAATTATACATGTTCAGAAGTTTCTGCCATTGATCTGAAAACAGAGGAAACTTTTTTGAAGATATATTTTTTCTATTCAGTATTTTTTAGGCATACAAAAACTTGAAAGACACCAGATTGGAATTGTGTGACAATTAAGTTTATAACAGGGTCTCTTGTTAGGTCTTCGAGCTACTTGGGACATAATTCTACTTAGTTAGCAGCTCTTATTTGTTGCTGTCTGAATTATCATCTAGACATGCATTATTTTAAGTTTTGTCTTTAATTCCTGCTAGCTACCACACCAGGATTCCAGACTTACTTATCTGATTGTTCCATTTGTTTCAGTGTTAGATTTTCAGAGTACGGGTTATTTGGATGGGTGATAAATTGTTTATTTTTCTTGGTGATAAATACTGACTTAATAACTTACCTTTTCCTCTTCACAACTTTAAAAGCAAATAATAAGTTGGTTTTAGTTTCCTTTGGCATCTATGTTGGTAAGGTGGGAAGGAAAGATGGTAATAGAGCGCCAAGGTAGAGGAAGATTCCATCAAAATTGTCCTGTATAAATGGGTTACTGGAACAAGTTAGGAATATATTGGCACTGAATTTAATTTGAATGGAAGCAGGGTCAGGGATAAAATTTCAAAGTTATCATAAGAACAGAAAAAAAAATGCTACTAAAAAAAGAAAAGCCTGGGAAAACAGTGTTCAAACTTCTCAATTCTAGAGGAGTCCGTGTTAAATCAATATGTTACACTATTGTCATCCCAGTGATACGTGTAAGTTGTACATCGGACATCTATCTATAAATACTAGTGACATATCCCTTATGTATTGATGGCTGTGTAGCCCTTCGGTTCATCATTGTTGTAATACTCCAACCGCAGAACAGCATGAATATTGTGTTCATTGTAGGTTGTATCAGTAACATCAAGGGGGTCGAAATCATATAGTCTGCTAACCCACTATTTACACTAATGTTCATCTCAGATGCTCCACTGAAACTTGAGGGGAAAGGGAATTGTGTTTTTAGCTACTGTTTCTTTACTATTTGTGCTGTTGGGTTTCTGAGTGTGTGCTGTTTTCTGCTCCGCTTGCTGACGTGGGGCACCTACCTTTGAGTGCCTACCTCCCACTGCAGCTGCTGCAAAGCTTATATAGCTCTCTGGGGCATGGTCCACATTTGTTCAGTGTGATTCTTTTCATAATATCAAGAACTTCTCTGTAGAAAAGAGGACAAAATAAGCCTCATGTCAGCTTCAATGACATTTAAAAAGTCAAGCATCACAGTCAGTTTTCTGTATTGTATTAAATATGCATGTATGTCGAAATGAAAAGTTTATGTGAAGAACACTTTTTGATCATCAGGTATTCTCCTTTTTCTTTAAAATTCATGTCACGGGGAATGTTGGGGGGAAGGGCTGTTTTGTTGTGCACTTTTGAAACGGACTGTTCTCAATGTTCTTCTGTTCCAGCAGAACTAAAAATCCATTTCTTGATTATAGCTGAACTATGGCAATTTTAACCCTGCTAGGTTATGCAAGCAAAATATTCTGCTTGCTGCCTTGATCATTTTCACCAGTAGCTAAATGTAAATACACATTCTTTCTGATTGTACTCTCACTTTCTTTTTTTAAAAAAAAGAACAACTCATAAATAAAGCATCAGAGGCTTGTTTCTAGGTTGCTCATCATGTATCTGTTGAATCATAGGAAAACTCAGGTTGGAAGGGATGCTGGGAGGTCTTTAGACAAAACTCTTGCTCAAAACAGGGACAGCTACAAGGTTGGTTGGAACTTTTCTGGATGAATCTTAAACCTCCGAGGACTGAGTTTACCCAACCTCTCTGGGTAACCTGTGCCACTGCCTGCCTTTGCTTATGGGGGGAAAAAGTTTCTCCATATCTAGTTTGAGCCTCTTGATTCAGCATCTGCCCTTTGTGTTTCATGGTCCCATCATGCACCATGGTAAAACCATGGCTCAGTCTCCCCAGTAACAACCCCATAGACACTGGAGGGCTGCTGTTAGGTCCCCTGTAGCCACTTCTTTCCTGACTGAACAAGACCTGGTCCCTCAGCCTCCCCTCACAGAGCAAGTCCCCTAGCTGCAACTGCCCTGGTGGCCTTCCCCTGATCTTCCTTCAATTTCACGCCTGTCTTGTACTGGGGGATGCAAAACTGGATGCCATGTCTAGATGTGGTCTAATGAGTGTGAGTCTGGGAAGACAATTTTTTCGTTCAGTCTGCCAGTTGTGCTCCTGTTCATACAGCCCTGGATGCAGTTGGTTGTCTTTGCTGTCAGGGCAGGCTGCAAGCTCAGCTTGTTGCCTACAAAGACCCCAATGTCCTTTTCTGCAGATCTGCTCCCCATCCTTGCACTCTCCGGCCTGTCACAAGTCTGAATCTTGAATAGTTCTCTTCTGTCCCCTTTCAGCTACCTTCATAATAAATTCCTTCTTCTTTCTCTAAATTACTTTCCAAGACCTCAATCTTTGAGGTTTTCATGTGGCCACCCACATAAAAAAGGCCAGAGGTGTTCCTGTGCACGTGTCTAATTCATGTCTTCTGAGAACTTTTAAAGTAATATGCATGTTTATAAGAAACCTACATTCTGCTTCTTAAAATCTCCATAATAAACAACCATTATGTTTTTTTTTCATTTGATGTTTTTCAGCCTTTCAGTTTGACGTTTTTCAATTTTGATGTTTTTCACTTTTTCAGATGATGATATAGGAGAATGAATGTAAGTCTCTATTTTTTTAGCTTTGACTTCTAGTAAATTGTTTTTGTAAACTTCTCAGACATCTCTATGAAAACTAACTTCTATTCCTGTGTAAAAACTTTAAAAAATAAAAAATGTTACAGTATAATAAAAAAAAAATAATTCAGACAAGGCAGGAAGGATGACCAAAGATATAGAAGGGATAACTTGCACTTGAGGGATGATCAAATAAACATAGAGTTTTAAGTTTGGAGAACTGAAAGGAAATATAGCAATGTTTTTTAAACTGTAACTGACACACAGAAAGCAAAGAGGGTACAATTTTTCAGTGTCTTCAAATTTAAAAATTTAGCTGGATTTAAATCCAACTGAGAAGAAATATTTCAACAGAAAGAGTAGTTTGCTGATCTTTGAGTCACTGTGAATTAATACGGCCAAAACTTGATCTCAGTGGTGCGAAAGTTTGTTTCATGAAGTAGGATAACAATTTTTTCTTGTGTTGTTGGTTTACACTGTTGATGCTGTTACAAATTTTGACTATATATAATTTTTTATATACGTATTAGTTGTCTGTGGCAGTGAGAGCTGCCAGGTGGCCTCTGTGGTGAGCGGCCGGGGCTGCCCCGAGCCAGACACAGCCGGTTCCAGCCGGCTCCAACCCACCCCCCGCAGGGCACGGCTGAGCCCCGCAGCCACCATGGCGGCGCCTCGGGGAAAGGCTCTGTCAGAAAGGGCAAAACGCTGCCCGGCAGCCAGGGGAAAAGGGTGAGAAACAGCACTAAGGTGAGGGGAGGAGGAGCTCCAGGCACCTGAGTAGGGGTTTCCCTGCAGCTCCTGGAGAGACCATGGTGGAGCAGGTGTTTCCTGAAAGACTGCAGCCTGTGAGAAGGACGCTGTTTTAGCCACAAATGCAAAACACAGCACTATAAAGGCTGCTATGAATAAAGTGAGCTTCATACTTTCATGCCAGCCAGATTTAGTACAACATATCTTTTAATATATGGTTCAGCAAAATTAGTACTACCTAAAGGAGATCAGAACAAATCCATCCATGTAATAAAAACTATGAAGATACACAAGCTAACCAGCCTTGAACTGCAAGAAAGTCCCCATCTTTACAGTTAACTACGGGACACAGGAGCCATCTCATCAAGGGAAACTCTGGTGTACGGACTATTAGCTGCTTACATCTTGTGCATGTCCTGTTAAACAAACCTCTCCCTTAAGTTGGGCAATCGTCTGGTTTCAGAGCTTAAAGGGCTTTGTAATGAGGTTTATCAGGGTAAGAATGCTAAAAGTTCTTAGTCTTTATATCATTTGAGAAGTGTTTTGACTTAGACATGCCCTCCCCCCAGGTTATTTGCAAGAATGTTTAGAGAAGGGCTAGAACAAATCCATTCAGCAATCTCTCTAGAAACATGAATAGATTAATAAAGGTCCTTTTTCTTAATTACATGTGAAACCTGTATGTTTGCCTTCTTTTAATCTACTTAACTTGTGAAATAGAGTTCCAATATCCTGTTGTACCATTTAAGATATGAAATGACAAGTTAAATGTCTTGGAGTCTAAATGCATTGCATCAATTTTGCATAAACAAACGAAAAAATCTTATAATCTCATCAAAAATTATCACATTTTTCTTTCCTAAAACCTGTATTCCAATTATTCAAGCTGATTGATGTTAATTATAAGATCACTCTTCAATAATTTGTTAATTTATTATATCTGTATTCCTCCTGTGTTGGATTTGTCTGTAGTTTATGTCAGGCTGAGAATATTTCCAGTTATTTGGATCACCTGGTTTACTATTAAAACATTAACAAAACAGTAGTTTCCTTCTTGTTTTCTGAAACTCTGGCTGGGTGCCAATATATTCAGGTCCAGGGATTTGAAATTTCTTGACCTTAACTTTTCCCTAATTAGTAATGGTAACTATTTTGTAAATAATTTTATTACCCATGTGAGACAGGCATAGTGATTACAATCTAAATTTCCTTCAAATGGTTAAATGGTTCTACCATTCCCTTCCCATAATGCACTGTGGCAGTCTTTTTGTTGTTGATATTGTTAAGGTCTCCTAATTTCAGTAAAATTTCTCTATGGTATACCCAATATCAGCTTTCCTCCAGATGTCATCTGTCTTCATAGAAAGCTCTTTTCCTCTTTTCTTTCTCCTCCTAGTGTGGCCTTCTCTCATTCACA
This sequence comes from Stercorarius parasiticus, assembly GCA_013396915.1. Classification (NCBI taxonomy): domain Eukaryota; kingdom Metazoa; phylum Chordata; class Aves; order Charadriiformes; family Stercorariidae; genus Stercorarius; species Stercorarius parasiticus. The sequence continues at coordinate 308,804 of VWZL01005215.1, read as the reverse complement.
AGAATGTGAGGTGCCTAGAAGTCCTTCCTAAGGTTTTTTTACGTGTTTACTGCCTATTATTCAGATATTTTTTTGTGAAAATTGCTTTTTCAATTTGATTCAGACCATAGTAACATTTACTTTGGAGAAAAAGTCCTCTCAAAATATATTGCATTTGTAGCAATAAATGTAATTGATTCATGAACTATTGTAGTACTAGCTCTTAATTGGGGTGCTCAGATGCTTGTTTTCTGCCAAAACGATGCCTTGTTATGTTAAATAGAAAGTGAGAACGGAAGAAAGTTCAGCTGAAAGTTCTAAACCACCCTGGCTTCTCTGTTGAAAGACATCCCAGAAGGGAAGAGGGAAAGCTCCACAATAAGGTAAAAGAAGCAAATCAGTATGTAGCCTCCTACAGAAGGAATAGAAAATGAGAAAGGCTAAAAGGAACAAAATACTAAGAACCTACGAACAGTGTGATTGTTTCAATGACATTTAAAATAGGTTTCTGAAGCCTCCCAAACTGGGAATTGAAATGTTGCCTTGAATCTTAAGCAGAATTTATTTATGTTAAGGAAACATAATGATCACAATAAAACTAGTTTAATAATGGATTTGTTCCTTAAACTGCTTGAGATAAGCAATAACACAAGTTACTTTTATAATATTATCATGTATTAGTTATAACTGTACTGTTATAGAGATGTTGTTCTGCCTCCAAATTCACTAGAGATGATATGTTTGAGTGTCAGTGAAAATAGAAGAGAATTGCTTGTTAAAAGAATGCTAAAATATGACTTGTCACTCTGTTCCTCCAAAGTTTTAGTGAAGTAGTGCTGATCCTGTAGTTTAATATTGTGAAAAATAGCTGCTTCTGACCTTAACATTTTTATTTTAAAAGATTATGTTTTAAGCCTTCAAAGCCATAAACTAAGCCTTTTAAATAAAAACTTAAAAGGTTAAGGTGCAGATCTTCTTCTATTATAAACTGTCATCTCCCCAAAGAAGTCATCAGACAGATTAAGTCTTCAAAATGTCAGTCAGTCAGTCAAGGGTTTTGTTTGTGGTTGGAAGTGACTTAGTCATTCTTATTTTGTAAGTGTATAGAGACTCTCTTCCATTTTCCCTCCTTGTGTGCTCTGTGCTCTTAGCAAGTAAGCATAGCTCTGAAATACCAGAGTACAAGGTGGATTTGAGAGGTGTTTTGGAAACTAAGCAGGCTGTTTTGAAAAGGCCGTATTCTCACTGGCTGATGAAAGTGGCCATGAACTGAGCTTAGAGTACGCTTTTGTTGCTTTGCACCCTGACCAGTTGTGTGCAGTACTTGCCCAGGATGGCTCAGGTCCAGACAGTGCTGCTGTCTCTAGGCAGAGAGAGTGAGAAATTCATAGAAGTGATCATTTTCCACTCCTGAAAAAAAAGTCATTTAAAGGACCCTTTCTGAAGGCTTTTTCCTTTTAATTGCAACTCTCACTTTATGGGGTAAAGGAGCTAAGCAGCTACTTGTTCACAATGCAATGAAATACCAGGAAGATGCAGACATCACTTGGAAATTGCAACTTACAACAAGCTCCTGCCATACTGAGTTTAAATTTTTATTTTTTTAAAATCATTCTAATTGGTGACATCAATTTGCTGCAGTCTGCACTACAGCTAATTCACTTTGTGTCAGTGAAGAATTTGGTCAGCACCACTGAAGATGCAAATCATCTGTCATTGTTGGTGTACAGTGCAGCTTTCTCCATCCAGGTGTGCCTAGCACTAGACAAAATTAACCATATGTTCTATTAGTTGTTTGTGGATATTGTTCCAACAAGAGACATAATGATAACTCTAAGTCCCTGGATTTGAGGAAGTTTAGAGAAAGATTAACATTAAAGTCGGCAAAAATACAGGAAAAAATATGGAGTTCCTTAGAGATTTTACAAGATTTTGGGTTGTGGTGGGTTTTTTGTTGTTTTTTTTGTTTGGTTGGTTTTTTTCCTCCTGTAATTGAGACTAATCTCTTCTACAAATCTGTTGTGCTTTAACTGAGATATACTTGTAAATATTGCTCCACAACATCAGGCAGGAATATTGGTTCGGAAATAAGTCTGCCAGCTATGTGAATGTCCATACCATAATCCTACACAAGGAGGCAGATCTACATAAATTACAATTTTATAAGCATTTAATAATCATCTGAGTTCACGTAAAAGTAGCGAGTCAAGTTTATTTGATTGATGTAATATATTTAAAAGTGGAGCTACTTGCAGTACCATTCACATAGCACTAATCTTAGAGTCTAACTTGGCATCAGAGGGTCTTCAAAGAAGGAGAGTACATGGATCATTAATGCATCTGAATTCATCATTCCTAGTGGTGCACAGCTTAGGGCATGTCGGACTTCACAACTTAAACAGGTAGTCTTGATCTGTTCCAGGCTGGTATACCTGCAGCAAAAGCACCTGGTGCAACGGAAAGTGCTACTGGGAATTCATTAGGTGGCGTTTTCCTTCTGAAGCAGCATTGATTAACTCCATGTTATGCCAATGTGCTGCTGGAAGCACTAGCACTCAGCAGGATAGGGAACGGGCAGGTAAATAAGCTTTAGAGGTAGTAGTAGCTTCCAGGTTTTGCTCAAGTTCTTCACTTCTTGTAAGAAAGGGTTTAGTGGTGGGGTTGGGGTTTTGGTTTTGGGGTTTTTTGTTTGTTTTTTCCTCTGTGGTTCTTTAATGCTTTTTTCATAATAAATTCTACCATTTTAAAAATATGTAGTTAGCACTGAAATACAGTAAACCATGTTCTTTGGTCTGTCCTGCTTTTGCAACTGAGTTAGCTTTACTTTGCTACAGGGCATGTCAGCCATTGCATATACTACAGACTTGTTAGGAAGGAAACATTAGAAGGCAAGTCTTCCTTAACCTCAAACTATAATTATGGGTGCATAGTGTACAAAGACAGTCTTCTGCAAGGGGTTCAGTCAAGCCCTCTGTTCACCCAAAGCCCCATGGACCTTGGGAAGGTTGTGCATTATTGATGCCCATGTTAGTCTGTTGTAACAGAACTACTGGGTATTTTATTTGCAGTTTTGCAATAAATGTGTAGTAATGCTTTTCAAGCCCAATAAGGAATTACACTGACAATGCAAGATTGGGGAAAAGAATTACACCATTTCCCTTAGCTCTGTTTAACTCCAGTACGATTTCCAGCCTTTCTTAGTATTCCTAACTAGGTATATATTAGCAAGGATGTGCACAATGTTGCCTGTTATCTTCTGCACCTCTTTTATGTACAGATAGTGTTGTATAGTGAATGCTGCAGGAAAGTAAAAGTACAAAGGTCAGAATTTATAATTAGCTTATCTAAATAGCATTTGCTTATGTTAAGGGTAAAACCAGCTTCCCTTTGAAGACGACACCAGCTTCCTGTTCCATGAAATAAAAACTCCTCAAAGGTTCCCAAAAGAGAATTCAAAGCTGCTAAATGGTTATATATATGTATTTAAGTCTACATACATTTTAAAAGCTGTGTTTTAATTTGGGGAAGAGGTTGGTATAATTCTGTTCCTTGACTTGATTAATGACGAGTGGAAGTAATTGATATCAATGAGGTCTGTGTTTTTTTGGTTTTGTTTTTGTTTTTTTTTTTTTCAAAAGCAAAGGAATGAATTGCACCATAGGAAATGAAATGGGAGATCTTTTGGTCAATGCATTGTTCTGATATAAATTCAAAACCTCAGTGCAGTTTTCCATTCTTTACTTCTTCTTGACATCTTGGTATTATGAAGGGCTGATAATATCTGGGATTTACTTATGTGGCCAAAGGAAGAATAAAACTGTTGGGCCTTGAAGGGAATGTTAACTTTGGAGGAATCTGCTTTGAGCTCTGAGATGAAAGAGCATGCTTTCTGAACTTCATACGTATGGAGGAGATGAAAAGGATTTTTTTCTCATAGACACGTGTGTTTTACAGGTTTGAAAAAAATAAAAGGGTGGGGGGAAGAACTAGCCCAAAACATAATGGGGTGCACATGATAGCCTGCATAAAGATACTATCTAATTTGATGAAATTAGTTAGTACTGAATGGAAATTTTTTTATTTATTTTATTTTCTTATTAACATTGTTACTACTAAACATTGAAAAGCAATTAAACTAAAAAACCCTAACCAACTAAAACCCCAAACCCTTTTAAAAGGAATGTCTGTACAATTTAGGGTACATTTCTTGTTTTCCTTTATAATTTAGAAGGTAGACGAGCATATAGGTTAAAAATGGGTGTCAAACATCTGTGAAATCTAATGTTTTATATATATATGCATATAGGTGAAAGATATGAATTAACGTCACTGCTTTACATTTGAAGCACCCCAAAAGAAGGGGAAAAACTGTCACACATGAGGTTATGATTTGTAATTTCTATTTATTAATTTTCCTGTAATACTTCTGTTTTTCAGGCACATTTTAAAACAAGTTCTCCTTGAGGAACAGGAGCATTGATTTAAGAAGTGAAATCAGTGTCAGCTTTGCTATTGTCTCAGAATAGACAAGAATGTCCTTTCCCAAGTTTATCGGTAGGTGGACAGCACGGCACATGGCTCAAGGCTGAGACATCTGGACTTGAGAAACAGGATGGTTAGGGTGGATATTGTGAAACAGCATGCATTTTTCAGGGATACAAAGTTGCTGTGTTCTGTGGTAACAAAGCTTTAAGCACAGTATAATCTTTAAAAGGTGCTGTATACAATGCATGTGTACCTGAAAGCATATCCCTAGTGGGAAAGGTGTTTATAAATGGTAGGGTGAGGTTCTGCCTCCTAAAGAATTTAGTTCTGATGGTCTCAGTTTCTGTTGAATTTATTCTGTTAAATTTATTCTAACTTGAATTTATTTCTCAGTGTTTAAAAAAACGGAACATCTTGAGTTTTACTTAACATAGATTGTTTAAAGGATTTGTTCTTGAATAGAGCTCATGATACAGACTTGCCTGAATCATTCTTCCTAAATGATGTTTGGAATGCCATTGCAGTTTTCATCAGTGAGTTTTTCATGAAGTGAGGTATGCCTCTCCCACTGTTTCAAGTTCATCAGTGAGCAACAGCAGCTTGGAAAGACCTTGTTTTGCATAGATTTACAAGTGTGCAAAGAGAATCATTCTGGTCAAAGTTGGCCCAATGTCACTGAAGTATCAGCCCTTCAGTGTTGCCAGAGAACATCAGAACTGTATTTTGTGTGTGCCAGTGGAGTCCTGCAACCACAGCTCAATGTGTATACTTGTGGTCGAGCTGGAGATCAAGAAGCAAGACTATAGGAGGGAAAAATTAATAGCCTGTGTCACTATTATGAATGCTCTCTTGGGTCAAATGATGGAGTACATTGAGAAACCAGCTGTGGAACTGTAGGACTTGCCCAGCACAAGCTCCCAGGGCAACTGAGGTCCACTGGGTGGTCATATGAAGAGTGACAATAAAAAAAATAAATGATCTGCTTGAGACAGCTAGGGTGATTTATTTATTTATTTTCTTTGAGGGGGAGGCTGAAGAAGAGGTGAGGAAGGGAAAAGTAAGCTATTCTAATTATTCATAACACAAATATTTGAGTTGGTTTTGAGCTGTCCAAATCAACAGAGTGTTTGTTCCTTGGGGTAAGGGTGGAAGGGAATTGTTTTATGCACAGCCACCAGATGTAATGGTGGAAAGACTTATTCTTTGGGGTGTTTTGGTGTTTTTTCTTCATGCCTCCTTTCCACACATATATCCAGCACTTACTCTTTCAGCTTTGAGCGTACCCTTACCCAGAGAGATCAGTTCTAAGAGGACCCCTCAGAGCATTGAATCCACTACTTTCAACTGATGAGAACCTGCTACCAAAATATCTGCATGGAAATATCTCTTAACTGACCTATTTTCTTCTCTTTAAGGGAAGATTTTGGGATCCTTTGTGGTTTTGTTCTTTACCAAAAATGTTTGGTAAACATTTTGTGTGTCAGTGATGTGAAGACCACTGGTCAAAATGGGTCAGCTTAGCCGTATAAGCAGAGAAGCTCCATGACAGTCCTTGCCTGCATCCTTGTATTGGGCTTAATTTCTTTTTTATTTTCAATTTGTTTCTTTTAATTGCTTACTGGAAACTGAGGTGAATCTGTTGTATTGGTTGAAAGGATCCCTTTGAATAAGCCTTTTGTTCTTCTAAGTTTCCTAATCATCTGCCACCAGTCTCTGTTGGAGGTGTACCAGGTTATGTGTGGCCAGTGTGGCTCCTCTTAAGTTCCTTTTGCTTTTTTGCTAGCTGCCCACCAAGCAGAAATTTTTATGTGATCTGATTAGACACCACAACAAAAATGTTCACACAAAACCTTTATCATAATGTCAATGTACCATGCCAGTTCCACTGCCATTATTTCTGTGAAGAAGAGAAAAGAGCTGCTTTGGAATTAGTTACACATCAGTTATCTGTTAAAGAAGCTTTAAGATCTTGGTATCTGTATGCCCTTTCTCCAAGAGGGGGATTGAAAGAGCAAACTGCAATTTAAAACCATGACTGCCAGTAATGATATTCAGGGGACTAGAAAAAGAGGCCTTTCTTTTTAAACAAAACAAAACCCTGTGGGCAGTCCCAAGCATGTAACCAATTACTTATCTTCTTGTCCATCTACCTTTTGTTGTGTTAATATTTTTCACAGTATGAATGTCTTAAGACCTACATAGATGCTTGTTGCAGATCATCAGATTGATGTTACTTTTTTTAAATTAAAAAAAAATAGTGATAACAATTTGATAATAGAGGCACTAAAGTTTCAGTTGATGTACAGCAACCACTGTGCAGCACAAAAGAGGTGAGGCAGATATCCACAGCATTTATTTCAGCTGTAACTATAATAAACTATTGGACAATTAGGTTTCAGATGGAAATTCAGGATATTTTATAAATGCCTTCCATGAGCTCTGTGAGTTGAACACAAATGCTAGCCACTAACTAGGAAAGATATGAAAATCTTAAACACCTGGAGAGAAATACTTGCATCTGCTTATTGCGCACCCTTATCACTTTAGCTAATGTAACATAATTCAATAGCATAAGCAGTTGACCTTATTTGCCATATAAAGATTGTATTAATAAGCCCAGCTGTGCTGGGCTCCAGTCAAGGCTACTTTCTGAGCAGGTATGTTTGGGTAGAAGGGGATGGGTTGGTTTCTGTCATTTTTCCACTTCTGGGAAGTTTCAAATTTTGTCAATGACTTCAAATAAAAAACACCTTATGTTGTTTACACTCATGAGTTTTTCTTCTCTCACCTATTAATGAAAGAGCAGCTATGCTACGTGCAGTATTTCCTACTTCACATTAAATGTATCTATTTAAGGTATATCGAAGAGCTTCATCACCGCAATATTAAAATACCAAGCTTATATGTGTCATGAAATATGTGGTAGGAATATTAGTTCACATTAAAGTTGTTATTCCAAAAGTAACACTATCCTAAGGAATTTCTTTATGTACTTTTCATGTTTTATTTTATCTTGTCAAGCTCTATGTTTGCATGTAATTCTCCTTTCCAGTGTTAAGAAAGAAGTTCTTAGTGCACATTCAAAATAAACTCTTACAAAAATTTAATAATTTTGAAGCCTGTTAATTTAAAAGATTGGCATTTTTGTGCACAACACACAGGTCAATGCACCTGATATTCAGTACAGGTATGTAACAGCATGCAATATTTAGCACTCTGCAGGGATGTTGAAAATTGGCAAGAGATTTCAATGCTAAATTTAGACCCAGAAAACTCAGCCAAACCAGAAAAGCTTAAGTTGTTAAGCTTTAATCAAGTGTCTCCATAGTGACAGGTCAGTAGTCTAGGTGCTAATTCATGGGGAAAAATTAGATATTGTTTCATGAGGGGAAAAATACATGGTTGAGGCAAGATAGACAAAACTCCTTTGCATCACAATCCTTTTTCTTGGGTAAGTGGGGATAGGAAAATAGAAAATCTGAGGAACATTGGAACATTAAAGTGAATTATAGTATTTAAGTGCTTGGCTGGCTGATACAATGGAAGAACTCCATAACCTAAGCACTGATTACATGAAACGGTCCTGACTATTTTGCTGCTCTTGGAGCAGCAGAAAACCAGAATCTGTTCAGAAAAACAGATGAGGGAGAACCTCATACATCCACTTTACGAACACAGCACAAGCTTATTGTATGCTCATAACCATAGCTGTATGAAAGCAGTGTTTGTTTCTCCAAAGCTTTGCATAATCTCAAAAAGAATAACCTGAAACATCACCTCAATATTTTAGGAATGAGTCTAGTGTATCTAAAAACTACTTTTTGGCATTCTGTGTGGTACTTAAGGTTACTGTACATGTCATAACCAGGTACAATTTTCTGCAAAGTTCATGGTCACCCATCTCCATTCAATTATCTTCTGCATGTTTCTTCTATTAGCAGACATATCTGGAGAAGGAAGGCCTTGCTTTTTTTTTTTTTCCTGTTCACTGTGGCTACTGGTCTTGGACTTCATTTTTCCTAAGTTTTCACTCGTTATATGAGCAGTCTATCACTGATCTGTGTGATCTGATTTGTTGATAACCTCAGGTCAGTTTGTGCCAACATCTGTAACTGTCAACATATAAGAATACAAATTTGGATGTGAATTTGTTATGACCAAATCTATACAGCTGATTCCAGTTCACCACATTGATGTATTCCCCTTTCTTATATGTCTAGGTTTATGAAACGTGCAACTACTCAAAAAAAATAATGTTGTGATCTACTACAAACTGATTAGTAATGCTGTCTTTGGGGAAAGTTTGGAGCAAATGTATTATTTAATGGGAAAAACTAAGTGAAATAGGATGAATTCATCTGTTTGATGAAGACAGTGTATCTTCTAATGGGGTCAAAGAATTGTGCTCTCAATAGACAATTCATTAGTGACAAGTGCCAGCTGAAGAATTTGCATTTGAGACTTAGTTGATGAAAAGACTCTTTTAATAAGGAAAAGGTTTTTCTTTTGTCAGGTTTTTCAGTTTCATCTTGATGGATGCTTAAAACTTGCATTTCATAATTTATTTGCATTTCACTGTCTTATTTCCTCCATAAATGTTGAGTGAAGTTACAGTTCCATGTGATGCTAACAGCAGCTCAGCTAGCAGGGATATATAGTCCACAATGGGAAAGGAAACTGTGTCCCTATATAATGTGGGAAAAAGTAGCCTATGGCTATTACTCTTTCATAGCCACCTATGGTTTAAGTTTACAGATAAATGTATGAAATCGGATAATTCAAAGCAAGCCAGATATTTAAATTTTGAAATGTAAAAAAGTAGAAATGAATAAACATGCCCTGTGAGGAAAGACTGAAGGAGTTAGTTTTTTTCCTTCCTGGAGAGGAGAAGGCTTGGGACAACCTCATCACAGTTTTCCAGTCTTAAAAAGCAGATGCAAAGATGATTGAGGCTCTCTCTTCACAAGGAGTTACATGGAAAAGACAAAGGGCAATGGATATAAGTTGCACTGGGAGAGGCTTTATCTTGATATAAGAAAGAAATTATTTACAGTAAGAACAGTCGTTCACTGGAACAACCTCCCCAGGAATGTGGTAGAGTCCCCATTGCTGGAGGTTTTCAAGGTGCAGTTGGACAGGGTGCTAGATAATCTCATCTAGGTTCCCTTTTTCAGAAAAGGCTGGAGAGATGATCTTTCCAGGTCCCTTCCAATCTGGATTGGTCTATGATAAATAAGAGACCAAAAGGGGGAGTTAAGAAAACTGATTCCCAAAGTAGACTGCTTTCTGTAGTGTGTGTCTGGGGAGGGCAGTTTTCTTATACCAAAAAAATAGTGGGATAGAAGTAAAGCAACTTATTATTTCTTAAATTATTTGAGAAATTCTTGATCTGTTCATTACATTGTGTAATTAACTGGAAATTTTGGATTTTAAGAGGAATGGTAGAGGACAAAAATAAACCCTGAAAAAGGAAAATAACCTAAATTTTATGAGGAAGTTCTGTAGATTGGAAAAGCAAATATGAGAATGAGAGGAAAAACTTATCAAAATTCAATTTCAGTAGGAAAAAAGCATTAAATGCATTTTGTTTTTTAATATTCTTTTCCATTGTCTTTCCTGTTAAACCGAAGGACAATGACCAAAGTGGGAATTACTGTAAAACAACGAATTTTGTGTTAATGTCTATAACTCATTATCATAGAAATTTCAGTCAGAAAGTGACCTCTAAGTGTTGTGGTTTTGTTGAATCATTTTTGTATATAGGACTCTAACATAACCTAGCCAATTTTCTCAGTGAACACCTTTTCGTAATTGTACTTGTTACATGGATGTGCCCACAGAAGCCCAAAATAAAGTTTATGGGAACGTTGTAAAAAGTTGTAACCCTGTCAGTACAATTTATGGACCACCTACTTTTCTGATCAACACAAGGACAGGGAGTTTTATTGTAGGGGAAAAAAACCCCAACCCAACCAACCAAAAAACCTGTGATCCTAAAAATATGTGTATCTTATGGCACACAAAAGTAGTAGGCAGTCACTCAGGTCCCCGATTGCATATACCTCAAACAGAAGGGTTTTCCCATTGTCTGTCCGCTCTCTTATGTGATACAACCCCATGTCCTTACTCGTTTTCACCAGTGGGTTTTCCCATCAAACTCAAACACATTTATAGTGGTGTATGACAAACTTTATTTCTAGGCCCAATGGGGATAGAGAGAACAAGAAGAAAATATGGCTATTAAATGTTTTTATTCAAGACAGGATTATGCTAGCTTAAATTTGTCTCTCAAGGAAAAAAACACTTGAAGATCATTTACTAACTGAAATGTGTATGTTGGTAAGTATGATCCTTAACATGTAATTTTTCCTCTTAGGCTTAGTTGAGTTCTAAGCAATTTTCTCTCTGCTGTGTAACACAGAATACAGTACAAGTACACTACAGATATGTATATTAATCCAAAATACGTATGTACTGTCTGGGCTTGTTCTTCAAGCCCAGGGGGCCTGGGCCAAATACTTCAAATAATTAATATAGCATTTACATGTCAAGTCCTAGAACAAGAACCTTCAGGTTTCAAAGTCAAACACTAAACTTAGGAAAAAGTCACCATCAAAGTAGCCATTCAATTTTCCTGTGGTGTCTTTTTTGTGTATGCATTACTGTGGTCATTAATTACATAATCATTTACTGTAAACCCTTCTACAAAACCTTAGCATTCATCACCGCACAGGGTAGAAAGCATTTGCTAAATGGGAAATTGCTAAATTATTCTTCATTATGTTCATCATTAAGTAGTGGCTATAAGCTGTACTTTTTACACACCATCAAAATGCTGTACTTTATACAGAATTATCAGTTTCCCTCAGGGGGTTTCTTTGGCATTTATCACCATAATCTGAAGGATTCACAATATTTTATGAAATTAGCCTAACAATAGTTTATTAGGTAAAGTAACTTTGCCTTCATCTTGCAAAAGTGAGCTTAGGCACAGAGATGTTATGCCCCAAATAAGACAGCTATTATTTTATGTTGCAATTGGAGGTGCTCATTATTTTCCTTTAGGGTGTCGTTTCATACTTTTTCTTATTTCCTGTAAGGAATAAGACAGACATTGGAGAGAAAATGAGGTGTATATTGCTCCATAGTATTCCCTGAGCACCATCCAACTTGAGCTTTGAATAAAATGGAGGCTGTGCTAAAATTAGGGAGTAATTAAGTAATTAAAGATTGTGTTATGATATGTACTTATAAAGGGTTTGAATTTCAACGGCATGACCTTCCCCAGATGTTGATGTTTCCTAATTCCTGAATGCTTGTGTTGAACCTTACTTTCTGTAACCAACTTAAACTGCCTTGGTTTTAATATATGAATACCGATTAACCACATCTTTATTCAGGTAATCAGTAACCCTAGTTTCTCTAGATCCACAACATAAGATGTACCACCTGACATAGCAGAGTACACAAGGTTTTATGACTGTGAGCATCAGGTGCCAGAACCTATTTGCTAAGTGGCCTCAGAGGTGTTTGCTGGGTATCAGGAGAGGGTTGTCTCCAAAAACTTCTAGCTCCTCACTTTACAGCTTTTCTCTTCTCTGTGCTTCTGATGTGCCACCTTAGCCTCCAGGGTCCCTTCTTTCCACTGTGGACTCTGCCTCTCTTTTTTTTTTTTTTTTTTTTTCTCCCATCTGCATTTATCACATTGTATCCCAGAAACTCATAGCTTCCTCTTGTACAGCAATAACAAGAACTGTTAAGACAGACTTCCTACCTATGACCCCGTAAGAAAAGATGCTTCTGTTAAAGATAGCTGTGAAACTAATTCTTGCTTATGTCCAGTTACATGCCCACTAAAGACAAAGGCTGTCATAGCGTAACTGCTCATCTGTGAAGTGTTGTGTAGTGTCCTTGTGACTTTGGACAAATTTGAATTGATTTGAACAGTGTCTCCAAAGACTGTGTTACTGATGCACGGAAAATCTTTGTGCTGGTTTCAAAGTACTTACTACACAAAAAGATGCCCCTGAGAACATTTGCTCCCCCTTTATGAGCTAATGGTGATAATCTAAGAACAAATTAGATCCATAACAACTGTCATATTATATGGTCAGACCGCAGGCACATGTTGTCTTCTATCCCGTTTCTGATGGTACATGATTAGCTGCCAAGTGAAGAATATAAGACCAAAGAAGGCAAGGAGTGATAGTTTCCCAGCATATCCTCCCTGACTCCACCAATGCTGTGGAGATGCTTAGACACACAGTTTTAGAGACGAGGTTGTGGTTGTGATAGCTCTTGGCAATTTTCTTCATCAATTTATTTAAGCAGTGTATATTTGTCCCTATCCTGTAACACTTAGATTTAAAATTTCAGTGCAAATTCAGTTACAAAGAATTTGATTTAGAAAGCTTTTACCATGAAAAAAGCTGGCTTCTTTCACCTGTATAACAAGAAGCAATGCTTTTAATGCTCATATGTGTGCACTATTTTACAACACGTATTTTTTCAGAGGAAACAATCATAAACTCTCTCTTTACTGTATTTATATGAAATTAGGTTTGCTAGTCATTATAAATAATTGACATTTTTCATCATATGCATGCTGCACAACTTTCTTATTTCATAAAATGTTTTAATAGGTACATAGGTAGATGAAAAGATATTTAAACAGTCGTTGGTAAAACTGGCAGTGTGGTTACCGAGGTCTTGAAAGTGCTGTTCTGACATTTTAGGTTGGGTTTAGTTACATTGATAAAGAATTAGGGAAAAAAAAAAAAACACAAAGCACCTACAACTTTGACACAAGATCGCTATTCCTGGGCTAGCGAGGGTGGAGCTGACAGACATCAGCAGAAATGACAATAAATATTGTCTACCAGAAAGGATGTGGTAACTGTGCTTGAGTCAGGTTAATGGCTTTTCCTTTTGGAGTTATGTTGCTTGCTTTTCATCTTGGGCCATGTTAAGAATCGTGGTGGGCATACTGTAGTAAAAGATGTGTGTATTATAGTGGAATTTTGTAAATAAAATTAATGCTAAATCCATATTTTTCTAACATAAAGAAATATGAATACTATGATTTTAGAAAGTGAAAATCACCTACTGTAATATCTTTAAACATTTAGGACTAACTCACTATCTTTGGGTGACTATACACTGTTTCCTGTCTGGTCAAATAATAGAAGAGTTGGAATCTGAATGAATCCATTTATTCTGGTTATTATTATTATTTTAGAGATTATACACACAGATTCTGGTTATGTTCCAGTGTCAGAGAAAATAACAAAACCTGTAATAATTATTTTATTTGAGGATGGTTTTGGTGGGGTTTTTTCATTGTGTTGGTCTTGAGGTTTTTTTATATTGACATCATTTGAGGGGGGCTAACACCTATTTTTGCCAGGGTGGTAAATAGTGATATCCATTTAATAAAAATTTTTAAAGAAGGAAACGTGTTTTACATCAGCTAAATCCTTTTCTAGGGATAAGAATAACTCTTAGCCCGCAAAAACTTCATGCAGCAACAAGCACAGATTGAAAGCCTGTTCTCACTCAGGTCTGAGCTTCGAGTTGTGGTTCTCCAGTGGTGCAAAGCCATCACCTGAAGGAATGTAAGCAGACGAGCAGGGATGGAGCTTTCTCCCTTACCTGAGTCTCAACAGCCCCTGACACGCAGCCTGTGTTGGAGCAACATGGCTAAGCTCTGGCCCCGACCATTTGGGAGTGGTAAGGGACAGCTTCTAATACAGGCTGCATGTCCTGTCAGCGCATTTGGGGTTTTTTTGGATGCAAAATACTTCCAAATGGGTTAGCTGGAGTGGAAGAAGAGGGTTGATGGCATCAGATTGGGCATCATGGGAGGCAACTTGCCTTTTGCCACCACTTAGCTGATGCACGGTGCTGCTCCATGGAGTGGCTTGTCTGCAGTGTTGTATCAGCCAAGCCAAGGCTGTGCCAGACAGCACAGTGTGAACCCTGCGGTGCTTAACCACTAAACCCTCTGCTGAGCAACATAGTCATTTGTGTGCTCCAGCTGTACTCTGAATTTACGGCAGCATGCTCTTCTCCAAGTTGCCTTACAGAATCTAAGTGGAATAAATATATATTTTTAACCATCTGTTCCAATTTCTGTTGGGGCCTCCAGAGACAGTACGAAGTGGGGCTTGTGTGTGTGCTTTCTGAGCCATGCCTTAAATACTCTGAAGCTCAGTTTTTGTTACTTGCAGAGGGGTTTACTTTTAAAGCTTGGTGAGTCTGGGGGTTTTCTGGATGTCTGTTTAATCGGATAGGCCTTGGGAAATCCTGTTCAAGAAGTAAAAGTTCTACCAGGGAAAAAAAATATGTTGGATATTCTAAGGGTAGGTAGACCTAAGGGTAGGAGAAATGGAGAAATGTTGGGAAGTGTGACAATGAAAGAATTTTTTTTTTTTTTTTAAGAAAAAAAAGAAGTCCATGAGAAGGAGAGAAAAGGGAAGGAAAGATTCAAGCTATTCATGGAACAAACTTTATTGTACTTTGTTCATATGATTGGAATACGAAAGCTCAATGTGGCAATTGTATGAAGATTCAGAAGATCTTCTGCTGTAACTTGTTTCAACTTTCATTCAACTTAATGAATGCACTGCAGAAACTAACAGATCCATATATGTTTCTTTGTGATGGCTTAATAAGCTCAGATGAATACATAAGTGTAGCAACATGTAACAGTTGTATCTCTTTCTGTGTTTCAGGAAGCTGGTGATGTTTTATGACCTTTCATCTACTATTCATGTGTTTCTTTCTTTAAAAATATTATTTTACTTGAAATAAGGCATAATGGGCAATGACTTAAACACTGCTTCTCTAGACTCGATTGCATTCAGAATGAAGGACCAATACAAATTTTGCTGGTTGCTCTGTCTTATGGCAGTGTAATCCTACCTGATGTTCGATTTTCAGCAGCCTGGGCAGGTTTCGCGCACCTCATTGTGCTTTCCCTGCCTGGTAGTCCACAGATTACTGTCCTGTCTGCTAAAACCTATTTTCATATCTTCTATTATACTTGCATCTTTTGTCACTAAAACACTTCTGTACACAATGTGCTCTTCTTATTATGCACTTGAGCAGAACTTTTTTCCTTTTTTATTTTTTTTCCCCTCTCCAGGACAGTAGTTATGTGATTTCCCCTTATTTAAAGCTTGCATAAACCAAATACCAGTAGCAAGGATGAACCTTGTTTTCTTGTTCCTTGCTGTACATTAGTGAGCAAGCGAATGTGCTTAATTGTGTTTTTATCTGAGGTAATGGAAGCTGTGCCAGGTTGTTAGACAAGGAAGACTGCCTAGTACCAGTTTTGTCCCCACCAGGGGTCTCCGAAGACCCCGTTGCCTAGATACGCCGAGCCCAGGGTACCTCATCAGGTGCTTGCAGGGTCTGTATGTTTGCAGGGGAACTCTCTGGATCTTTAATTGCTCAGAGAAGTTGGTGATACTCTGTGTTTCCTTTTTTCAGCCGTGCCTTAGGAGATAAGAGAAAGGGTGGCTTTTAATTTTTCTGTTTTTTAAATTTTTTTAAGTTCCTTTTCCCTCCTTTTTCCCTTATTCTTTCATGTCTGTGATGCGCTTGTCAATGGGGTTTTATGAATACTATTTTGGGATTGATTCGTTTATTTCTTTTGTGTGTTAATGTATACAGTGTATCAAATTAACATGCATCCTATTAAAATCCCTTAAAGTGAAATTGTTTCACTTTATCTTTGAACTTGATTGATATGCCAAACACATTTTAAAAAAATGCATGAATCTGAATGAATTCTTCCCCCTTGACCAAGTCTGATTTCCTGCTGGAATTTGAATACTGTATACTGGAGCTATCCACAGATTCTTTTGACAGCTTGAGTACATTTCCAGATGGTGTGTAATCACCATTCCTTTTTAAATCTGTTTTTATAATGGTGATAATTAAGAATTATTTTCTAGGACTGAATAGTCTGTACACCCAAATTGAAAATGGTCAAGAAAGTATTTGGCAAGAAAGAGCCGAGCTAAAATTTATTTCAGTATGATAGGATCATGATTGCACCCTACTTTTAAATGAAATGTTATTGTGCTAATTGTTGCACGTGGGAACAAAATAGCTCAGCTTTTGACATTTTCTATGACAAAAAAGGAGCAGAGGTAATATTTTTTCTGATTTGGTAGTTTCTTGATCAGATCAAGCTCAGTACCTGTGAAACGCTACTTTCAACAGTAAAAGGTCTTTATATACTCACTATATAGTGCTATACATGCAAAAGTATTTAAAATAACTAAGATTAATAGCCAGATTCTTCTGAAAATGAAATACATGAATATAGGCTCAATCCATATGCAAGATGAGGAACTGAACTTTGTTTTTCTCATGCTTTCTAAGTATTTATGCCAAACATCATATTTATTCAGAATCACAGTTATTAGTTATAGAGCTGTAATTAGCCATTGTATTTAATTGCACACCATTATTTCCATGTACTTACCTAATTAAAGTAGTTAACTTGTATGCATAAAACTGTAATGAGAAAATACCATACTGTGTGATGACTGTCATCTTGTCTGAAATCACTGCCATTGTTGGTTTCTAGCAGCAAGCCTTGTGCACAGTAACTTGTGTCCTGGTTGTTGAGGAAGAAACTTCAGTAATTTAAAATGCTTCACTTTTGTCCTAGATAGTTCTAGGGTTGTGGCAGGAGGAGGGAGATGACTTAAAAACATCTCTTTTTTAGTCTAGGTAGTTTAATCATTTCAACAGGACTAATTCTTTTAATCCAAGAACTGTTAATTTAACAGGTGGTCTTCAGTCCTTTGGTATAGTATATTCCTAGTGACCCTTGTAATCTTTGTAGTTTTCAAGGTTGTTCAGTTGTAGCATGATTTCTTCTGCTTTTCATAAAATTTATAAAATCTCATTGGTGGATAATTGCTTCCTAAATATTCAGCTTAAGAATTATCCACTTAAAATGGGTTGGATACATTGTAATATATCATGCTCTTTCTCTTCTCTGATTAGACAATCACACAGGTGATATTGATGCATGTAATCTCCTGGTCAAACTGTAACTGCTTCTACAAAATTGCCCGATAAACCCAGGGAAAAGCCAGTAAAGTTTAGTCATGCAAAACCAAATATGATCAAAATGTAGCTCAGCTGAAGCAAGTGCATTAAGAAATTGAAGGAAAAAGTAATGGTTTTTGCTCTTTTGGTACTGATCATTTAGCTCTAGTCACAGCTCTGGTGTCAAAGAAACATCTTTGTAATTTGTACATCCACTTTTGAATGCTTAATTAAGAAATATATGCATTAGCGATATGTACAGACCATTTCCTGGAAAAGGCATGAGTTGCCATAGACCTACTTTGTTAGTGCTGCAAAAGAAATATATTTGATAATTTTACTGGGAAATGGTTCATACATTGATCTGATATACTTACACTACTGATCTTTGAGAAGCCTTAATGGGATTAAAGGGAAAACACATTTATTATTTATAAGACTGTGAAAAATTTCACATCCTACACTGGAAGAGGAGGGAGGACCCAAGTTGTTATTAAAAAAGTTTAAATCTGTCTTGAGTGAAACTGTTATTGGAGAGTCTCTAGAGGGTGAGGGATGAGCATAACTGGTTTGGGTGCCCAGGTTTTGGAACAGTTTTATTAATAGTATCCTCTGCACAATTAGAACATTAGTAGGAGCCCACAAAGAGGGCTAAGTTAAAAATGTGTTTGAGACAGTAATGCTGTTCACTAAGTGCACTTATATTTTCTTGCACTAAATTGCAGTTGTATGCTTTGCCAATATATGTTCACAGTTACGGCAGTTTCTGCAGTAGTATCACAAATGAAATCAGTGGGTTGCTGTTGCCTACAAGCATGTTTTTCAGGCTGAATTGTGGAAGAGATGCGAGAGAAGGAGGAGGAAGGAGAAAATGAATAAATAGAACAGAAAGGGAAGGCATTGTCTTCAGCATGGGGTTTCTAGAAATGTTTTGTCTGCTATTAATACTTCTTAAAAAAAATCTGCTGCAATTTAAACAGTTATTAAACCTGGTAAATCTTAATAATCAAAACAAGCTAAGAAAACTCATTGTGAATCAAACAGTACTTTTGGCATAATAAACACCAATCTATCCCAAAGTTACTTTTCAGATACTTTTGTCTCTTTTTAGTATTTATCTGGTGAAACCTATTTTGTTGACTTTCATAATTCTTTGTTTGAGAGTTTCTAGCCTTCAGTTAACTAGACTTCAATCCACTGTGAAAGGCGAGAACATGGTGTAGGAAAGACTCATAAACAAATAGGAACAGTCTGCCTGAAATCCATACATAAGAAAATAATCCCATTTGACTGCTTAGGTAAATATAATCCCAGTATAGCCTTGAAATTTACGACGCTTTTATCAGTTAACATCAAGTGCTGAATTTAATATAATGGCTGATGAAGTATGAAGAAGGGCCTCGTCTAGCATGAGGAAAAGGCTAACTTCTTAGGAGGAATTTCCTTTTAAATAAATTCTGGATGAGTATACTTTCTTCTTTAAGCAGTTCAAGGCATGTTTGTTTAGATGCACTGGAATACAAGATTCATCAAAACTGTACTTTTAAGGGAGCACAAAAATTATATTAAATTACCAATCAAAACTGTACTGATCTGTTAAGTCTTGGACTTTGCAAACATCAACATTGAAATTGCTTGAGCAAGTATAATATATTCCATTGATGGCTGCGTATACAGAATAACATAATCCATAAATTGCAATATCACCCAGTCTTTTTCCTCTTTTTTTAACTCAGTATAATATTCTAAACTATGTCTAAAAATAAGTGTGTTCATAAAGTGTTTTGTTCTCCAGAAGTTAATGTGAGTTCAGGAGTGGATGACCTGATCTTAGTTTATTAGTAAGTTGCACTGATAAAGCACAAAGTTTCCTTGAACTCTGAAGCACTTTGCAACTGGAACTACCATGAGAAGATTTCTCTTCTGACATTCAGTTCCATTTTTTATCATCTTGACCTTGGGCTTTTCAGATTGTGAGTTTGGCGAATGGTATGGACTCTGATTTCACCCTTTCCCCAAGAAGGAAAGAAATTATTTATTATGATTTTTTGATATGTAAGCACATATTCATTGTCATGCTTGGTGTATGTTACAGTGCCTGCAATCCACCTATGATATTTTCTTACATTAATAAATAAATATCGATGACCTGGATGTTCTTAATAAGGGCAAATGATGTTTCTCTTTTTCAATCTGTGGGTAGAAGGTATATGTTGAAATTATATTAAGTATGTATTTTACATAGACATGGAATGTTTTGCATAATCAATTAAGGCATGGGAAAAATTGTCATTTATAATTACATCTGAGGTGGAAGATATGTGTAAATAATGAATGTTAGAGGAATGTTGTCAGTGGTCAGCTTTATCCTGAGTACTACTCCTTTAAAGAGGATAAGATAATATGCTTTCAAAATAAGTTACTGAACATAACAAAGAAAACATAAAAGAAATCTTTCCATTGAAATCTTGAGAAATATATAAACTTGTTCACAATCTTTATCTGATAATCTATAGTGATTCCTAGTGCAAGTAGCTTACTTGGACTTCAGAATTGAATAGAATTTCAGGCCTTTATTAAAAATAAAATGCCTACTGTATCATCTGTCTGCCAAATTGGTGTAACTACTCACACAATTCAACATATTTTGTGTTAAAATTGAATCACTAAAATCGAGTCCTGAATAAATTAGTCTGCCTAATCCTGTCTCTGCTTTAGTTGTATATATGATCTATGACTGCTATGTTAACAAAAAAAAAAAGAAAATATCACATTGTCATCTATTCAGGCCCTGATCCTGAAAAGACCTATGAATGTGCTTAATTTTAGCTACATGATGGTCCCAATGGCCCTTTAGTTGTCTAATGAAGTGCTCAAAAGTAAGCAAGCATGCAGAATAATCTTTGTTAGAAACCGGGTGTAAGGAAGTCATAAAAATGGCAGTCATGTCCAAGAGAGTTAAACATCTTTTCAAATTGCTATACCAGAAGGGGTAAATTTAGCAGAAAATAAATCACAGTCATGATTAGGGAATGGCTGCAGACTTAATTAGCTTGGTTTTAATGTTGTATATATATCAGACAACACTTTCAATGTCATATTACAAAAGAAAATACGAATATAGCAAGAAATTAGCTAGTGACTGGGCTTTTTTAGAGTATTTTTACAGTTTTAAATCAAGGAGGGACCCATTGCTCATAAATTGTAAGCATTTTTACACGTGTAAGAAAATGTGTTTTCTACTTGTGTAAAAAAAAAAGTCATAAAGTACTTAAAACTCATGCTGAATGCATGACAAATTTTATTGCAATTTGTAAGTAAATCTGTTAATTAGTCTGTGTAGACATTAATTTAAAACTATAATCTTTAAAGAAATCTAGCACGTGTGTTAGTTTCTCCTTTGTCCTGTAGGATTTTCCAAATGGATTAACAGATATTTTGCACTTCCTATGCAGTTGGAACTAAAATCTTGTGAATAGACTACAATGGAAAATATTAATTGTTAATCAAGCTAATTTATTTGCAATTATACTTAATTATGGAAGATTTATATAGCCTATGGGAAGGGTCAAAACAATACCTTTGTTATTTCTAAAGTGGGGCCTTTGTGACCTTGGGGATAACTCAAGTGATTGCTACTACTCTGCCTTGTTTGTATTTATGCGCACCAGCTGCAACACTGGCAGTGAGTCTATAGGCAGACAGTATGTGACAGTGTGCCTGCGACCTGTAGCAGTAGACTTCACAGCCTGCCTTCCTCTGTGGTGTGCTTGCATGCATGCTTTCTTGGCACTAGGGATGGAAAAAATAATTTCTGTTGTGGTCCTGCTGGTTACCAAAGCAAGTGTGCAGGATCTTCAAGTCTCTTCCTGGAGACTTTCTTGTCCTATATTCCTCTCCCTGCTCCAAAAAAAAAAAGCCCTCGAAATCCCCTAATCCAAATGTTGTCTCATCATCTTGCAAGCCTATTGCAAATTAAGGGGTAGATCAAAATAGTACTGGTCCTGGTAGCAACAGGGTGAGGGGCAGTGGTTTTAAACTAGAGCAGGGTAAGTTTAGATTAGACATTAGGAAGAGGTCCTTTACAATGAGGGTGGTGAGACACTGGAACAGGTTGCTCACAGAGGTGGTGGAGGCCCCATCCCTGGAGGCACTCAAGACTGGGCTTGATGAGGCTCTGAGCAATCTGATCTAGTTAAAGATGTTCCTGCTTTTACTGCAGGGGGGTTGGATTAGATGACGTTTAAAGGTCCCTTCCAACCCAACACGTTCTATGATTCTATGGTTTAACTTTTTGTTATCTGCTGGCAGATGAGGACTATCCTGGTTTAGCAAGGCAAGGAGGAGTCAGCCAGTGAGTCTTTTGCATTGCAAAGAGATCCTTAAAAATGGTCACTTTGCATATGCAGCTGGATGGTGGAAGCTCTTTCTGTCTGATGGGCTGGGTGACCACCCTGATGAGGTCTGCACTACCCTGTGTGGGCAGTCCTGGTGGTGTGGCATGGCATGGCTCCACTGCTGGGCTCTCTGTGCTGTAGGACAAGTATTTCCTGCATCACAAGGCAGGAGAAGGGTTCCCTGCCAGAAATGTCATTGCTCCACATGTGCTGCCAAAACAAAAGATGGAGTCATCTCCCTTCGAGTCTGGGAGGGCAGCATCTTGCCCCTGCTCGAGAATGAAACCATCTGTCTGGAAATACCACCTTCTGGGAGAGCCCTGTTTAGTGTTCATAGATGTTTTTACTATTACTCGGCTAATCAAATGGCCAGACCGAAACTGCTTAAATTGGGTTATTTTTAGCATTTAAACATCAAGGATGTTACAGTTACGCCACAGAAAACCATTGCATCTAAAATGAGACATAAAGTAACTTTTTAGAAAAATTCCAACATTTCTTATATGTAGAAGAGAGGATACTGTAGCAATATGAAAAAAATGAGAAAGTCTTTGAAATATAAATTAGTCTATTGCAGGCTGATAAACATGGCCTAGTTGTTTGAATATTTATTTGTTTCTAGCATTCACCTACTATAAAGAAAAGGTGGGTCAGCACCCCAGCTGTTAATTTTTATACCTGAATTTGAATTTTCTTCTAGTATTATACAAGTTTAGAATTTCATAAGATCCTTTCCCATGAAAAAGACTTGAACAATTGAAACATTGTTTTTTAGTAAATTTAAGAGATGTCTTCTACCCAGAGCCAAACCCAGCTGATGGCTATTTAAATCAGCATCAATACACGGTGCTTCATTTACTGTTCTAATTCAAAATTTTTTTGAGTGCTGAGTCTATTTGATGAATGGAGGCATGCAACTGTTTCTCCCCTCCCCCAATCTTCTTAAAATGTGTTTAAAAAAAAATGCATGCTATCGGTTGTTTAGTATTTCAGTTCATATAGCAGTAAAACAGTAAATGATTTAATTTCTGTATGCATTTACCTATTGTAGTTTTCTTCAAGTTAGTTACTGTGTTCTTGTCTTCTTCTTATCTAATTATCTATTCTGTGCAGATGCTCTGCAAGTCATGAACACGCACGCCATCTGCATAGGCCTTCATTTCCAAGAGCAAACTACTCCCAAGACTAGCTCTGATCAATTGATGGATTGATAATTGGTTTACTGATCTGTGCCTCTGAAATGTGTGTTGCCAGGATTCTTTTTGCAGTAGTTGCTTTCTCTAATAAAGGGAAAGGTTATAATCCAGACCATACACAAATATTACTCTATTTACCTGTAACATACTTGTTAGTGTTTCAGCTGTTCACCTTCCTGCTTGAACTTTAGAACAGCCTCAATGACAGCAATAAATCAGACTTCATCAATTTGGAGTGACTAACTTCGGAAACGAAGTGATAGTGACTGATTTAGATAATTTCTCTCATCTCAAATGTCAGGTGATAGGAGTAAGCAGAAGACATTGGAGGATTATAGGAATTTAGTTAGTATTGTCCAATTATACACATAACTTGGCAGTGGCTGCAATGTTTTGTTGAGCTCCATTCCCATCCTCTCTGACTGTAATCATAGCAGTATCCTAGCCTGAAGTGTTTATCACAATGCAGACAGTGATGCTATTAATTCAGAGTTCATAGAAGTGTTAACTTGATAACAGGACTCCCCTAAACACAGACGATAATAGCAACAAATTCTGTAAAGGAAAATGCTGTAAAACTAGGGAGAAAAATGCCCGTTTCTTTTGGTAACTGAAAAACAATGGGCAAAATTGTGCTGTAATTTCTTACAACTGTCTTACTGGGGTGGAGGGAATACACACACAGACACACACACACGTGTATTGTTAGTGAGGTTAAGGAAAAATTTTGTCTGCACTTATATTAACCATATTTTGTTAAGATTCTCTCTAAACACATAAGAAAAAAATGTATCTAGCATGAGGATGTTGCAAATTACTTCTCAAGCAGGCATGTAGAATTTTTCAGATGGCCTCTGATTAATTCTGTTGCCACCTGGGGTTTTGTTGTTGTTGTGTCCTTTGCATGTTTTTGTTTGTTTACCTTAGCATTTTTACATATTTTTTTCCTTAGCATTTTGCGTATTTGTATTGCTTTTATAATGTCTGGAGACTAAAGATAGGGAGCCAGAGCAGAAAAAACATCTGTGGATCTCTAATGAGTGCTACAAAAAAATGACTAGGAAATAGTTCTTGGTGTCACAAACTGTGATCTCTGTTGTCATCATCACTAAAATTTGTATGAAATGGATGTTTTAGTCCAACATTGCATCTTGAATAATTACTTCAGATAGCTGGTTTTTGGTGGGTTTTTTTTCTCTTTTTGCTTCAATCAGCAGACATTTTAAATTTCCATAAGCATGCTAACTGCTGAGGCTGATCAGTGCAAAATTTGGCTTGCATCGATGAGCCAGATGAAAAAGGAATACAAACTAAGTTTTATTTCTTATATTACAGTTATAATCCTTTTCTACTCTAGACGTTCACTTGCTCTTTAACTTGAGAAAATTAATAACCATCGGAATATGAGTTTAACGGAGGTCAATTCCATTTGATGACAATCTTGTTTTGAGTTAGTGTTTTTGTTCCCTATAAAACACAAGAACAGTTTGTAGACATGGAGTTGATATATGATGCTTTGGATCAAAACCCAGGTTTCTCTGTGTTCACAGATAATTAGGACACTGGCCTGTGATGTAGGAAGTAAACATCTGAGTTTTGCTTGACTGAGCCAAAATAGTGGGTTTGATATGGATTCCTCTGAATTATTCGTAGAGACTGGATCTTGAGTCTCTTGCAAGCCAGAGCAGTCCTTAAGCCTGCAGGCTAGGCAAGTCTGTCTTTTCTTATGCTTCCCAAACCTTGTAATAAAGTATGTTGGTCTCAGTAAATGACAAAAGTTGGAATGTTTTTGACTGGATAGAATGGATGCTTTCAAAATACCATATGTAGGTGTTCTTGTAGATATCACAGTGCCTAAATGATCCTTATGTGAGGACACCTCCTGAGCTTAGAGCAATGATTTGAGCTGATTAAGAGTCTCTGAGGGAAATGTATAACTTTACTAGGACTGCCTGATGTACAGATTAATCTACAATCTCTGTTTTGAAGAACAGGTATATGGATGAGCAGTATGGTTTCCCTTGATAGATGCCCGAATCAAAGAGGAGGGATTTGTTACATGTTAGACCCAGATTCCAAGTCATAGGATTTATTAGATTGTGTACAGTCTCTCTCATTCTTACAGAGTTATCTAAGGGATTATGCATAAATGGAATATCTATAATGGACTGGGCTGGAATCCGTCTGGTATCTGCTGCACAAAAAAATGACAGCCCTTGCAGAAACACAACTCCTAGTTTTGCTGCCAACTCAAGTCTCTATTGACAAGTTAGTTGGCTTTTGTTTTGAGGGCTAATCTTGGGAGTTCATTAATTGTCAAGGAGGTGTATAAGACTGGTCACTAAAAAGAAATTTCCCATTGCAGAAAACTAGTGAAGGAGAAATTATATTGCCCTGAGTGAAATGGTCTTAGAGAAATACCTCTGTTTTAATTTTGTTGATATCAGGACAGTCAGACTGTGTTTGTTCTAACAAAAGCCCACCTGTAATATTAGTGATTATTATTTATGCATGCATGCATCATTCATAGCAAGAAGCAGTGCAATTCAGCAACTTCCATTTAATTAGTGACTGAAATCCTTCCTAGAAGTACTCTAAATAATTTTATGTTTGATGTTGCTACAGTATGGACTATGTAGTTAACAATGTTGCTGATCTGTATTCAGCTCCTATCATTTATGTGCTTTCATTCATAAAAGACTGACGTAAAGAGACAAAACCTCAGAGACAAAGATCACAGAGATGTTCAGAAAGGGCCCACTTCTGGTACTTATCAAATGGGGACCAGGGAGAAGAGAGTTCATTTTCCATTGGATTGGGAGCAATCAGAAACTCAGGATTTGCTTTGCACCGAGGTGCTGGTGTGTCCCAAAGCAGCATGGTAGCTAGCATAATTAACCTGTGGATGATAAGGGAGAAGGAAGGAGTGAAGAACATTGAATAACTTAATTCTGCTGCAATTTGTATGGATTCTATGGTGTGTTGAAGTTCTTCATTGTGGGAAGGAGGGAAATTCAACCTTCAATTTTAAAAATTTGTCACAAACAAGTTTTAAAGGAAAAATTTGTATTTACCACTCTGTTACCAGCAATAACATAAGCAACGGCAAAATAAAAACAGTAGCAATAATGGAGAGCCAAGTCTCTCTACACATAACAGAAGTACTTTTTCCTCTGAATTCATGTGTGAGAATCGTCCAATGAAGAAGCTCCCAGGTAATTTTCAAATGTTGAAGACAGCAGAATTTCATGATACTTTCATTGGTGAAGACCTTGAACAGATGATGTCCATCTGTCCCATATTGTGTCCGTGTCCTGTATCCCCCTGTCCCCCTCTCTGATTACAGCAGTACTGGATTAAACAACTGGGACAAAACCCCCAAAATATGCATTCAATAATTGGCTCAGATTATTCACTCAGCTATAATAAAAGTCAACCTTCTCATGTCAACCTCTGCTTACAGACAAGTAGATCTCCCTTAAAATCAGCAATGTATGACCGTGAACCTAACGGCCAGTGAATCCAAATACTAGGAAGATGACCCTGCTGTAATGATTTGACCTACACTGAAAACCAAATTGATTTATGGAGAGGAATAAATTGCCTTAACAGTGGATACAGCACAAAGAATAAACTGGCATTGTTATTTTCCACTATTCGTTTGAAATTACTGATGCAATTAAATAACACTTACTTTCCCCTCCCCTGCCAGAAAACACTGTATAAGAAATAAAAATAATCGTAGTCTGGCAAATGAGCTGAAAGTTCTTCCCTCATTATGCTCTCAGCGTTATTTGGATCACAATGCATGTTTGCCACTTAAATGCAGTGTTCAATTTTATATGCCTGCTGATTAATGCTGTCTTTTATATGCTAGCTAGTTATATACACACACCACTCACTCGTCCACATCCTGTCATTTATTTAAAATGAATTTTAATTTTAGGAAGACCTTATTGTACGAACCCTATGAAACATTGTCCGCCTAACAGAAGTGTGTGATTTATTTTTCTCTTAGACGACAATCTACTTTGTACAATTTATCAGTTCCAAAAGAGATAAAACAATTTGGAATAATTTTCCCCATAGGAACACCTAAGACGTAGATATCCAAATAGCAGGAACAGCTGGCCAATAAAGCAAGCTGAAGTTGAAGTACCTCTGTGCCCTATCCCAATATTTTAATTTCACCTCACTGAAGCCAACTAATTTTTTCAGAGAACATGTTATACAGCACGCACTTTCCTCTTTACCCATGTGACACTAATATGGCAGAATACTCTATCTGAGTTAAAACTAGTCAACACCCATATAACTGCTATGTTAATCCTTAAAAGAAGACAGTCATGATATGGATCAGAAATTGAGTCATTTCTACTTTACAGAGTAACAGAAGAGGGGGACTGGTATTTCTGCACTCTTAACAGTTGCTGCTTTGCTTATTTAAGCTATATTTTGCTTGAATGAGTTTAAACATACTAACCTAAATTTTTTTAACCTCTTTTTTTTTTTCATTTTTATTACTTCAGACCATTCTTCCTAATTGGGAATCACTTTCTGCTGGTATGTAAACAGACATGTTCTTTGATCTTCAATTTACATCAGTGAAATAAATATTATTTGGACTTCTCTCTTTCACTTGAAAATGATGCCCTCCTTTAGAGCACAGGGGGGAGAGGGGGGAATTTTAAATTTTTTTTTTTCCCCTAACATGACAGTAAAACTCCAGTCTGAATCTTTACCTCTGGAGAGGTGAAGCAGATCTCTGCATAGTGGCGCTTATGCCCAGCTTGCCTTTAATTTAGTCTCGTGCAGTAGAGCAAGGTGTTACTGAACTGATGCACAGGGATTTTCTGCAGGTGCAGCCTGTGCAGGACCGCATTTCATGCTGAACCCTGGCTTACAGCGCTGAGGTGTGCACCTGCAGCAAGGACAGGGCAGGATGCAGAGCGGGGAGAGCCTGGGGACCAGCGTGTGTGTGTGTGTGTGTGTCACTGGGATCCTCAGGGCACAAAAGGGGGCTAAATGCAGTGGCTCCACCCTGTCCTGCTGTACTGCAGTCCTTGGATAGCCTCTGGATGGTTTCAGAGTTTCTGGGTGTTGGAGTAAATCCTTTACTTCAGCATAAGGGAAATACCAGTAGAAGCAAAGAGCTCCCATGTAACAAGTTTAGACCCTTTAGCTGACCCTCATGGGAACCTCTTTCCATGAATGTGTCTTAAATGCTTAAATCTATGAAGCATCTCTTGCTCAAAATATTTAACATAGCTGTGGAATTATAGTATATGCCATAGGATACGTGATTTCTTCTCAATTGAACAGTGAAGATACATTCTCATGTATTTGCCTGCATAGCTATGCATACTCGCTCATATCAAGGAGTTTCTTAAACTTCACACTATTTGAAATACCTTGAAGCTGTTATTGAAATATTCTTATTTACACCTGGTGCTCATAAGTGCACTCTTAGTGCAACTACAGGTAATCAAACCAGGATGCCAGTCATTTTCTCCTTTCTTGCTTCTGTTTATATTTCAGCTATTTACCTGTCTGTGGGTTACTTTTTCACACCTCTTATTTAAAAAAAAAAAAAAGAAAAAAAGACATCATAACTGCTATTAGTAGCAAAAGTGTAAGTATGGAAGGGAAAAAGTGAACCTTTGATGTCTATAGTTTTACCAAGGGAAATAGTTCCAGGGCAGTGATACCTTTTGTTTTCATTTAAGCACTGGATTAGCATTTTCTGTATTTTGTTACATTATAAATGTTAATGTACAAGACAAGTCTGGTCATCCATCATCTAGAAAAATGAACAAATTTCAACAGTTTTAGAAAACATTTACTGCCAGCATGTTCAGGATCTGGAGTGCCTNATAGGGCAACAAGAAATGGCTTCAAGTTGCACCAGGGGAGGTTTAGACTGGATATTAGGAAAAATTTTTACACTGAAAGGATTATTAAGCATTGGAACAGGTTGCCCAGGGAAGTGGTTGAGTCACCATCCCCAGAGATATTTAAAAGATGGGTAGACAAAATACTTAGCGATATGGTTTAGTGAGGGTTTTTGTCAGAGTTAGGTTGATGGTTGGACTAGATGATCTGAAAAGTCCCTTCCAACATAAACAACTCTATGATTCTATTTAAGGTTCTAACAAGCCTGTTTTAGCAAAGTGAAAGGAGCACACCCTACAGCTATATAAGAGATGCAAATAGAGGCAGGAAAGGTTCTTGAGTTAAAGAGCTAAAGAGCCATATGTACAACTGGATAGGAATTAGACTTCAGACAACCCAAAGAACAATTATATAAAACAGCTTTTCTCACAGAGAATATATAAGCAAGAAATCCTAACAGAATTTATATTTTATTTTATAAGGGATGTATGAACATGCCATATGATATATTCATGCAATGACAGAACTCTGACGACTGAGGATTTTCCTTCTAGTCAAATACTGATTCATTTACACCACATTTCCAGGAATACATTTTTTAGAAACTTTTTTTCCTTTTTTTTGGGACATAATTCTACAGGTGTAAAGCTGTTGAGTTATCTCTTGCTCTTTATATAAGTTTCCTTTAGAAAAATAAGAAAGTAAAGTATCTTTCTTTCAATTTTACCTATCTGATAGGGAAATGTAAAAAAAAAAAAAAGGCAAAAAGCAAATGTTTCTTTGCATTGTTTCCATTTTTATATTTGAGTGCTTTATGTAGCGTCTTATAGATGTGTTAGCCTTTTAAACAGTGCTGTTTGTAAAAGCTTCTCATCAATACTTGGTATTTTTTTAATATACATTCATTGACCTACTCTATTCTTCTTTGTAATAGATGCAGAACGAGATTATTTGTAATTTCCATCTAATGACATTTGTCTAACTGCTTATTGAGCGTAATTTGCTATAATTTGTGTTTTAAAACAGATGGGAATGAAAAATAAATGAGCACCTCTATCATGAAGTTCATTTGATTTGTTATCAGAGTTCTTATTGGTGCCAAATCCTATGATAATCCAAAACTTGGTCAAGAGCAATATATATAACATACCTGTGAATGCAGTTCCATGACAGCATACTGTAATAATGAATACAACAGTTATGGTTAATATTTTATATCAAGAGACTGTTATTGTCTCTCACTTAGCATTCTTGCTACAGTAACCCTGCACTGGGAGATAGAGGAGGGAGCAGGTGAGAGCTTCATTCATATTCATATTGGAAATTCACAGTGATTTTCTTTGTATGTCTTTCCAAATGGTTATGCTTTAATTAAACTGAAGAAGACACTCTAAAGGATCTGGAGATCAAAATAATGTGTTTTATCAACTGAAGGAACCAACACTAGATTTTATTATATTCTCCTTCTTCAGCTAAATGATTTGTGTCAGGTAGGTCATCTTCATTTTGCACATTTTGAAGATAGTGTATGAATAACTCAATGCAATTTGAGGAAATGCATTTCATTAAGTAATTAATTTCAAAAATAAAATTGAATTATCATACTGATTTGGGTAGCATATCAGTTTATGCCCTTGTGAATTACCACAGCTCACTTTCAGACTCTCACTGTTTTACGTTGGGATAATTTGAGTATTTAGTACAGTTAATGGAAGCCAACAGCAGAATCCTGGCAAGTCTTAGAAGTCTTCAAGTTCATATAAGATCCCTTTAGAGAAGTTTTCAAATTCATCTACAGTCACACCTTGTAGATTTGGGTTGTAGGAAGAATTTGGAACACCATTCTGCCCTTTCTAGTTCTGATCATGTCAGTTGTTCTTACCAATCACCTTAACCAGAGCTAGTGTAGCTTCTCTTCATACTTATATTTTTTTGTCTCTGATCTTTCCTCTTGTGTCCGAGCCCCATGGTTGCCTCTGAGACCTGATGTTTTCTGAAAAAAGCTTTGTGTAGGTATAGTATATTCCTAAAATGCAATATTAATTTACTCAAGTGTAGAACTCTAAATTTTGTATAATTCCAAATTCAATATTATAAAGTTTTCCAACTCTCCTGTAATTAATTTGGAGCACTCTTACTGAAAAAAATATTAGGTTCTAAATTACATACTATTTAATATTAAGATGACTGAGAAAAGCCTGATAACAGTTCAGAATTTCCTCTCAGGGCGGAGTTGTACAATGGTTTATGTTAACTTACTCTTTCAACAAACTGCCTTAGAACTACCCTTCTGTTTAATGCAGCCTGAGGATTACAAAATCCCCAGATGTCAACTCCTTGATTACAAGGAAGCAATTAGTAATAGAATCTAAATTTATATTCCTCAAGATGAAGAAATAAAACCCCTATGAGAGTAATTTCTGTGGGCTGCATTTAAGAAAAAAGTACACTTTGAACAACAAAAACCTCTACTGTGAAAAAGTAGCATAATATCATTAAAGTTATAACAGTGTGTTATAATAGTGTGTTGCTATACTTTAAAATAAATAAATCAATAAAGCTGAGTTTTTATTGTTAAAACACTTCTAAGCAAGAATATGTTTTGGCAATTTAATTCATGAAATTTAAAATGAAAATATTTTAAAATTTTAGGTATTGGAAAAAGTAAAATGAAACACTTAAGATAACCCCCTCAATACTTAGTGGGAAATTTCTGCAACTTAATTGTCAGCTTCCATAGATACAACGGTTAAACTTTGAGGACCAGAGCTCTCCTATGAAAAATCTGGCTTGCTGAAATTAATTCAATTTATTATTTCACAAAAATATCATTAAAGCTTTGAGTTTGGAATGAAATATCCTACCATTATTAGGAAAACTAAATAAAACCAATACCTTAATTTTCCTTTTATTGAGAATGTGTGGAAAGTATTTATGAATTAATAGATGCCATAAGTGTGCTATGGAAATGAACTGTTTTATGGAGAGCTTTATGTTCTTTTTGGTAAGAGGCTCCTTGATCCATTTAACTGTATAATAAGATTTAAACTTGATTAAATCCTTCTTATTAAAGGGTTACCTTTTTATTAACCCCTTATAAACTCCAAATGAATTCCTTTAAAGTCTTCTCTGTTCAATGATACTCTCAGACAAGATACTGTGCAAGACATCATAATTTTTATTTGTCAAGGATGTTTCCCTGAGTTTCACTTCAGGACCTAAGTGTGATATCTTCCACTTATTTTAAGCAGTTTTGGATTAGATGCAATGTTCTTCAGTGCAACATGAAGAACCACGTGGGCGAAATAACATTCAGAAATGCATTTCTGGAACCAAAGATAGTAAAACTAAAAAATGATAATTCTAGAGTTGCTAGAGTAAAGGGGAAGAGGAGAAGAAAGATTAGATACAAGACAAAAGGACAAAAATGTCCTGGACATTTTATCCTGGAGAAAGGGAAACATTGCACCCATTTTTAAAATGGGTAGACAGGAGAACCCTGGGAACTACTGATGTGTCAGCCTCACCTCTCTGCCAGGGAAGATCATGGAACAGATCCTCCTAGAGGCTATGCTAGGGCACACGGAGGACAGGGAGGTGATTTGAGACAGCATGGCTTCACCAGGGGCAAGTTCTGCCTGACCAACCTAGTGGCCTTTTATGATGGACTGACTACATCAATGGACAAGAGAAGAGCTATGGATGTCGTCTACCTGGATTTCTCTAAGGCCTTTGACACAGTCCCCCACAACATTCTTCTCTCTAAATTGGAGAGGTATGGATTTGATGGGTGGACTGTCTGGTGGATGAGGAATTGGTTGGATGGTCACATCCAGAGGGTAGCGGTCAACAGCGCAATGTCCAGATGGAGATCGGTGACAAGTGGTGTCCCTCAGGGGTCCATATTGGCACTAGTACTGTTTAATATCTTAAACAATGACATAGACAGTGGAATTGAGTGCACCCTCAGCAATTCTGCAAATGATACCAAGCTGAGTGGTGTGTTTGACATGCCTGAGGGATGGGATTTCATCCAGAGTGACCTGGACAAGCTTGGGAAGTGGGCCCATGTGAACCTCATGAAGTTCAACAAGGCCAAGTGCAGAGTCCTACCCCTGGGATGGGGAAATCCCTGTTATCAATACAGGATGGGGGATGAAGGGATTGAGAGCAGCCCTGCTGAAAAGGACTTGGGAATACCGGTGGATGAAAAGCTGGATATGAGCCAACAATGTGTGTTCACGGCCCGGAAGGCCAACGGTATCCTGGGCTGCATCAAAAGAAGCATGGACAGCAGGTTAAGGGAGGTGATTCTGCCCCTTCACTCCACTCTCGTGAGACCCCACCTGCGGTTCCTGGAGTACTGCATCCAGCTCCGTAACCCTCAGCACAGGAAAGACGTGGACCTGTTGGAGCAGGCTGAAGGACCTCTCCTATGAGGACAAGCTGAAAGAGTTGGGGTTGTTCAGCCTGGAGAACAGAAGGTTCTGGTGAGACCTTACTGTGGTCTCTCAGTACTTAAAGGGGGCTTATAAGAAAGGTGTGGACAAACTTTTTAGCAGGGCCTGTTGCGTTGAGACAAGGGGTAATGGTTTTAAACTAAAAGAGGGTAGATTTAGGCTACATATAAGGAAGAAATCTTTTATGATGAGGTTGGTGAAGACTGGAAGAGGTTGCCCAGAGAGGTGGTAGACACCTCATCCCTGGAGACATTCAGGGTCAGGTTGGATGGGGCTCTGAGCAACCTGATCTAGTTGAAGGTGTCCCTGCTCATTGCAGGGTTGTTGTACTAGATGACCTTTAAAGGTCCCTTCCATCCGAAACTATTGGTTGCACCTTGCATCCAGAGGATCAGACCAGAGCTACTCTAAAGAAAATTCTCACAAAAATGTAAGGTTTGGATATCCAGTTGGCTGCACCAAAGAGTTTTTTAACAGGAACAGTCATAGGACAGGATTTTCTTGATCGTAGTGGAAATCTCTTTAATTAGTTAGACCTTAACCTGATGTTTGATATTTGGAAGTATCATAATCTAGTCCCTTAAACCTTCTTGAAGACATCTTATTTCAATCAATATTTATATTTCGGAAAATATCCATAATAATAAGTTTTGCCCACTCTTTTCCTGGAATAGATAGTATTTTTTGCGCTTAATTTCTGTAAACATAAATATATGGAAAATGAGACACCTGAAAATATAAACCTCAAATATTTAAGAGCTGGCCAAGATATAATCTAGGTTGAGTTTAATTAGGGAAAAAAAAATTTAGAAAAAGAATGGCTTCCCTGATAAGAAAGAAATCTGTGAGAAAGGACTGATATTCAGCTCATTTCGCTATTGCTGTTAAGAGACTGTGTCTTTTTGGTGCACCCCCGCCCCTCTCCACTCCTGCTTGTAATACTGAATGCTCTTAAAAAAAAAACCCAAAACACACAAACTTTCTACCTGTAAACAGTTTGCTTCTTTTATAGTCTTACACCATTAGACATTCACAGTGTGGTTTTGTGTTGTGTGCTTGTGTCAGCTTTAAACTTAACAACAGGAGCTGCAAATTCTTTTCCTGCCTACAGAGTATCTTTGGTATAAATAATATGCTCTTGGTAGCTTTGGGATTCATCACCTGATTATGTCATTGCCTATTCTATATTTTCTATTACCCAGATACAGTATCTGTGTGGTTTGCTGAGGTCTTCTTTCCAGGAGCTTAAGGGTGATAAATGAAGCATTGCAGTGTTTACTTGTCCACATAAATCTGTGGACAGATTGTGCATCTTGAAGCTGTGGCCTTTTGGTAATGTACCTTTTTTTTTTTTGGTGGTGGTGATGATAAATACTCAGTGTGCAACTTGCTGGCTTCTTGGTTTTCTACTGTTTTTTATCTACTGTGTGACATTTTACTAGCTCTTTTTTGTACACGATTACTCCATCTTAGGGTCATATACTTTGAACTGAATTAAAATCAGTCAATTGGCTGTAGTCAGAGTTGAGATTGCAGCAAGTGTAGACAAACTTGGGGTAGCAGAACTCTTAAGAAGCTCAGGAAAGCTTATGTGTTCCTATTAAATACTGAAAGCATGCATCACTGCAGTTCTATAATTTTGCCACTTCTGTTCTCTTTCTGGTGTTCAAGTGGTGTCATAGAGGAGGTGAAATGTAAGATGTAAGCCAAAGGAGAGGCTCAAGGAGCACCCTTCCCATGAAGCCCACCAGAAATTCACCCCAAGCTGAGTGGTACTTTTAGCTCAGGGGTTCAGGGCTGAGGGGAGAAGCATCAACTTTACTTCTATCAGCAGCCCTGGCTGACTTCTAGAGAGAGAGTGGCACTTTCTCACAGGCACAAAATAAAAAATGCATGCTCAGGATTGTTTTCTGATATCTGGGAAGAGGATTAAAGCATAGTTCTCAAAAGGAGGGGATCAAAAATAAAGACTAGAGTGCATAGAGGACTGGAAAATCTTTTTAACTCCTTTAAAGCTTAACCTAGCTGAATTACACCTACCTGTATGAAAGTCACACTTCCAGCTACATTATAACACAACCACGTAAGTTTTGGTTTTGCTGAATGATGGGTTGCTTAATGGTAATTGGTCAGTACTCCCTGCTCTTTCAGAGTGTCTTGTACAGACCATCCAGTTTTTACTTTATGCACTTCTCTTCTTGTGTGAGGTGGCAAAAGGTTGACTCAAGAGATCAAGCCTGAGGGCGAAAAGCAAGCTTACAACCCTGGACTTCAGGAGAGCAGACTTTGGCCTCTTCAAAGATCTACTCAGAAGAGTTGCATGGAGACAAGTTGCTGGAGGGCAGACGGGCTCAAGCAAGCTGATGAACAAGGAGCTTCAGGCCAAAATCAAAGAAAAAAAGGAAGCACGGAGAGGGTGGAAGTAAGGATAGCTAATGTGGAAGCAATACAGAAACATCTGAGCATCCAGGTATGAAGTTAGGAAAGCCCAAAGGGAATTTAAATCTGATCAGGGACATCAAAGACAACAGGAAAAGCTTATACAAGTATATAAGTGATAAAAGGAAGACTAGAGAAAATGTGGGCCCATTGCTCAACAAGACAGGGGATCTGGTTACACGGGACATGGAGAAAGCAAAAGCACTGAATGCCTTCTTTGTGTCAGACTTTACTAGAAGCCTGGTCTTCAGGAATCCCAGGTCCCAGAGACCAAGGGGAAAGACTGGAGAAAGAAAGATGTACCCTTGGTAGAAGAGGATCAGATCAGGTAATACTTAAGCAACATGGATATACATAAGCCCATGGGGCCTTGTACGATTCACCCATGAGTGCTGAAGGAACTGGCTGGTGTCATTGTGAGGCTACTCTCACAGAATCACAGAATGGTAGGGGTTGAAATGGACCTTCGGAGATCGTCTAGTCCAACCCCCCTGCCAGAGCAGGGTTACCTTAGAGGAGGTTGCACAGGATTGCGTCCAGGTGGGTTTTGAACACCTCCAGTGAAGGAGACTCCACAGCCTCTCTGGACAGCCTGTTCCAGCGCTCTGTCACCCTCAAAGTAAAGAAGTTTTTCCTCATATTGAGATGGAACTTCCAGTTTGTGCCCATTGCCCCTTGTCCTGTTGCTGGGCACCACTGAAAAGAGTCTGGACCCATCCTCTTGACACCCGCCCTTGAGATATTTATATGCATTGATGAGATCCCCTCTCAGTCTTCTTTTATCTAGGCTAAACAGGTGCAGGTCTCTCAGCTTTTCCTCATAAGACAGATGCTCTGTTCCCCCGATCATCTTCGTAGCCCTCCACTGGACTCTCTCCAGTAGTTTCTTGTCTTTCTTGAACTGGGGGGCCCAGAACTGGACACAGTACTCCAGATGCGGCCTCACCAAGGCAGAGTAGAGGGGGAGGATGGCCTCCCTCGACCTGCTTGCCACACTCTTCTTGATGCACCCCAGGATGCCATTGGCCTTCTTGGTCACAAGGGCACATCAGTGGTCACTTCTTATGAATGCTGGAGATGAAATGTTAAGGACAGACTGGCAACAACTGAATATTCTTTCATGTTACTTTCTTGCATATGTATCGAAAATTAAGGTAGCCGAAAAGAGAAGAATCTAATTCTACATGCACTCAAAATTGTGATAGTATTCAATGAAAAGTAGGTTACATTAAAGAGGATATAATTCCTTAGGCATAAATGTAACTACGGTATAAAACCGTATGAAAAGAAAACTCGCTTCTGGAAGGGACAAACGTAATTGGAAGGTTTGTAATTGTTGCAGGTTGCTTATATGGGGTATAGCATGAGTACATTTTTCAGTCTCTCCTATCAGTTCTGATTCTCTGTTACCACAGCCTACTTTCTTTCACCTCTTTGAAATATACAGAATTCATTTACCCACTCCAGGAAAGCATTGTAATTTGTTTTTTTTTCTTTTGTGATGATATAACACATTGCAGAAGTTTGATCTCAGTTAATAGTTACATCAAGAGTTTTATCAATCAGTTCTGTGAGGTTTTTTTTTATTAAATATCTAAAAAAAAATATATCTGATTAATAATAATAATAATGTGATCTAAGATTTATATTTGTGGAAGCAGGCTTAATGGAATACTGTGTTCAGAAACATGGTGTTTCCTTAAAACATCCTCTTAAAAATTTTATTTATCATGTGAGTGTCTCAACTTAATCTGTATAAAACCAGTCATCACAGGGTATTTTCTGTAGCTTTACCCTCAGTTTTCTATTTTCATTGCATGGTATCAACTATGTGATTGTTGCATAATGCTTTTAATTCAGAAAATGGAAAAAAAAAAAGCTTATGTACTCATAATCCACCAGAAATAGAAATTCATAGATGGACTTATCCTCTTGTAAAACAGCAGAAGGGATCTGTCACAAATCAGTTATGGTTAACATATATTTTCTCCTACTGTTTTCAGACTGAATGTAGGTTAATCTCTTGCTATTTATCTGTACTCAAGGTATCAGACAAAATTGCTGAAGCTGCTGTCATGGTGAATATTGATAAGATGAAATAGTGTAATAATAGAAAAGATAACTTCAAAAGGACACTTTTTCCTCCTAAAAACTGCAGGTAGTTCACTGCTACTGGTAGTCTATGGCTTGCTCAGAACTTTTTAGCCCGACTTTTTAGTAGGGAAACCATCCTTTTACAATTGTTCTTGACAGTTCTCTAATTTTGTGAAATATTTTCCTTAGCAAACGTATCTTAAACAATCTAACATTATATGGTGTCACAATTACATCGGATTATGAAAGTGATGTGTCACCTATTAAGACCATGCAGGATTTCCTGTTTAAAATACCATCTTTGCTAACCTTCAACCCCTTTGGGCTGATGGATGTCATCTTTCTTCTCTATTCCAGGTTTCATGGAAATACTTTAACTGAAAAGGCTAGCTATGCTTTGTTATAAGGACAAGTCAACACGCTAGTTTTGACATGATAAAAGTTGTTGAGGTTGTTGAAATATTTTGATTTAATCTTAATCAAGATCTTGAAAATTCAGAAAAGCTAGAACTTGCCATACAGCTTCAGTTTAGTACTGCTGAACACAACCACTTGGATTGTATTATGCAGTGACACCATTACAGGTGATGGCGCTTTTCCAGAGAATCCCTTTTGCACTTTATGCCCTGGAGATAAATCTGGTCAGTGTGACAGGGTGGCTGTGGTCTGTGTGTGTTTAATGGCTCATTTGCTGAATGTGAAGGATCATGCTGAATAAAGGAGGATTTGCTAGAAGGGAATGAAAGGTTGGGACCGATGAGAGAAGAGGTCCATGAAGACATTGCATACAGTTAGTACTGTTAGTGTATGTATATGGTGCACAGGACCTCACAGGGAAAAACTGAAGATTTTATTGCTTCCGTAATTTGTAATTCAAAGTGATTATGGGTCAACTAGATTTCTAATGTTGAAGTTAGGATTGCACTGATAAAAGAAGAAAAAATAATGAGTGGAAGAGGAACAAGGACAGAAAAGTTTGCATGATAGAAGATAATGAGGTTATTTGTGTAACATGTATTGAAATTTTGCCTTTCTAAAAAGCAAAGTGTGGTGGTGACAGGATTAACAGAAGTAAACAGGTTGGGCAACAGATTTAAAGTAGTATAGTGTTCTCTTGGCATGTGGGATTCTGGTCATCTTAGGCAGATTGACCAGCAAGAAGAAACCACACAGAAAAGCACGTGGGGCAGCGACAAAAATACTGGGTGAAGAGGAGCTGGCAGAGCATACACCGTATGCCAACATTTGTTCCATTTAAAAAGTAATAACACAACACTTTCCCACTAACTGTGAATATTCAGCTCTTGTTCTTTGCATGTCACAGGACTGCAGTGGGACTCAACAATGCACAAGCACATCCTCAAGCCTTCATTAAAATTTCATTTGGACAGCAGGGCCCTCTATGTCAAAAATGAGGTGGCAGGAAATGGCTAAATAATTGC
Organism: Stercorarius parasiticus; assembly: GCA_013396915.1. Taxonomy (NCBI): domain Eukaryota; kingdom Metazoa; phylum Chordata; class Aves; order Charadriiformes; family Stercorariidae; genus Stercorarius; species Stercorarius parasiticus. The sequence goes on along the minus strand of VWZL01005215.1, from coordinate 269,349 downwards.
AGTGGGGGAGGGAATGTGATACAGATACATCTTTAATGAAGAGAACAAAATGCAGTCGTGCTCGAAAGGCATTTCCAAATACATAAAAAACTAACAAGAAAAGTGGCAGCCACAATATGCTTCAGAACACAAGATGCCAGGTATGTATATTGGTAAATACTGTCAGAGAGATTAGAGACATATGTGCCTGCAAGATAATACCATTTTGACTATTCCTTTATATAGTATGGTGTTTGCTAGCTTCGACCAGTGGAAATGAATAAGGGAAGGGCAGGGGCACAGTTTGAAAACAGCTATAGTTCCATCAGGACTAAATTATATCTATCACTAAACTTAAATACAGTTGTGGAGATTGTATTTTTCTTATTATTTTTTTAAAGAAAAAAAAAGAATTCAGGCTATTGTTTTCCAGCTTTGCTCCACTGAGTGCATCCAGAGGTCTGTGAGCTGCTTCTAAGACTGGTGAAGTAGTTCTTCCTGCCAGATTGTAACACAGTCCAGTTCACTCAGAGTCTGCAGAGAGACATCTAGTAAGCTCAGAGGAGAAAAATGCTTTCAGTACCCAGAAAATATTTCAGTGCCAGTTGATTAGTTTTTCATTCAATGTTCATATTTCGCCTCCGTTACTATTTTTTTCTGTGGTATAAATTCAATTTTTAGATCAAACTTTCAGGACACCTAAACTTAGAGGGTCTGACAAAATCAGAAAGGACAGAATCAAATAGCAATATTCCACAGATGGATAAAATCGCTAGCAGTTGAAGGCAGTAAGCAAACATTTGAAAACATAGTTATCAATAGAATGTTTACTGCAAACTAAATTTGTTTTGATCCTTTCCTTCAGTGTTTCATTAAAATGTAAGTCTGCTTTTCCTATTGAAATAACTGGAAATCTCAACCGAATTGGAACAAACAATTTCCTGAAAATAAGCTTTTTAGAAGTCAGTTTTAAAGTGGAAAAATTACAAGCTTTTAATGTTTTATGCAGCTCCATAAGCAGCCTGTAAGTTAGAGAGCTAACTAGCTCAGCAGGAGTCCCCAGCCGGTGCAAACCAATGTAGCTCATTGAAAGCCAAAGGCAGAACCTGCAGTATCCACTGCAGCCTCTCCACTGCCCTGCCAACGTGCACCAGTTGCATTCTGAATGCAGAAGGGAAGGCTCTGTGATCCAGCCCGCAGCACCAATTCCCTCATCATCCCTGTCAGGGGACCTGTGGGAGGGCAGCAGTGTTTCCTCTTTGCCTGTGTGCCCAGGCTTCCTTTGGAGGAAAACCTAGATGTCTGGGAGAGTTGTGTAGGCAGCAAGGAGTGGCCAGTCTGTGTTCAAGGACCAGGACTACAAGGAAGGGGCAATGCTGCACTCTGCCACCAGTAGAATTAGCCAGAATTAATGTGCCCGCTGATCTGGCATGTCTAGATGGCTTAACTAAGCAGTGTATGAAAATTCTCTCCCTTCATTCCATCCTCTTTTTATAGTTCTTTTCTTATAACAAACTATAGTTACTTATGTGCAACACATAGAGTAATAATTTAGAAGGTCAGATGGGTCCACGAGCAGATGTCAGTCCTAACAAGGTGGGCAGTGATATGAAGAACTTCTGAGAACCGTAGTGGTTGCAGGCGAGCATGCCAGCCTATGTCTTGGTGTCTGTCTGCTACTATAAGTTGAAAGTAAGTTTCCTTGCCACCTGGAGTATTAACAGGTCTGACACAAAAGTCTGCTATTCTCCCTCACAATCTTCAGACTAGGAAACATTACTTGGGCAGCTGAAATGGTCTCCATAGCAGCCTTCCGTTGCATTAAGTTCGTAGGGAGCCTAATTTACTTCTCCCTTTATGCCATCTCCTAGTTATAAAGACAGGAGATATTTTTGGATCCATAATACTTCTATCTGCAGCACAAAATCACTGATGCTGTTTTAAATGTATAAAATGGATCGTATTTTTCTGTTTAGTAGAGGTGCTGCATAGGTGGATCCTGTAAATTATTGTAAGAGATTCCAGAATTATATCAATAAGGTATACGTACATGTAAAGCAGGAAATTATTTTTTAAAACTTCATTTGAAAATGGATTGTTAATTAAATTTGGACCAGGTTCACTTTTACTGTCTTCAGGATGAGTTACATGTTTCCTAGATGAAGGACTACGGGAGAAATAAAAACTATGTAAGGAACATGATTCTTTGATTTAGTAATTTGATTTATACAAATTCCGAAAGAGGAGTGTGATACTCTCATTTCCAGCTAAAGCAAATAACACCCCATCCCAACCACTAATAAATTTTTTAGGTAAATTATATGCTACACATAGAATACAACCTTCAATTTTTTAAAAAAATATGTGTGTGGTTTCATGTTTTAAATATTTTATAAGGTTACATTAAAAAGTGAAAGCAAAAGGTGAAGAAAAAAGGAAGGGAAAAGTGAACAATATTGCTCAATGGAACTTTGTGCTTTCAGACAGTGACACTTGAAAAGGATGGATTGTCTATTTCTTCCCTACACCAGAAAAATGTAAAGCAGATGTGTTCATTAGGTGGCAAAAATATTTGTGTGGTAGTAATGATTTCTGTTCATACATTATTTCTTAGTACAACAGATACCACCTTTTTACTAGAATTCAGTGTAGATGATTTGAAAATACAGTATTATTAAGCATTACAAATGCAAGAATGATCTTTCAAAGAAAATTCATGACAATGCTACAAAACTGTATTGGTTTTAAAAAAATAAGTGTTCTTTAAAGAGAAAAAAGTACTTGACAAGGAGAAAGACAAAAACTCTTTCCTAGTTGTCAAAATCAGTTTGATTTCTTAACTTCTTATATGTGGATCACTATTTGGAAAGTATCCCTGCAACTTAGGCTGAACATTGTCAGATCTGCTGATCTATATTTGATTTTACGCAGCAGATGTTCTACAAAAAAGGTTGGAGTGTGGATTCGTGTTTATGAAGAAGAGAAACAATGGGCTTGATTTCTAGGAAAAAAGCTTAGCTGAATCTAAGCTATGCAAGCTCAAGTGCAATGTTCAATTTATGACCTATTTTTAGGAACAATATATCACTTTCTGTAACAGTGACAGATACATATATACATAATTTTATGAGAAGGAAACAAATACTCTAATTTTTCTCTGTGTTGTAGCGGTTTAAGGAACAAAGCACAATAATATCTTCCTTTCATCTCTGTTTGAAAGTTGTTAGGTTTTGTCAGGAGAAGGCACTTCCTAGGCTGTAGATAAGGGCTTAGCAGGAGTTGTGCAGTACATACCATCACAGCAAAGGGACTGTTGTAATATATATTTTGAAAGTGTATTATTTTTGAAACTGTCAGTCTGATGTGTTGTACAAATACCTTGATGATATAAAGTAGTGGAGTGCAGCAGGCAGAATTCGTCCCTCAGACTGCTGCATGGGAATATTAACTTTTATAGAGTCATAGAAGAGGAAGACTAGATTGTTCATTGATTAACTCATCATGAGATTGTTTGAACTGATGTGTCTTGTATCTTTACCCTGTGTCTGATTTAATCTCCTCAGCAACTGAATGTTTTTTAAATGTTAGAAAAGGACATGGTTACAAACTCGGTAAGAAATAATTGTAGGAATTTAACACAGTTTCATACAAGAAGGTGGGGAGGGGGGAGCAGAGAATGGAGAATGGAAAGTTCATTTAATACATTCATTAGCTGTAGAGTTGGTTTTCACACAAACTGCAATTTGGAGACAACTCAAAATACCTGATCCATTGTAAAAAATATTTTTAAATCAATTAGGTCAGCAGCTTACCAGCTAATTAAAACAGAAACAGTTTTGATCTAGCCCCATGGGAGTGAGGAGAGGGAGAAAAGCATCCAAAATCAATAAACATCTAATTTTTCATACTTAGAAAAGGGGCTTAGTTATTTTCTTAAAGGAAAAAAGAAGTCTCAAGGTAACAGTAGCAATGCTAAAGTTTATATGCCAAGTGTTTACGTCTCAGTTTTTGCTGCCAGGTAAGAAACAAGGTTTGTTATAAATAGAAGAATAAAAGAAACATTCATAAGAAACAAGGTTTGTTATCAATATTTTACCTTTCAAATGAAGAAAAATCACAATAACAACAGTATCCCATGAAATTTCTTTCTGTTCACCATATTACCCATGCTCCAATAGTACTGCTCTCTTTCTGTCACTTGCATAGCTCTTACCAAAAGGGCTTCCCTTCTCAAAATAATTGTCAAGGTATTTTGATTTGCTGAAATGTAATGGGCCAATTCTTTTTCTATTATCCTAGTAGCTTTATAGTGATGTGTTAAGAAAGAGTACCAAAACTGAAAGAATGTGTGTTCACTTGTTTAAAAGCCCTTTTTCTGCTGAATTTATTTGAATGATAAATTAGATGAAAATGCTTTCAGTCAACTGAGTTGTATTACCACATCTGGTCCTGTAGCATGGTGAGGGTTAACAAATGCTAAACATGTGATTCACTTAATCTTTTCCAATTCATTTAATCTTAAACCTCCTCAGGTCTGAAGGTTATGCAGATGGCAAGGACAAGGTTATGCAGACATACAGAGTCAGTCTTTGTCTCCAAGAAACCTGTAGGCTGCTTAAAATAGCAGTTCTCTTTGACCTTGCTTCTATAAGATGGCAATAAATGATTTTTAATTCAAAATTGCTAGGTTCATTGTATTTTTCTGGCTAATGGATGCTAGCTATCTGTGTGAGTATGAATGCATATATAAAACTCACTAACAGCCTGAGTCAAATATTGATTATTTCTTAAATTGAATAGCAAAGGAAACTTATGTAGAATTTCTGAAATCTTAACAATAGAAATATATGAGGTTTCATATCTTCAGGGAAATGACTTCCATTGCAGCTAAACACCTTTGAATTGGTGATGATTAACATCATATTATATTGCTATGTAAAAATTAAGGTTCTATCCCAGGGTGTCATAGCTAAGAAAGCGCAGATCCTTACCTGGTCATGGCCATGCCATTACTGACTGGATCCAAAGCTCCATGAAATGAAATGTAACGATAAAATTAAATACCATGAAATTAGAACACAATGACTTCTCTACTCACCTCCAAAAAACACCTTCATAAAACTCCAGATTGAACCTTTCTTGTGAGTGGTTCTGTATACACTTCTGTCACATGCATGTGAATGGGTGCTCAACTATTTTTACAGATTGAAACCCCTTAGTCTGTCAATTTCTTTGCCTGGAAAATGTTGTTGATGTTAATGCTTCCTTAGCATTAAGGAATCAGGAACATTATGAAGCCAAATTCTTATTTTGAGAAGTGCTTTGAGATGCTCAGATGGAATATCAGAGAATTGCAAAGTGATATAATACTAAAGTCAAAATTAAGTTTACTGCTACCATCTGTCTATGTCATCAAAATTTTATTGCGCCTTACAGCGTACCAACTTGTGCCTTACTAGAAGAGTATTCAGTTTAGTAACTGAAAATCTACAGATTTCACAACTTGTGCAACAATCTACACAACTTCTAGAAAATGAAATCATTAAATCATTGTTCTTAGGATCCAATTCAAACCCATAGTTAGAACTTCTTGAGGAACAACAACAAAACCCTACAGCTTATAAGACCGTATTGTTGGAAGTAAATATATTGGGGGGGTTGTTTTCTTATATAAGGAGAAAAATATGGGTATGTAATTAGAGCAAGTATGTGTGCTATGGATATATTGAATTTTGCACAGAATTACGTTTCAGATATGTTGCCGACTCTAAAGTCCTTGAGAATACTGATGAAACAAAATAGATAGCGTAAACACAACAGTGAAAAATGTTGATAAATTTTTCTGGAATGAGTATGATCATAATTGTTGTGATAGATAGTTGTCCCGTTACCATAATAGACAGCCTTTTATAGTCTGCTTTTAAAGACCAACATGTTTGGATTGTATCAGTTGAAAGAGAAGAAATATATCCCAAATCAAACAAAACTCCATGGGGAAAGTTCTGCTTTCTTTCTTTCTTTGGTCTGACTTTTTGTTCATGTATCAGCTGCAAAACCTGTCTTTCATCTTAAAAAGGCAGTGTGAGCCTGATCTATCTCTATAACTTATACCTATGCCAGTGTGTTAGAATAAGAAAAAAGTGACCCATACATTAGAATTATTTTTTTTCCTCATTTTCTGGGTTCTCTTTAAAGGCTTAATAAAATAGCAACATACAACCCAACAGCCTGAAGCACCATTACCTTTTCTTTCTTCATTTTCTTAACTCAGTATAGCTAATTCCAAGTGAACAAATTATGAAGGAACAAAGATTAAAGTGTGTCCATGTTTGAAGCGTTAATGCAAATGACCGCCACAACACCTGAGATCTCTTAACAAGTGGCATATAAAATGAAGTCTGGGCATTTTGAAGGGCCGCTGTTTATAGAAGTATTATAGTTAAAGCATCTTCTCCATTTGCTATCTTGCATTCTTGATGTATGGTTTATACAAGTTTTATGTCAATGCTTTTATTATATTTCTCAAAGATGGCGAGGAGAAACACTATGACTCTATAGTCATTCAGGTGTTGATAAATATCAGGTTGTATTTTTCCATTTTTATTAAGTAGGAGTTCCTCTTTTGGCTTTTACTCATTCAGGATACTTTAATTATCACAGATCTATCAAGGCTGCTATGTAAATATTTAAATATTTAAATAAATACATCCTCCTCCAAGACCAGCTGGGTCATCAGAACAAATGGATGAGGTATTCATTGTCTATAAGTAACTAATGGAGGATGTGGATGGATGAGTTTTGTAAAATATCTCCTTGTGTCTTCAGGCACCCTGAGTTACTTTGTTTTTGAATCCCTGAAATAATCTAGTTCTGGTTTATAAATTTTTCTGAGAATCTTATCATGACTTTCATAGACTCAGGATAACTTTATCTCACATGTTCTTTGTAAAAGTGGCCAACTCAAAGTAAACTATGTCTTTGAAATAAATAATAGATTTTTCATCACTGCAATTTGAATGTGATTCAAGCTCTTTCAGATGAGCAAATTAGAGAAGGGAAAAAGTTCAAATCTGTACATTCATCATAACTTCAATACTTTGGTTAGGAAAGGAATTAGCCATTAGACATGTATTTAAGTATTTTGTGTGCAGGATGTTCAAGTTATTAATACTGTCTGAAAACACAAAGAAAAAAAATACAGTTCTTCATATGATGAGAGAGGTTAATCCATATTCTTCATCAGTTTAGGGCCTATTATATATAGAATGGAAGTGTTCTATTCAGCTTGGCTTGAGTTGCTCATAATTCTTTTAAGACACTAATTAAATGTTTTATATCCAGGTAGTAAAAGAGCCTGCTGCCTGTCATAAATGGAGCTTTGACCAAACCTATCTAGTTCTTTAAAAATGTCTGAAGAATCGGAACACTACAATACATTGTATAGAAACCTTACATCTAGTTTCAGGGAGAAAAAAACCCAACCATTCTTTGATGAACTTTTGAAAGGAAAGATCTATTGCAGGATGAAAGTCTGACCTTCTGAATTCTACTTTGCAGAATCTATGATGTAGGGAAGGTAAATTTCCTTGCTAAAAACATTAATTCTGTTTTAAACAATATGTTTAAATGGAAATTCTATGACCCTTACAAAGCTTCAGAAAGATCCCCTTCTAAAAAGTAAACTAGTTTCTAAGGAAGGATTTGATTCCTCCTTTTCCTTGGAAACCTCAGGATCAAATTATGGTATCCCATTGTGCAAAAATCCCTTCATGTGCACTGTAGAATTGTGGCTAATTTCATTTCAGTGCTGCAATTAACAATTTGGAATGAAAAGTGTTAGGCATTTGGTCTTAAAATGAGAGCTGAGTTCACGATCCAGAAAAATTCTTGTATACTTAGACATTTATTTTGTATTGTTTCAGCCTCCATTTAATTAACACTGCTTGTTGATCCTTTCTTACTACCTGTTATATGTGATACCTTACAGAAGGCAAATTAGATGCTTTCTTCCTCAAGCTCTGATAGACCTTGCAGGATAAAAGAGGGCCTGTCATGTATTGAGGGAAGCCTCTAAACCTACTTAATTTCGCACCATTTACTAGAGGTGCAAAGGAAGTGAGAACTGTAGATAATACATGTTCCCAAATCTGTTGAAAAGAGAGTGCTTGGACCTAGTGTTCGTTTCATCCATTAATCTCTTATCCCTAGCTTTTTGCCTGGAAGGTATTATATGAGTTTTTAAGGTCATACAGGAAAGAACAGAATTTATAACTTAAACCTAAAACAATAATCTGTAATGCTGTAACCATTTATTTCTTTGGTTTCTATACCATTTACCAGACCTAATGAGAATGGTGGCTCAGGACTGTAATAGCAAATGCCTGTACCATCCAGCTGTGTCATCCAAGCAACAAGAACCAAGATAGAAGAAATGAAAGGCTTCATCTGACATACAGGCTCACATGCCTTATAAGAATACCAGCTTTTAGCCGTCACTCTTCTTCCTTGCTCTTCATCAAGAGATATTTTTGTGTGGTGTTTCATTAACTGGAAGAGCTTATGACACTCATGTTACTTCTGTGCAGCATGAAGAAACAAAACACGTTTCTCAGAAGTACAGCATGATTCCTTTCATGATCTAAAGAAATGGAAATTGGAAAATTTGTCCAAAAATCTCCCCTGAACCCTACTATGGCATCCCTATCATTACACCTTATAAATGAAGGTAAAACAGAGGGTCTAGGAGTAGATGCTGAGTTGAATGAGATAGCGATGAGTATGGTGGCAATGTGCAGTGTAAGTACAAAAGTGAATTAATTTTTTTTAATTTTAAAGATCATTTTATTGAAGATTTCACAATTCCACATAGCAGCTACTTGCCTGTGGATGCGAAGAATAATAAGATTAAAAGCACAAAATGAAATTGTTTGTAGGAAGGTGTTGTATATTAAGCATAGTTGAATAATTGTAGACCTGATTTGGTCTGAGTTACTTCAGGTATTCTCAGGCAATACCAGTGACATAAAACCCAAAAAGCTGTAGGACTAGTCATGGAAGATGTCAGTATATGTGAACGAAATTCATGTACCTGTTGCACTTAAATCATCCTCCGAATATATGATGATCATTTAAGTTGTTCATGTTTGTGCTTTGCTTTGTTCTATTCAAAGAGCAAGTCAGGAAATGTTTGCATTTTACTGTGACAGTGATCCAGATCAGAAGGTGTTGACTGTACTTTGAGTTGTCTGCCTGAGCAAACATGCAGACTTACTTTTTCATCTCAAATTTCAATTACAGCTTAGAACCTTTCCCCCTCCTCTTTTAATGGGAAAAGAGGAATCAATGCACATCAATGCTTCCACAGACCTAGCAATTTATTTTGGTATGTGGCTTGCTTACACTGGCTTGGCCATTGGAGGAATGAAATCAGTGCTCCTTCATGACTACTTCAGCATCTGTGTACAGAATTGCAGCCTTGTTGAGTTTAACTAAAACAGTAACAGATCTCTTTCTCTCTCTAATTGCCTCAATATCATGAACAAAAGAAATTACTGGGTAATTTGTGGTGGATCCTATCATTATAAGGTCTCTGGAATTTCTTGTGTAATATAATAATCTGCAATTTTTCAGACAGAAGTCCTTCTTTTTTGCTCTCATTTATGTTAATTTTATATCCATGTTACTTCTTTGAAGCCAGGTGCATCCTATCTAGAGGAAAAATAATTGAGAAATCAGTTTTTTCATCCTCCTTGCCCCGTTCCAGAGATACAACTATTCCTGTGCAAGGAGTACTGCTACCCTACTCACCCTGCCTTTAAAAAATGTCTCCAAACAGCAGCTGCTAAATGAGCAAGAGGCCCTGCCTAATTACAACTTATTATGTGCAAGAACTTGAAGTCTAATTGGCACTACTTAAATGCTAATATTATTAATAATAGGCAATTTATTTTACTTTTTTGTTCCCCAGGGAAAAAGGAAGTGAAATGATAAAAACTATGTTAACAGAACATTACTACTACACAGGGAAAATCATGGACCGCCAGCAGTGAGGTAGAAGTTCCAGCAATCATTTTTTCAGAATCATAAATATTTTCTCTTTTGTTTTCTCTACAAAGCTTATTGTTTCGTGTATTCAGAAAAACATATAGTCGAAAATATCTGATAAGCAGGTTAAAAGAGTTAGGGCTGATGCTGAATTTCTTGAGGTTTTTTTTCACTTCCTGGCATTTGATGTGGCATAAACATTCTGATACTATTGTTGCATAAACATGTCTTTTTTGCATTAAAGGATTGGTAACAGTTTAAGTCCTCATCGTCACAGCTTCTGAATGTATTTTTGTAAGATGAAGCAACTTTATTCTCACTTAAATACACCCTCACCCACAGAAATACTGCTCAAGTATACTACCCCAAACAGCCAGAAAAATCACTCAAAAGAACAGCAATGACTTCTTGAAGATTTTTCTAGGAGTCCTGAGGTGATGTGGCTTTGCATTTCAGCATCCACTGTCATACTGTCCTACCTCAAAATGCTGACAAAGTGTATACCGATTGGAACAAAGATATGCAAATTTCAGAAGTGGTTTTGTGTCTAAAAATAAAAGCAAAACCAACCCTCAGCTCCCAAACCCTCAGCTGGCAGAACAGCCCTTGTACAGCCCTTGGACATCACTCAGGCTATTCTTATTGGTGGCAAGACGAGACTGTGCGCTAGTAGTTGCATTGTCAACTTGGCCACATCTAAAAATCAGATCTTCTGGCCTTTCAAGGCATAATAAACTACCAAAGGAAAATATTTATGTGCCTGGATCTTGACCTTCCCACCGCTACAAGTACTTTTCCTTTGCCATTTCCAGCTGTGAAGTATCTTTCTGTTATGTACCCCTTATGCCTCATCTGGCTCCCATCCAGACTATTTTGTTTGCTTGTTTCTCAACTTCATTCCTTGCAGCCATCAAAACTGGCTGCTTACATGGCAGGATGCCAAAGTATTTGTAGTAGGACTCTGGTATACTTGCTCCCACTTAATGATGCTCACAACAAGGTTTTTTAGCATGATCCGCTTCTTACTGTGACTCTATTCAAGAGACACCCTCATAATTTTGCAGTTCCTTAACTATAATTTACAAACAAGCCAATAATAGCCCCTCCGTTGCTTGCATTCAACCTGTTAGTAAACAAATACCAGAGTAAATATATGTGTGACCTTTAACTTCCTCTCTAAAATTCTGTGGACTTGAGCCTTGTTTGTCAAGGAGTGTATGAGAGGCTGTATACTAAAAACCAAACATAATCATGCAAAAAATGTAGTGCAAATATTGTACTTAAGAGTGTCTAAATTGTGTGATGAGTAGTTTTATTGTGAATCTCTGCCTTTGATCTGTTTTTGCCTGCTGGTAGGTAACTCTTCTTTGGGATTTAATTTTGAAAAACATCTGAAAAATTTCATATGCAGTTAATGTTCTAAAATCAGTCTGAAAGAGAAATATCACATCCTGTTCTGCCTATTTGTTTCTCCATGAATTCCTAATATCTCAGGCCTAGAATGGACCTCATTGTGTAAAGCCAATGAATTTGCTGATGAATTGTGGTAGGAAAATGACAGCTTCAATTAATGTGAACTGAAAGTGTCCATGGAAAACAGTTGATTTCAACAAATCTTTGGATTTTAAAGCATTTTTTTTAAAAGAAATATATGAAATGTTGCTATGTGTCGCGATTTAGGCCAGGCTGGCCAATGACAAGACAACAGATGCTCTCCCCCACTTCTTGCTCCAAGGAGAGGAAGAAGAAAGATAGAGTTATGAGTTTAGAAAAAAATAAACTACTTTAATAAAATATTAATAATAAAATAGAAAGGAAATAATTAAATAGATACAATATGTACAAAACCACATTTCCAGACTGGACTTAGTGACAAATGGGAACTGTACTCCAGAACACACTGATGGGGATCAAAGGTAAATGAACTGATACGATCCTCCTCAGACATCAGTCACTGAAGAAAGAAACTCATTAGAAAAGAACCCACCTGACCCATTTGAAGCCTCAGCTTTTATACTGAGCATGGCAGACAGGATGGAATACCCTATTGGTCAGTTTGGGTCACCTGTCCTGTCTGCTTGTCCCCACAGATGTGACCCCTCCACAGGGCAAACAACCAAATCAGCTGACCCTGGTTGCCACAGCAACAAGTGTGAGCAAGAGCCTCTCTCATTGAACAGAAAGTTGTCCTACTCCAGCCCAAACCAGGACAGTATGATTAACTGACCTTTTAAGGTGAAAATATTTGGTTAAAAACAATCTTTTCTTCTAAAACTTCATTATTTTTTTAAAAAGATTAAATAAAACTCGGTACTGAATTGAGCATTAAACAAATAACAGCTAGTCATCCATATTTTTAGCTATTTTGAAAATAAGATGGTTATTTTGGTATTTGTCGGGTAGGGAAGATCGCTGTCAGTGTTACGGTTTAATCCTAGATCCAAAAAAATCTTTTCTGGTGATGGAAAAGATTGCAACATTAATATCCGTTTCCTTGTTGTTTGAAAGACTAGATACAGGAAAGTTCATTTAGTCAGCAAGGAGAGAGATACTTAATCTTCTAATAGGAGCTCTTGTCTTTTCTAAAAACTTCTGAAATATTGGAGTGCAAATAAGCATTTTTAGAGTCGAAGGATTAATAGAGTCAGTAAGAGAGAGATTTTTAGTGAGGTTGAGGGAAGACTCAGGTGTTAGTGTAGCTGTTGACCTTGCACATCTGCTAGCATGCACGTTTGGAGTGCAAACGTAGGAACATACACCTGTAACCACAGGGCTTTGAAAGTGCTATGAAGATATGTAAAATAGCTTACTTGTAAACAGAATGAATTTACTTAAAGAAACAATAAGTTTTGAAGCTAAATTTGACCATCAATTTAAATCATGTTAATTTGTTACTAGCATGTCCTACATCCATGCACACGCATATTTCAATAGTCATAGATATTTTGCCAGTGAGAAACTGGGTATTTTAAAAATTACTGTTTCGCGAGAACTCAAATTATTTTTTTAACTGCTCGGAAACTTAAAAATGCTAAAGTAGCTTCACTGTTAGACTAGAACTGTGTAAAAAGTTGGGATGAATAATTCATTTAACCAGTTCATTTTCTTTTAATCTTAATGAGTTATCTATGAGCAGCAGAAAACTTTCTTGATCTTAATCATTTTGCAAAATCATTTTAGAAGGAATTTTGCTCGTAAGTTCTTGGCTTCCAAGTGGTTTACTAAGACTGCAGGTAGTTTACTAAGAGTATTAAATATATATATTTAAAAAAAAATAAATGTTATTTTTGATTGTAAACAAAATTTCCACTTGTGGTAAATCTCTGAGGTGAGACTTTTGAATGCTTTGAGCTCAAAATTTACTTCCAGTACATATTCTCCAGTATTTACTTACCTTACACCAACACAATAAGTTAGTGTTGACTAACTTGTTTTGAGGGAGTAAACTAATGTTTCACTGGGTTAGACTAAGCCATCTGTTGGTCTCTTACAGCATTATAAATCTTGAATTTAAATACTTCTAGGGAACAACTCCATGTATTCCAGGTGCTTTCAGCTTCCCAACTGAAGTGCCATTGCTATGCTACATACAACAGTAGCAACCTGGATACATTGGAACTGGTAGGTATCTTGCTCATAGTAAAGAAAAAATGTTGAGTCTTAAGGGCACAGACTTACAACACAGGTCATTGTTGACAGTGTGCTAATCGAAGACTTGGAGTATCTGTTCCCCTTAGGACACTGAACTTCCTTGAAATCTTCATGTTTTTTCTTTTTATTTCAATAAGTTATCATTAAATATGAAGTTCTAAACTTGCAGCACTCTTCAGTTAAAGATCATAGAAAACAGGTCTTGAAGGGACCTTGCATATGTGTATCTTTTTTTGTGTGCACTATTTTGGAACATTCCCTCAAAGAACAAACTTACGTGTAATATTTTTCTTTTATCAAACCTTTCTTTAAAGCTGTGAAGTACTTGACAGAAAGTAGTGTTGAGGGAGACAATTTGGTTAAGGAAAATGACATAAATGAGGTATTCCTGCTGTTGCCACTTTGTCAGTACTCTGAATTGCCAAGTATGGATGCAGTGCTTTTTCTGTAATACCTCCTGTAGTGCTCCACAGTCTCTGTTGTGAGGAATTTAAGTAAACTGTTTCTAATGAGTACTTTTTATGGGCATTTAAATAAAAGCTTGTCATCATCCTGTCTTCCATTTGCAAGTAAAGCTTGATGAACTGTTTGCTAGAAGCAATATTGTTAACTACCCCATCCAAATAAAGACAGTACAAGGTCAACGACTAATTCTTTGGTGGTGTTCTTCACATCATTGGCCCTGTACTGCATAGGCAGAAAAACATTTTTGTATTAGTTCTAAAAGTGCCATATAACTTGTCACTTTGGAGAATGAGATCAAATATTTCCTGAATAGTGAAACATAATTTTTTGTGTGTGTATATATAGACAATATACAGTCAATGTCTACTTCAGTTTTTCCACTGGGAAAGTTGTATTTTCTGCAGATTGAAGAGCTTCTGGAGTGAACTTAATACTTTGCTTTTGTTATATCATTCTGTTTCGTAAGTCAGAGATGAAAATGTGGCTATGGCTCTGCCTGTCTTACCTGGCATTGCTGCCATACTTTTATTAATAGTGAACACTTCTCTCTGTTCTCTACCTCTCTCTCTTGCCTTCCTAGCAATGTGCACTGTGTCCTGGGTGGCTATATGTGTTCAATAATTTATTCAGTCTATTCACTGTGTCTTATGAAAATTTAAAGCAACTCTGTTATAAGGGGCTTTGTGTATGTGTAGTTTTGGTATGCAGTCAGCCCACAAGTAGAAGAAAACAATTCAGTCTTATACTGTGGTTCTTGTACATGCTATATAATGAATAGTACTGATGAGCAGCAAGCTGAATGAATGCATTGGTTTCAGATAGACGATGAATGAAACACCAACTTTGAGAAATCCAGGTTTGTTTCAGTGGAATTCGGGTAGCTACTTTGCCTTTTTGTACCTCTCTTCTTTTTAAAATTTCTAAAAATAAAAACAAACAAACAAACAAAAAATCTTCCTCCCCAAAATAAACCTTGTATAAAGTATGGAATCAGCAGTTGCAATAGTAGCAGCAGTTAAGGCAGTATTATACTGACTACCTTAAGTACTGGTGACTGTTGAATCACAGCAGAAAGGAGCTTTTCACAAATGTCAACACATCCAAGAAAACAGGAAAGTATCTGAGGGAGTTACCTTGCACCGAGACAGATGTTGGTATAAGCCAACAGTTAATGTGCTGTGTTCAAAATACTGTTAGCGCAAAAAGGAACACACCGTATATGTGGAATCAAGAATTTATCTTTAGCCCAATTAATATTTTAACAGTTTAATAGTCCAAATTATTAGTCCAGATACAATGACACACTGTTGCATCTAATAGCCAAAATTAATACAAAAAGACCTCAATACTACTACTACTACTACCAAATAATTTTAAATTGCTATACAGGAAAACTAATTTGGTGTGATATTCACTCTTCCAATGTCCCTCTGGGTCCTAATGTTGAACTGTGCCTGTATTCCTTCATTTTCCTGATCTAACATTTATTCATATCTATTACAACAGAGATAGCTTCTTTGGAATCATGGAATCTCCCTGCCTGAATAAGCAAGCATTGCGTGACTGAATTCTATGTTGGATATCCTTCCAATACATTTTGGTCACTTGATATTTCTGTGATTTGCACCCTTCCTTTAGTTCCAGCTTCTTTTTCTATATTAGGGTGCTCTATATTCTGGATTTGGGGATTTTAGAAGCTTGGTACAATGATGCAGGAGTTCCCTTCTCATTCTGTGTTATCTGTGAAGCAGAAAGGGAATTTCAATCAGGGGGTGAGAAACTTTAAGAAAATAGCTCTAATTTGGAGTCAGCTTATCAAATAAAAGCTGAGCTTTCTTTAGGACAGCAAGTAAGAAGACAAAGATCTTACATCTGTTAGTTTCGTTGGACTATGTGTTTCTTGTTGGATGCATCATAAAGACCAGACGTGCCACATCTCACACAGAAGAAGCAGTGTTTCTATTGCTGTCATGTGCAACGCATGAGGGTGGGCTATGCATAGAGGTCAGAAAAAAATGAGAACCCATTTCTTCCATCTTGTCAGCTGATGCAGCAGAGAAAACACAAGTGGGGAAGGAAAGGCAGCCCTCATGTCCCTCAGTAGTCAACAGGGAATATGGTATGTCCTGGTGACCTAGAAAGCCACAGCTATTGTGATTGGCATTAAAATGCCACCCTTCTGTCCAGGTCCTTCAGCTACCCCCAGTGGGGAAGTTGTAGCACCTCATGTGCCCTTACAGTACCATCTCTCCAACCAGTTCTTCATGAGTGGAACAAATCAGCTACCAATAGGTGATGCAAGTTCTCACAGTTTCACTTCAGCAGAGTACTTGATTTCCACTGCCTAAGACCTAAAATAATAATGTTGTTCCTTCATTGCCACTTGAAATAAAACATGTCAGGACTACTGATAGGCTCCCTGCCACTTCTTCCTGCATCAGGCTTGGCCCACATTGGACAGTTCTCAGCCTTTCTCAAAGTGTTGATCTCAGTGCTTAGATATAAGACTTTATGCTCTTTCTTTGTTCCAGAAATTAAGAAGTTTAGCTTCAAAACCATGAGTACAGAGAACATTCATCTGACTTCCATGACGTCTCAACTGCTTTATGGAAGGGCATAATTTAAATTACCAATGTATTAAGTAACTAATTTAATTTTTTATAATTGCAGTCCCATTCCTAAAAGATCAAGGAACTTGGCTGCATTCTTAAATAGAGAGCTATTTTCTATCCCTATTCTTCCATTATTTGGATCACAGCCAATGTGCTACACAAAATCCATTCTTTTAAGGATTGCTGATGACACAAACTAAGTGATCCTGAAAGATGAAATGGTTGGTGTGGTTTTCATTGATTTTGGCAAAACATTTAATCTGGAATCTCATTTACTTTTCATTCGGTTGTGGAAAATATCTCATTCTTGATTTTTCAAGTTGAAAAATGCATAATTACTTATCTGTTGAAACACGACAAAGACAAAAAAAAACTGATGGAGGGAAAAAATATGTAATCTCACCATTGTAATCTCGGTTTCTTTATAATTTGATCAAGCATGGTTGTCCACTAGCATAAAAATTTCTTTCAGGTTTAATCTTCGTAAAATTTCTAACATGAAATCAGGAAGACTTAATCAGTTAGTTGGTAATAACATCTTTAAAATAGTTCGTAGAGTACTAATCCTGTATCTTTTCTATATGGAAGGGCCTGTTTCTTTTCAGAGAGCTCTGCAAAGCCCATGGAGTCTTTATTTATCAGATACAAGTTCAGTGACTGAGACCTTGGAGGTAAGTAGCATCTCCTAAGGGAGTAGTAGAATCCCTAAAATGGAGATGAATTATGCCAATATTTGATGGAAAAGAAGGGATGATGGACAGAGGAGACCAGCAAGCAATCTTGAAATATGTACACTTGCATAATTTTATCATGCTTTGAGGCATTTCTGTTTGTAGTTACAAAAATTTCTCAGCCATAACATAAAAGAGGCATATCATAATTGTATTACTTGGTGTCAAATAATTTTTCTGGGTTTGCTAGTCACCAATTAATTGTGCCCTAGGAGTACAGATATCACGGGCTGAAATAAAGGAGTCCGCTTAAAGAAATTTTTTTTTGAGAAGTAAAAACTTTTATTTAATATCATGTGTGTTTCCTATAAAATCAGAAATAACTAAGAAAGAGAAGCTGTTACCAAGGTATTGCAGTCAGCTAAGCACTGGATGAATTGGGGACAGCTAGGTAGAAAAGCTATGAAAGGTAGGTGGTGGACATCTCATTCTGGATGTGGCAATAGCAGTGGGGATGAAACCTCCTTCATCACTAGGGCTCGAGGAAGTGGGAAGCAGCTGGCTGGTTGAACAGTTGCCAACTAGGACTTCATCATGCACATCTCAAAAAAAATATTTTCTAAAGTATAAGGACAACTGAGTATTTTCCTCCTCATTTTCCTTTTTCCATCTTCTTTTTCTCTCTGCGATACTATGCTGTTCTGTAAGCCATTTGTATTCACTATTTAAGTAAGGAATTTTAACTTATTGAGCACCTATAATTTATTTTTCAGTCTTTGTTAGTGGCACCTAAAATTTGAACCTAACCCATGTTGCTGCCAATCAGCTCCTGGCAGAATAGTTACAGGTAGCATACCATACCTTAACGTATGAGTACTTGCAACTTGAATAAGCAAGCTGACGTATCCTTTTCACAGAATTGGAACTGGACATAGAAGGACTGAAGCTCTTACTAAATAAAGCCTTGGGCTTTTTTATTATATGTATATGTACTGTATGTGTATATCCATATGTAATCCTGCAAGTTCTTCCTTAGCTGTCACACCATGAAAATTCCTCAAATTCTTGAACTGCTTTTCTAAGCAACTTGATACAGTTAAAACAGCTCTGTGCCAGACTTGCATATTGCTCAAAATTCACAAATATGCTTAAAGCTCAAAAAATGCTGTCAAATAACTTCTGAAAAATCAGTCTATGCATCTAACATGAGGTCAGAATTAATAGACTTGCTGTTTTCCTTTGATCTGTTTATATACCTGCCCAGAAATTAGAGCTGGATGTCAGAGGACAAGATTTTCCTCTTCTTGAGGGAATTCAAACTTAATCTCTCTCATGTAGGGAGAGTTTCCAAATCAAGTTAAAGCCTACTCTGGAAGGAAGATGTCATCGCATACTAGCCTTCATGCCATCCCACTTCCTACCATGTACTGCAGCTTTAGCTTGCCCATGAAACAGTTTGTGGGGAACAAGGGTCAAGTTTCACAATCACCTGAGACGGGAGGTCTTAGGGTCCTAATACTAAGGACTACTTGTGCTTTTCACATGAAGTTGCAATAGGATAGAATAAATATCTGTTGTAGCAGAATGCAGACCTGAGCCTAGATTTCAATCTGTTTGAGGAGGAGGGAGCTTTGGCTTTTAGGGTTTGTTTGGTTTTTTTTTTCAAACCTTCCAGATAAGCATTGCTCTTTGGATCTCATTTTCACAGACTTTTACTCCATAACATTTCTAAGGCGGTGTTAGTAAAATATAATGACATAGAAAATGACAGGCTGAATGTTATGGGTGAATCTCGTACAATGCCAGGCATGCAAGGGATTGAAAAACAGATAACCTATAGCTGCTGCTGCTCAGAATTGACTAATTATATTTAATGGGATAGCAAGGGTCAAAATCTTCTTCTGACAACCCTTACAAGTATACGAGAAATAACTCAGGAAAACAATGGTCCTTAGGACACTGAGTTGCCAGAAGCTTTTTAGCAGATGAGAAAGAAAGATGAGTTGTCAAGGATTGTTCAGGGAAAAATATAAATAATTCTTCATTATATTTATATTCTTAATAATGTCTTCAGTTAGTGAGGTATATTTGGAAATAATTAATAATAATAAATAGTTTTATTCACCAAGAGATTGATGTCAGTATTGGTGAGGGGTATGGAATCAGGCCATTCAAATATTATTTCCTGAACAGCTGCTCTTCTTATTTTTCCTACAGCATATTCATAGAGAAAATCCATACTAATATTAAGTCAAACTGAGGCCAGCCTTAAGTAACCCTAAGCCATGAGCTTAGTACTTCCTCATCATGCATTAGCATTCACATCACTGGGGAGGGAGGTGCTTGTATACAAAGCAGGACCTTTCTCAGAACTGGACTTTCAATACCATTTTTACTTTCCCAGTCTTGTCTCTGTGTATAAACAGTTAAGAGAACAAGACGTAAAGGAAGGTACTGAAGGGCTGGATAAAAATTAAAAAAAAAAAAGGGAATCTGGGATTGTAGCCAGTGGACTTCTGTGCTGGAAGCCTGTAAGTAAATCCCCAGCATCCTGCAGGAAGGGCTGAAGAGGCATTAGGAAGAACTTTGGTCAAAATCCATAGATGGAAGTTTAACATAGATTAATATAATTGACAGCTTCTAAACAGTGACCTGACTTAGTGGTCTAAAGTATAAGAACTTAACATGTAAGGGTCCTAGAGCAGCTATAAAATAACACTAGCTTTGGAGCCGCATTTCAATCTAGATATTGAATAATACTCTTATTTCTAGTGTTGTTAATCATCTCCTTGTGCAACTTCTGCAGATCTCTTCCCTGCAACAACCAGTGAATAAATATATCCTGTGACTCCTAAGCCAAATATAAAGATCTATTTATCTGTTGTTTCTAGTGAACTACTTGGAGTCAAGCTTTCACTATATACTTTGTTTCTTTTCTTTTCAGTCCCTTCACCCTCATAAACAAAATTCAGCTTTGCTTTTCCATAAATGCGTAACTGAAAGGGGATAAGCAGACATTACACACACACACACACACACACAGATAAGAAAGCACAGTATATTTTTAGAATGGTGTATTTTTCTTGAATAAAATAGAACTACAGCTTATATACCTACAGCTCTGTCAATATTTTGTACATATCATTTTTTGCACTACATATTATTCATCATTTGGTTGTGAGTATTCACTTCTGGGTAATTAGTGTATGTCATCTAGGAGTAAATGAAAGGTAACATTCAACCTTTTGTTCAGTACAAAAAAAAAAAATTGCTGTGTAAATTCTTTTTGATCTATGTAAGATGTCCAGAAAGTCTTTTGCTTTGTTGAAAAAAATTGGGAAATGGTGGATTCATGAAAATCTGTAGTCATTTTATGTGGCTAAGAAAACTGTGGTTGTGGATAATCTAGTTTTCTGACAAATATTTTGTAGTACAGTAATCCTTTACAATGGGAAATTTAATTTATTTAGTTTGTTTTTAATAGATATGTCTAAGTGAAAATGTGTGGTAAATTTGATTTGACTTTTTCATTTTTCTAAAACAGTATTTATATACAAAGATGTTAATGATAATAATATCCAGCTATTTTTCTCACATAGAAGATAATAATTTTGAAATAATAATCACACAAATGTAGAATTATGCTGATATTAAACAATTGAAACCTTCCTTTGACCAAAAGGAGGAATTCAGCTTTGATTAAACAATGCTCTTTGAATTAAAAAAGTATGCATCTACTTTTTAAGTATTGATTTTCATGATTTGTTATTTCATCTGACAGACTTTTGTATGGAAATTAGATTTCCCTTTCTAGTTGAACAAATGCTAATAGAAGTGTTCTACGATCACTCATTAAAGTTTTAACTGAAGTCACTTTGATTATTTTTGGATCCTAAATATCTTTTACCCCTCCAAGCATCCCAGCAAGAAGGGTTACTGGAGCAAATATTTCCAAATAAAGCAAATGGCAAATGTTTGTGAAAATTGTGTTTCAAGTTTTCCTTTAGCAGTAATCATTAAAGAAGATGATTAATCCAGTAACACTTGTACCGCAAAGGTAAACCTCAAATGCACAGATCCAATTTCATATATCAATTAATTCTGGTGACCTTCTTGTATCCAAAGTGCTATATAACTTCTGGTCTGCCACCTGGCATCTGTGACACTTACCCCCAGCAGTGTCATTATGTTATCAGCTTAAGGGTAGTGAATGAAAATCAATGGTGCAACCTCAGAAGGTAAGAGTTTACTAGAGGTTAGACTGAGCGTAGGACTGCAATTTGAAAGGACCAGTACTTCTGCAAGCAAGTATATTTCTCACCCAAGCACTCCCAGTGAGTTCAGCACACCAGAATAAGGTCCGTACACAGATATGCTTCCTTTTGGTTGGTTAAAGTTAGGCTCTGAAATTTCCTCTATCTTAGGTAAAATTTTTGTCGTCTATATGGTTTTTTTTCTGAGTTCTCTTTAGTGCAGTACTATAAATGGAATGTGTTTGATTGGTTCGAATTTATTGCTCCCTATCAGCATCCAAGTAAATAATAATTGCATCAAAGGTCTTCCTTTAAAAATATAAAACCTAAGAAATATTAGGATTTTAAGAGGAAAAAACAGGAAAATAAATTGTGCTTTGTGTTTGATGTGAAATATTGTTGCCCTTCAGTGTTACAGTCATGTTAAAAAATAGGCATTCGTTATGATCTGTTCCATTGAAACTGAACTTCAGATTGTTCTATTGTAAAGGCAAAACCCAACACAGTAAAAGTATAACATGGAATTCAAAAGCTGTGTTGTGAAATGGGATGAAACAAAATAAAAGGGGTGCTAAATAATGGTATTTGGGAGATATTAATTATATTCTTTCTAGGTAAGTTTTTAATGTTTGCTATGCACAAGTACTGTGCTCTGTGAATTATGGCAGGAGGATGGGGGAAGAAAATGTTTCAGGTGGACATGTGTTAGATTTCTATTTTGAATTGAGCAGCTGTGATGATCCATCATACCAATTTTTGCAAACTATGTCTTATATAATAACATAACCAAGATATGTTTCTAAAAAGAAAATATTCTACCATTTGGTGAATAACTGAAATTTGCATATGTTTTGAAATAGGCAAATATGTTTTTCATTTAAAAAGATCTGCTCAAAGTAAATGGAGGTTTTGTACTTCCGGTTAGTTTACTATCTTTCTGTCTTCTCTGTGAGTTGAAATGTGTTGGCTTTTTTTTTTTTTTTTTGCCATTTAGGACTATATTTTTTCATCAAAAGTCATCTAAGGAAAACTTTTTACTGCTTAGCTCTAACTGATGATAAAAGCTACTACATGTAAAGAAGGATGGATTTACCCAGCTTATCATTATGAAAGATCATTCTAATTTAAAATTAAATTTAGGAGCTAGAATGAGATTAAATGGAAAGCTCAAGTAGAACAGTAAAGAGAACTCCATCTAAATACTGGTATGCTTTTAAATACTTGTCAAGTACTTACTATTCTGTTCTACAAGGCCAGTCACGAATGTCTGGGATACTTTAAAAAAATAGTGTAATAATTCAAAAGGAAAAGACCTGCTGAACAAAAGAAAGAAATCATTTAAAAGGCAGTAACAAAAGATGGGAGAAAAATAAAATATTTTATCATTATGATATAATGCTAAAGATTTTTGTGTGGTCTTTGTTAAACAGGGTAATTGATCTCTATCCCAATATCAAAGTTGCAACCAAGCTTTTCTAGGTAGTCTGCTGAGGCTGGGTCATCTAGTTCTGACTGTGTCAGCACAGTAGCATTTGGGTCATCATAGCTATGTTTTAGGTTAGCAAACAGCTATTTCTTAAGGTGTTTCAGAACATTTGAAATACAAATGTCATACCTTCTTCAGTTCTGTATGCTAAGCTACGGGGAGGGTCTTCAGAAATGCTTCTCTTTTTACTTGAAATTAGGTGATTTCTTTCTCTACATGTCTAATTTGCACCATCAAGGAAGAAAACTTCCATCAAGTCATGTAAAGAAGTCTAGAAACTGCTGTATCCTCCAACTGCTGGAACATGATACTTAGGGGCAAAGTTGATACAGTACCATTTCCTGTAGCATTGTGCCCAAACTACTCAGCAGGTTAGGCTAATACTAAGAATTATGGCCTCTCTGTTTTCCACGAACTAAGAAATAATTAACTATGTCTCACATGAACATGAACTACTACTTTCACCAACCAGGCTTTTACTTGGGCTGCTTGTTCACTGAGAGTTTCTCTGTTGGGCACAAGACAACAAGGGAATTTAGGTACCCTGGCATCTAACCACCTGAGCATTTGCTAAAGCATATGTGCTCTGTGATCACGCAGCAGCATTGCATAGCCTTAGTAGCCAGTGCTTGAATGCAGTAAACCCAGAGGATTTTCAGAACAGCTTGAATTCAAGCCTCCTGCTTTTCCTATTGAGCATGCCGGCACTTCAGAGCACTTGAAGAAAAAGCCTGTAACAACTTGTCTGCTGGCAGCAGCCACATATCTCCATAAAGCACGGACTGATGTACAGCAGCAGACTTGGGCTGACAATGCGAGTGCTCAAGGTGTCCGCGCTACAAGAAGATATGCTCTTTGACGTGTGCACTGGGAGCTGTCATGAGCTGGGCTTCATATCCTGCTGTGGTCCAGAACTCAGCCAAAGTCTGTGCCTGCTCACCTCTGTGCAGCCTATCAGTTGTAGATGTGAGGTGATCTGAACTTAAATTCAAACCTAAAATATAATTGAGACACAGACCCTGACTTTGAAGCTGCTTATCCTCTAGTAAAATTTACAGGTCTGGGATTAACAGTCCCCTAAAATGCCTAAAAAATCCTCTAAAATGTGACTATTTTTTTTTTTTTTGAAGAAACCAGCTCATGATTTTCAAGATTATTACAGACCTCATTCAAAAATGAAGCCAGAATTCATGTCTTTTTGTTTCAGAGAAAAGGCTCAGCAACCATGATCCAAGAGGAAGGGTTGTATAAGCATGCCATACTCCACAGGTGGGATCTGTTTGGAAGACAGCAAAGCATCCCTTCTCCTTTCCCACTTCCCAAAATCTGGATTTGACCTTTGCTTCTTGTTTTACCAGTCTGTGGTTTGAAGGGACAACACAGGGTTTGGGAAACAGGGCTTGATTCCTTTCCCTGACTGAAGAGTTTAATTTCACATCTCCCAAAGTAACTATAAGCTGACCTGGGTCAGGGATGCTCTTGTTCCTGCTGTAGCTGTTTCACTTTTCATGAAGTACTTAACCTTTCAGTGAACCAGTGACTTATAAAGAGCAAGACTACAAGTGGCGGAGGAATAAGAATGAAGACAATGCTGTGTGCTTGGGACCTTACTTGAGAAATGGCTACTAGTCCAAGAAATGATTACGAGTATTTGATTTCTTCTGAAAAGGCTGTTTGCCATAATTCCCAGAGGTTAGAATATAGGTAGATATATCCGAATTGATAGAGATGTCCAAGCTGGAGTAGGAAAGGCAACTGAATGTGTTACATAATCTGAGCAAACTGGAGTTTTATTGGACTAGGCAGTAAATTCCAGTTCAGTATTTAAACTGCAGGTTAAAAGAAAAAAATAAAATTTGGTAATGTGACAGATGAACCGAACCAGACTCTGAAGTGTTTTATCATTAAATAAGTTTCACCTGTAAATTTAGAAGTGGATGACTTTTTCCCCCTTGATTAACTAGTTACTTTCCTAGTAAGGAAAGTAACTTGCCTTCCTGAAGGTAGCATATTAGCAAAGCAGTAATGTCAAAGGTTGCAGGTGTTACTGCTGTGAAATGGGATCTTAATTAATTGCTTTGTTGAATATGCCACTTAGATGTCATATATTTTGCTCTACTTATGCAAGTGAACTATCTGTAGACTTAGAACTTAAGTAAGTACCTAGCCTTGTGAGAGGTATCTCTAAGTGGTACAGACAGCTTACTCTTGCGTTGTGTTCTTCCCCAGACCTATTGAAACTGATAAAGGATCATTTGGAGGTTGAACTTCGTACCTTTTCTTATGCAAATGATGTAATTCTCTATTCTATGTGCAGTTCTGAGGCTGACCTGTGGGAAAACCTTCTTCTAAAGCCAAATGAAAGGGTTGCCACCAACCCAAGAGTTTTGTGTGAATGAACATTTAATGATTGAATCCAATGGGATTATTTCTATGGAAAAGGACTGCAGGATCTGAACCCTGAGTGCTGTATAGTGAGGACTTCATCTTCTTTTATATTTTGTGAAGTGCTGTTCATATCTATTGTCCTGTGGGGAAAAAATATTCTCCTGTAATAGTCTGACACTCTTTTGAACTGTCTATATGTTTTGGACATTTTAAGTGTTCTGCAACTTGTCTACTGTTCTCCTTCCTAAATTCTTCCCAGCTGGGGACAAATTACTGTTTCAAAGCAGAAACTTCATTTGTTTATTTTTAATTCTTGCCGGTAGTTGCGTTAAGTGACCATGAACACTGCCTTAATTGTGCAAGGAAGTGATTTGTTTAACTACAATATTAAATGATCCTTTCCATGAAAGCGCTGTTATGCTCCTAGTCTAGTATGCCAACTGGAAATTTGGGGGATTTTTTTGTTGTTGTTTTTTTTTTTTAGCCTCTTGACTGTTATAGTTCCCCCTTGCATGGATTTTAGAGGTCATGTAAAACAGAATACCTACAGTAACATTTAATGTTGTGCCTAAAGAATGACAAATTTACTTTATTCTTTGCATTACTGCTGCTTACTCCTAGTACATGGTCCTACCAATCCCAGTTCTTCATTCAACTATAGAAGAATGCCTCGGTATAATTTTAAACACCTGTACAAATAAAATTATAAATGTCTTTTTTTCATTATCCGTTCATATGTCTCATCAATTCTTTCCTTTTTTTCTTTTTTCCCTCTCACTAGTTTACTTTTTTCACAACCTCTAAAGTGTCTTTACCTTACTTGTTCACGTTTGCCTCTAAACAATCAGATGGAACATTTTTACAAGCTGTGTATTTTAAATCCCTCAACGACAGCTAATGTTTTCATTACTTATGTATTCACTTTCCTGATGAGGTATTCTACAATCATAACAAATTAAATGAGTGACATACAGTGTGCAGATATTTGTTTGCTCTTTGACTAGTTATAGAGAAACAGCTCGTACTAGGAAAACAAAATATGTAACTCTGAATTACTGCAATATTGCCAAGCTAAAGGTGCCACAGTTTACTGAATTTTGTTCCTGTTTCTGAATGCTGTAGTAAAGGTTGTCATTCAGCTCCCATTAAGAATCCTAATTGGTATCTGTGGAGAAGTTCTTTAAAAAAGATTATTTTGGTCTAATATTGTATATTTCATACTCCATCTCAATTAGCAATGCAAGCCTCGTCTTTTCAGGAGAAGTCAAAAGAAAGTCCTCTTATATGTTTTTTGAGCAACTGGAGGATTTTTATTTTCTTAAAATCAAAGTCCACAAATCAACATTATGAAACATTTTCCTTCATCCTCATCAGTACCCTCGCTGGTTCCAATAAAGAAATTTCCAGATTTGGAGTACAGTTAATCTTTCTGAGTGGTCAGAAGGAAGCTTATAGCCAATTGCCTTTTTCTGAATTTTTGTTTTCCTCTGTATTGCTTTCTTTGCAATAAGAAAGTCTCCTGTTGTCTCCCTGCTGATTGCTCCCCACCTTTTGCTGTTTACGCCTGGATTGGAATTCTTACCAATCTTCTGCAGATGTAAAAATGAAGAATGGTATCATCTCTGCAGTCTTCTTGATATATATGTTTTAATTGTAGAGGTTTAATTTTTGGAAGGTATAACTTTTTCTGTGTCAGCAGTTCTACCTTCAAGTCCACAAAGATAAAATATCTTAGATGAGAGGAGTGATATTCCTGCTACATTGCTCCTGCACAGCACCAAAACTGCAACACATGGAGAACAAGAATTACACATACTCATCACGTGAGTGCTTGCTCTTAAGATTGTTCTGGAAAGCAAACATTTGGCTCTTGCTTTGCAAGAAAACAGGGTCAACAAATCCAATCATGATGGAGCAGGATTAAGAAAAATTTTTACGCTTCACAAGCATATGGCAATAAAATTACTTTCAGAGGGCACAGAGGAGATTCATTAAGCTTATGTGAGGTAACTTAGATTAAGCAGGCAAAAGAGATCAAGCATCCAAAAAAAGATCAGGAAAGTATGAGAGAGAAAGACCATAGAGGGAGGTAAAAGTGATGCCAGTTCTAAACTGGTTTCTTTTTTATTTAGATTTTTGACCTGCCTTTTGATTTAGAAAAGTAATCCACTCCCTGTTTAAACACCAATAAGGTTCCCTTTGTTTCTCTTTTGCCATCATGTTTGGCTTTTTTTTCTGAAGGGTGTCTGTCATTTAACAGATTTTTTACTAATGTCATTTGACTTCTTTTTTTCCTTTCAATGCTAATCTGAAAAATGTGGATATTTATGAATATACCTTAGCAGGGGGGTGGTAGTGGTCGCAGTCACAGATAGCGGTTGATGTATTTTAACATGGCCAGTACTTGGCAACCCAAATTTCAAAAGAAATCTGCAAATATGATTAATTTGACATTATTTCTTAGTTGCTTTTTTTTTCCCTTCAGTTCACATTGCCTGCAGCATCTTATGTCTTTCTCCTATCAAATGATTAACACAGGTAATGCTGAACTTCCCAAACAAGCTGCCTGACTGTCAAGTGACTGTCTCCATTGACACAACACACAGGCGAACACATGGTATAGAACTGGCATCCAAATAAACAGACAAGCTGTCCCTATTGACAATTGCTCCTGCCTCAGCATATGTATTGTCCTCTTGGATTATCCCATCTGCAGCTGCTTCAGCTCTGATGCCACGTCATCATCATTTTATTTGCTCCAATGGTTCCTCTTCAACAACTGAACTCCATCCTTCATGAACTGCATCTCAATGTCTGTGCTGGAACAAACTCTTCAGCTGCTTATGGTTCTTCATATACTGATATTATTTAAAAAATATCTTCAAGAGATGCCAGACTTGCTCTTGCATATCATCATGATTATTTTTTTAAAGCTTGCTGCACAGAAAGCTACAACATAACGATGCCCTTTGATACAGAATGGTAGGGAGTACAGAGAAATTAATTTCATTTTTATGAACCCTTAAAAATGGCTTGTGTCAGCGTGCTTTAAAGCATTGTCTTTGAAGCATTGTCTGTGAATTTGGGAGCCAGGAACGCACGCAGGATTTAGGAAGGTAGGAATAGCAGTGGTAACTGGTAATAAAACTTCAGAATAGAATATTCCAACTTCTAAATTAAATTCTACACTTGCAACTTATGTGGAAATCAGACTTCATTTTGATAGAAATTCCTTTGTAAAACTCATCACTTCTATATGCTGCTGGAGCTAATACATGAAGCAAAGGATCACACAGCATAACTGGGTGCCTTGTTTTGACTGTCTGTCTGCAAAAAAATGTGAGTTCGAACTGCTTTGTCAGTCTGCCTTTATGGCCATATTGTCATATGGTTTTCACAGGTGAAATTTTCTCAAAAACAGAGGTTGTTTCAATATTTCTGGATTTAATTCTTCAGCTAACTGTATGTATCATTATAGGCTGTATCCAACAAGAGATTTGGTCACCCAGTTCACAATGTTGTCAGGATTCACCTACATTCAAAGCTGGGCTGCAGCTGAGGTCTCCAAGCTGCTAAGTACACATCTGACTGTACTCCATGATGCATTTTTAATGTTAACATTCCCCAATGATCAAAGCAAAGTTTTCCTTCCTTTCAAAGGTATTGTCAAGACACACTTAATGAATCATGCCGTGTACAACATGAATTTCTTTTTTCTTTTACATAACCTGAAGAAATGCGTATACAATCCCACCTCTTCCTTTTCTGCAACGCTGACCTTGGATTTGGAGCATCTTCTTCACAGGGTGTGTTCCCACTGCCAAGCCATTTTGAGCGTTCTTCTAATAATACAGGTTCTAGTTTCTTATGGAACCAAGACATGCTGGTTATGATGCTGGAAGGAAAACATATCTTGACTTCTACCTCACCTGAAGGAAAAGTGGATATATTTACTGAAAATGCTAGGAAAAAAATTTAAAACCAATTCCTTTGAAATTCCTCTCAGAAAGCTTTTTGCATTGTGTTTGATGGGTTATTTTATGAAAGGGTCCATCCTCTGAAAAAAGTGTTTAAAAGGCTAGTTGGTTGAAAAAACCATCACAGGGAAATGTGTTGCATCTTAAGTATGGTGATTAATATGTCCTAGGGTCCTCATTGTGATTCATATTTAGCTTTGCAACTTTATTTCTTTATCCAAAATAGCAATATGCTAAATTCTAGGGATAGCAGCAGAAGAGCAGAGAATTGTTCTATATTTGATTTTTCCACTTTTATCCTTTACCTATATGTTTAAAAAAAAAAAAAAGTCAGTTGATAAAAGATAGCATTAGCACTTGATTCCAGAGGGAAATCTGTTTTCTAATTTAAAACAGGAGTTTGGAGATGTACTTAAGTTCTTCTGGAATGCAAGGTGGATTCTCAGCAATGAGCAAACCATCTGTAGTTCAAAGCCGACAAAATTGGATAAAAGTTCAAAGTTCAGAGATCTTCTCAGTTGAGTATTTTTTCTTCTCTGCATGAATGTTAATCTTCATATTCATTTTGTATGATCCTGTCCTTCACCCTTGTTTCCTCTCAGCCTCTGGTTCGTTCAGAGTACCAGCTCTCTGTTCCCTTTCCCCTAAATTGTGGATCCATTTCTGGTTTGTTGTACTGAAATAATCTGTGGTGATACGTGATACTCTGAGAGAGAGAGACAGTGCTTCCATTTTTATTTCATATAGTGCTCTATTTACAGTACAGTGTGGCAGTGATAATTGTCATTGCCTGCTTGCCTGGAATTCTCTTAGAAGTGGTGTGTTACTTCTTAAAAGAGTTATCCTTGTTGAGGGATTTTTAAATCTGCCAACAAACTGAAGTACCATTGTAACAACTTCTCAGTTGTTCAAATACAGTGTCCTTAAGAACTTTATTAAAATGGTTAGGTTAAGTAAGTGACAGAATACCAGGTGCTCTATGTAGGTGGCAAACATCTGTTCAGGCAAAAAGTGTGAACTTAGAAATATGGGTTGACTGACTAAGACTTTTGCCACAAACTCACCAATATTTCCTCTCGTCATGGCAAGTGTTCACTGTGAGCTGATGTAACCATATTAATCTTCATGCAGCATAGTACAAGCATGTAAACAAAAAGTGTTTTGATCCGTTCTGTTTTATTCTTGAGCAAAATACCATGGGTTTTCAAATTCCTTGGAATAAAAAAAAAGGGCAGTTTATACTTTTTTCCTCTCTGAGTTGAATCTCTGATCCCAAAAGAGAAAGGTCCTCATACTTGAATACCTGACTGCACACTGACTTCAACACAAGTCTTGCTTAAACCTACATATATTTCTATGTATCTGGGGCTAGATTTAACTCATTGACTATCATCTGACCTACTTTACAAAAGAGCGCACTTGAAGAATTTTTCCCCAATATTCATGGCTAGATTTAACTCATTAACTATCTGACCTACTTTACAAAAAAGCACATGTGAAGAATTTTTCCCCAATATTCATGTATATACCTTGTTTCCTTGCTAAGGTATGCATTAATGTAATTAACATTGATAAATTCAACACATTTGAGTGAGCAGTTTCTATATGGATAGTTGATGGATCTCAAAGTTCTTTCAGAGTGGCAGCTCAACCTTAACATAAAATATCAGTATTTAATTCAATAAAATAAGTCTTAGAGTGGAATGAATCCCCAGAAACAATCCTGATTTTGTGCTGAGGATTTGCTTTTTGAAGGACTTTCAAGGGAGGACAAGAAATGTTTTGTTCTGTGGCATGCAAATGGGGCTGTGATGGTAAAAATTATTTATGTACATGTTTATAGTGCAAAAATTCTGATGTGCTTGAAATTAGTGGAAATTTCCATAGTTTTAAAGATTTGGCCAGTAAAGCAGGCAAGGAAGAGACATAAGAAGTTTTCATGAATTTATTTTTCATGTTGAGATTATGGCCCTGAGCAAAAGCTTGCAGACTTCACATGGCTCTAAAACTAAAATACATTTATATGTGATATTTGTTTGACTTACAGTTATAATAGTGATCGTAATTCTTATCTTTTTTAATTTTGTGCATTCAAATTCATAAAAAAGTTGATGATGTTACATTGACATACCTGAACTTATTCACACAAGTAATTTCTTTAGCTTTTTGAAAAAAAATATTATAACAGTTTCTTACCTGTGTAGCTGTTACTTTATTGGTCCTGTAGGAATCCAAATTTTGAATATAAGCTGCTTAGCAAGACTCCAGATGACCAATTTAGATGCTCTAACCTAACATATAAGTTCAAAAAGCCCAATCTAATATACCTACATATTAGTTTGGATCAAAGTTTGTAAAATAACAGAGAGTAAGTAAAGCTGACAAGGAGATCAAATTTTCCATTTTATTGGAAATTTCCTGAAAATGAAAATGTGATAGTAACTTAAAATTTAAGAAAAAAATATCTAAATATATCTTACTTTTATGTTCTTTAAAGCCTTAAATTTATTTTTTTTTACATATATTCTTAAAAGTTTATAGTAATGAATCAACATTTCTAAAAAGGTCAACACGCTGATTTCACCATCATGAAAATATTTCTTTTTAAAAAATCAGTGCATTTATCTGAACATTTCAGTTCAGAAAAACAACACTTCATAGGGGGAAAATATGTTCCAGAAAAAAAAGGAAAGTGAGAGCTGAAAGGATTGAAAATAAATTTGTAGTGAGTTTTTATGTGGGATGTGAGAGAGACTCAAAAAAACAGATGTAGCAGCCTGCTGAGCACTAGGAGGCAGAAAGAGAAATATTCAAGAAATAATTTCAGTATTTTATGAGTTCCCAGTATTTATCTTTGCCATAAATCACATCAGAATATTCGGTCTTTTCACAACATAAAACAGTTTGTTATTTATTTATTCATTTATTCATTTTTTTTTATTCTCAACAATTCTCTTTGGGGTACTGCACCTACTGTCATCCAGACTAGTGGTCCGATCACTTAGGCTACATTTGCACTGTCAATTCTAGCAGCATTTTAATATGCACTTTTGCTCCTTTGCCAATCCTAGTGTCTGTCACCACAATAGGGAAACTGGAGAGATTAGGACTTGCCTATGTCATGGAACACTAACATGACAGTATCAGAACTCTCACTGATACGAATTTATTTATAAATCTTACTTGCAGGAAATTCCCCCTGCCTGTATCTTTTAATTCCACCCTCTTTTGAATTTATTACTGATGACTGAATTATTCAAGTCTCTAAAATTTAGAGTGGTCTAATGAAGGCAGCATAAAATCAATGCAATTTTCTTTCTAATTCATCTTCTTTTCTGATTCCCAAAACCCATATCTGTTCTTCATTTCACAGTAAAATGGAGATCCACAGAAGGGACCTGATTATCTGACTCATCATTTCTGACCATACACTGAACAGATCTGTAATGCACACAGTAAAATAAGTGCAAGTGGGACGATCTGAATGACTGTGGAGACACCAGACAGGAATACCAGAAGAAGGGACGTAGGAATGGCACAGCTGGACAGCATCTACGTTAGCAGGTTATTGAGATCTTGGCACATTTCCATGCAGCTTCTCAGCACCTCTGGGATTAGAAAGAGGACAGCTTGGTCAAAAGACACAAGTCATCAGGAAAGAGTGGTGAGAAGGTGAGACATGACTGAAGCCTTATGACACCCAGATAAGAGATGAAACAGTAAGCAGAAGGTAGTGTGACTCATGGAGGTGACGTATGCTAGAGAGGCAAAACTTCCTAATCACCATCAGTTCTGAAGGAGTAAAAAAGGCACATCTAAAACTAGCACATGATCACCAACCTCAAAACAAACTAGAAGACATAATAAAACCTTGATAGCCACCATCCCTCCTCTTCTGCATCATCCCAAGGAAGCCTAGCTGTCAGGACCTCTTGGACATATGCCCGCTGGTGTGAAAGACTGTGAGTGAAACCAGTTTTCTTTTAAAACAAAATCACATTTGCTACCAGAGAGATGCATATGGAGCTTTGCTATTCTGTTGCTACAAGACCACAATATTACTTGCTTTAAAAATGTTGAAGGCCAAAGGGGGATTCCTAAGCAACCCCTTCCATGTGGCCCTGGATCATGAAAAATGCACAGATGACTCTGTATTAGACACCGCAAGGTCGCCTTCTGCCTGGCACAGAGGTCTGAGTCCACTCAAGGCTGAGTAACTTCATGCTGAGCTAGTAACGCCTAAATCCTATGAGAACAGGCACTTTTGGTATTTCTTTGTGGAGCAGAGCTGCAAAAAAGCATTCAGAGCTGAAAAAAGAGACAGTAGTTTCATTTCCTTTACCTTTTTAATATAATAACTGAGCTCTTAGAACAGTAACTTTAATGTTAAGGGAACAAATTTTGATATCTTGCTGTTTAGTACTCTGCCTTATTAACTGTGTTATAAGTTTAAATTTTTTGCTGTTGTTGACAAAATTAGCACCCTAAGAGAAAAAAGAAAAATGCAAGTAGGCATGAACTGATCTGGTATGGTGGAGCTCTCTAGTTCCCATGGGATCCAGCAATAGTATTTGTATGTTATTCATAGGTTACTTAGTATAAAATCTTGAAAAGGCTTTGGAGGAGAGAATGAAAATCAGGTACGTTCAATTTCCTGGTGAATTTAGTGATATCCTTACCCATAGCTTTCCTGCCCCAAAGATACAGTCTATCCATTCTGCAAAAAAATCAGCAAAAGAATCTGAATCTTTCCTATGAAGTCTGGAATGGCAGAGTAAGGCACTTCATTCTCGGGTTGGAAATGGGGGATTGAGACTTCTCCGGCAAGGCAGAGGAATGAAACCACATCTCCCATATAAAAGCTGAGTGTTGTGAAGAATTGAATTAAGAAGAACATCACAGGAAACATTATTTCTTTAGACAGAATTTGACTGGTAAGATAATCCTTTGCTGGTTTGTGGAAGAAAGACTGCCTTTCTCTGAGCAACAGGCTCTGAATGATGAAATCTTAATGGCTGAGAGAAGCAACATGTAACACGTTTCACTTTTCACAGTGTTACCTGTAACTTAAAATGCCAGCCCAATGTGTTGGCAATGCTGGCTGCCTGGGTTGGAACCTTCAAATCTGTATTTGGAGTATGATTCTTTTCAGTATGTGAATACGTTTAAAAAATAGGAACTCATTATTCAACAGAACTTCTTTCTGCATGCAATTGGTTGCAACTGTTTGTCTTGAGACAAAAATGATGCTAAGGTTTTTTGTGTTGGTTTGTTGGGATTTTTTCCCTCCCTCTTCCCTCCTGCTTCTTTCTCCTAGGACAATGGTGAAGTTGAATTCTGTCCCACCTTATGTATTGTACAGAGTTGCTAGTCATGTTCAAGGTGAACCTAATGGGAACTGAAAGGAAACTGATACGGTTCCATAGGGTCCTTTGTACGTGCGAAGCCCGAAGTTAGTCTTGTTTGAGATTGCAAATAGATGAGTTTGTGGGATATGATTAAAAGGTAGTTTTAGCTTTATTAATGGTCTTTGTAAACAGCACTTATTTACCTCCCAGTGCTCTTCACATTGAATGCTGAAAAACAGAATAATTTTTTTATGAAGGAAAGTTTAAAATTTAAGATTTACTTGAAAGACACCACTAAACAGGCTGCAAAACCTCTAAACAAGTTGAATCTCTACCTCTTCTTCACTTGGTCAAACAAGACCTTGAATTAGGGTCACAGCTCATTCCTTTCCTGGGGTTCAGATGAATTTGAAATGTAGCAATCAATAATCTGATTTGCATCTCAGCCAACACCTTTGTGTCTACGGTTTCCCATTAGGACCTCATTTATTCTAGCCTTTTCTGTCCTCAGAGCTGCTCCCACCACCACATTGTTAGCTTGGGAGGGCTGCCACAAGGGAGTGGGGTCCCTGCTGCTCAACAGGGTTTGTGCTCTGGCTGGTGGGGTGGGTCGACAGAGGAGCCTTACCACCTGGCATCGGTTCTGCTCAGCAGATTTTCTATCTCTGTTTACACTCTGCTCAGCTATAATTGACAGTTCTGTCATCATTTCTTCACCATCTTTGGGTGTATTGTTATAGTTGAATACATACTATAGATTGGGAAGAATCCTTGCTCATCACAGCTGTCGTTTTCATCTTTTTCAGTTCTTCTTGTTCCTTTTTCCTACGCTTTTGGTAGTGTAAGTCATGCTGCTTATATTGCATATGCATTGACAGATTTTTTTGACTGACATGCAAATTAATTCAACGGAAGAGAAAAAGAACATTTTTGTTCCTGACACTTCTTTATTTTTATCATTGCATGCCATCTTTGACAGGCTTTAAAATCTTATCCGTATTTCAAAAGCAACTTTAAATAAAGAGCAATTTGTTATATCAGAAGTGTGTTACTACTGCATATTGCTTTCCAATTTGTTCAAGTCTACACTAAGAAAACCTTCTCAATGATATGATTCTGACACTAAACAAGATCTCTGGCGTTCCAGTAAATATATACTCTTTTTTTTATCTGCTCGAGGGAGATTTTTAAATGATCCTGGGAAAGGAATTTTCCTCTGGTGCTCTTTACCATGCTCCTTCAGGTTTTCACAGGCAGAGCCCTGAGAAATAGTCACAATTTATAAAATTAAAGAAGATGGTCCCAGAAAGTGCCATAACTATGAGCAGAAAACTCATTCTCATTAATCAAAAATAACAGCAAACAGACCTACTGTCTTGGTATCGGTTATGAATCAGCTACTGCAATATAAGACTTTTGCATTTAAAACCTTAGTTATTGGCTCTCAGATGATTGTTTCTGATTTTCATTTTTCCAATTCAACTGGTGTCCTGGTAATTTTACTTTCTTAAAGAAAACAAAGGGTTTATTTGCTTTTCCCTTTTTATATTTACTTACATTGGGATTAAAGTTACCTGTGACCTGCCACCTCCTCAGAACGTCAGCTTTGGAATAGTTCTGTGAATTCTGAGGAAATAGAAAAGCAATTTTATAGAGAGGAAATTGCCTTCTTGTTTATACCAGATGAATTATAATCTTGTGTGTGATTTTTTTGCCAAAAGATCACAATTCTCAGGTAGAGTAGTGACCTCAATTTTTCCTCTTGTGGTAGAAAAGTGTTGGATGTCTTTTTCTCATTTCCTGTTGGGGCATAGTCACCTCTGAGACCAGTGCTACCCATTGACCACCTAATGTTGTCCACGCTAAGGATTCGAAGGCATTGCAGGAATTTTTGTGGTATGTGTAAGCAGTTTTCAGGGAGGGAAACAGTGTCAATTGAATGGAGACTAAAGTATGTGAGGATAAAAAAAGAACAGTGACAGTGAAAGAAAACATGAGTGGGTACTGAAGAAATGGAAATGTCATTCAGAAAGGAGCTATGGGAAAGAAAAAAGTGGAAAATTTAGTTTTTTATTGTCACTGGTCTTGCTTTTTTCCCCATTTTCCCCTAAAAATGTTTTCTTCAAAGAGAGAATACTATCTAATATAGGAGTATGTCGCAGACATTTTGGCAGGAAGCTTTCTTTTTGCAGTAAAATTTTTAGAGTAACATGATTTGATGTTCTCCTTATCATACAGGTTTTCAGTCCTTCGTGTTCTCTTGGCTAGTGCCTTGAATTTAGCTAAAAGCTACATTAGTGAGTGTATGTGATGCTCTTAGCTAGAGAGGAAAACTCATACAAACAACATGAAGAGTGAGTTTTCATTACAATCTGTTTACTTTAAAATTCTTTGCACTTCGCAAGGTTACTTGTGCTTGATTTGTGTTCCTGAAAAAACAAAGGAGAAGGAACAGCTTTGGAAAATTCAGCCCTTTTGGAGACAATCACAAAGCTTCCTCTTTCTTTTTTAATCAGTTTTACACCTTGAGCTCATGGAGCTCAAGGACAGTTTTAAGTGTCCAAGCGTTAAAAGATGTAAGACATGACATGACATGACATGACATGACATGACATGACATGACATGACTGGGCAGAATAGTGATTACGGGTGACAATTAGTCATTGATCAACTGCTGTCCTAGTAGCTTGTGTGGAATGATGCTTTCTTGCCACCCACAAGCTAAAAGTATGAATGTAAACCTACTGTCTTGCCTACTGCTTAATGTGTGCCTTAGAATAATCTTACAGTGACAGCTTCTGGTATCAATAATGAGTGTAAGTAATGAAAAACAAGTAAACTTTATCAGCCTGTAAACTTTTATGTTTGCTTTCTACCAGTTACCTTGTTTACATTTTAGAGAAGCAATAGACTCTTTCCTACTGTGTTTCCTCTGATGCTGGTATTGTAATTTTAAGTAAAGCTCCAGGTACTGCTGCAGTTACGCAAAGCAGGTATTGAATTACTGGGGTTAAAGCTAAGTATGTAGCAATTTTGTTAAGAAAAAGGCTAAAACAAAGTTTTTGGTTCAAAAGTAGAAAGCCCAAGTCCAAACATTAACCTCCTGAAACTGAACCTGCAAATCATGTGCAGATTATCTAGACTGCTTGAGAGCACTTTTTTTTGCTTGATGTAAGAGTTAAGTTTATTCTTCAGTAAACTTATAAAAATGAAGTTTTTACTAACTTTATTTCACCTCAAAATGCTTATTTTTGAATTATTCATTTAAAAGTTGCTTGCTATTGATATATCACAAGTCCTGCCATGTTCATTTGTCTGACTTCTTTACTTCCCTCCCTAAATGTGACTGTAATTCATCATTGCTTTCCTTATTTCTGAAGTCCATAGGAATGACTGTCTTTTAAACACTTAAATACAGTTGTCCTTTTCTCTTTCTTGCCACCTGCTCAGTAATTGCTGCTGAGATTGACCTTCCTACCTCTAGGACATTTTGGAAAGCCTGAGGAGTGGAGAAGGTCGCTGTTTCTAGGTGATCATGTTTTTTTCTGAGGGAGATCCATTTAGCAGGACACTTGACAATTTTGTTTCCTTCACAGCAGCTCATCTGCCACATGGGGAAGCTTCAAAAAATTAGAATATTGTACTTGAAGCAGAGGCAACAGTTCAAGTTGTGTGCTGTTATGAATATGGGCCTTCTTTCCTTTGTCTGCTGAGACCAGTAATGCAACCCAGCTGCCATTGATTTTAGCCGCACAAAACTGGGACCTGAGTTTTATCTTTAAGCAAGTAACTAAGGAGACGGAAGAGACAATTCCACTCTGGAGATCTTTTCATACCAAGGGTTTTGAGACAAATGCTTATCATTTTCTGCCTCAAATGTATCAATTAGAATATTTTGACTGAATCCTTGGAAAATGAGTAAGAACTGATGGACTGTATTACAGGTAGTACTTGCCTAGATTCAGTAGTGAAACATTTCTCAACAGTGAAGAGGTAATCATGAGAAAAGATACTTGGAAGAGTGTTATTGGTAAAGAAGCATACTGGGTGTGATGGTTTATTTTTCTTTTAAGCTGTGTTAAGTGTTTCACCCTTGTTTATCCAATGCTTAGGGGCCATTCCCTTTAACAGCCACCTGTGTAAAAGACTTCCTTGACCCTTTCAGATCATGTTTCTGTGATGCTGGGCACTCCTTAGCAGATGTGTCCCTTGAATGAGCAGATTTCCAAGACATCTTTTTTAATTCTGAGTGATCTACTTTGAATATCAGTTTAATATGCAGAATATGGGAGGAATAATTTCTTTTCAAGAAAAGTTATCGAATACTCCATCACTGAATTGTGCAATAAGATTACTGGTAAATCATAGTTTTTCAGTGCAGCTGATGGAAGAAATAAATCCATCTAGGCACATCTAACCAAAGTATTTACGACTCCCTTAAATAGCCTTTCTAACTCATATTTCCTGTATAAATCAGTCCTGTTTGTGACCTTGGCAATACATCAGCTCTACAAAAATAACTAAATTGCTTTCTGCCAGCTCAAACTGAGGATCTTTTAACTTACCATTGCCTTCTACTTCACAGGAAATGTCGTCATTGATTAAATACAATTTTAACATTACAAAATGTTTTCAGAAAAAAAAGTCTAAGTATATGGTTAAAATGATAGCTTCATACTACCAATCTGAATTTTTACTACTGTCTATGAGCTTGACCACAACATACTGTAAATATCTGTTGACATACAATCTCAGAAAGAAGTCTGGCTTCAAGTTTGTAGTTATAAATTCCTTTTAAATTATTTTAAAAACTATTACATTGGAAATATCCTTCTTTTAAGTTAGGATATATCCCCTTAGGAATTTCCTAACACTTCACTGGAGGTTTTTTGCCCCTATACCGAAAGGCCAAGAAAGCTGGTCCTCTTTTTGTTCATTGCCTCTTTTGAGCCTAACCTAAACCGCCTGCTCTTTCTTTTTAAAGTTTATTGTGCTTCCATTGACAAAAGCCATGACCCAAATGCTTATTGCAGCTTGTCTTCTGCCTTATATTTTCTCAGGCACAGAAAGCACAACTGTCATAATCTTTTAGAGTTTATTGATTTTAATATATTGATGTTAACAAATGATCATACTGGGAGATTTTGGTCAGCTTTCCTTTTATCTGGGCATTGTCCAGTCATGGTACAATATGTGTTGATGATAAAAGAAGATTTTGGTGTCTCAGAATGGAGGACTGATAAAAAAAACAAACCAAACCAAACCCAACCAAAACAAAGTAGCTAGCAAGAAAAAACAATTATTAAATACCCTTGGGTGGTTTGGGTAATTTGTGTGAAAACAGTTCAGATTTAAGAGGAAAACCGATATCATTACATTCTCATTACAGTCTCCTCTCCTCTCCTCTCCTCTTTTTTTTTGAGAAGAGTGAATTAATGAAATTTCCTCTGAACTAGAAACTTCAAATTCACCTGGCTCTGCAAGCAGATAAATTCCAGTTTCATCAAACACTTCTTACATGCTCATCCATAAAGTCCTGTAAATAAACATGGTTTTACCAAAAGCCTGCCCTCCAGAATGGGAAGTTACTGCGCACATACTTATTATTTCTTTTCCACTCACAAAATCATACCCAAAATTCCAATGTTGGCCAAAACTTTTAAAAGAAAACAATTCATATTTAATCAGTGGAGATGTTCATTTCTAGAATCTCAGAAGATTCCACCCACAGTGAGCAACCAACATGACATGAAAAACACTTAAGAAATTAAAATTTACATGAGAAAAAGCAATGAGGCAAGTAAACGGTAAATAGGAGGCAAAAAAATAAAGTCAGAGGCTCAAAACTGAAGTCATAAAGTTGTTGAAGGCTGCAGGAATGTTTCCAAACTTCAGTACTTGGCTTTATAACCACTATGTTTATATTGTTGAGGAAAAGGATCAGAGGGAGATTTTACATGCAATGAATGTTACATTTTTAATAAAACAGCATTCCTGCACAAACTCTATGCCACAGCATGCTGCCTTCTAAACTGAAAGCTTCTAAACTGAAGGGACTGTCAGAGCCTTCTCGTGACCACTGAGAGGTCCCAGCCTTCTGCTACAGCTGGTCACCTCCACAGGGTAAGAGGGAAGGCTGCAACGTTGCTTTTGTGTGGTGAAGAGGCAACAGTTCTTTGCTGCCCAAGAGATTGAGGAAGTGCATATTGTGATCAATTCGCTGAAATGCTGCAAGAACTATGTCCAATCCCTTGTCTTGCCTCCTCCAGCTATCAAGGTGAACTAAACAGAGCCTATAATAATAGGGATCGGTGTCTTATTTCTGTCTGAAGGCATTAAAAGCACAAACTGATTCTGCAGTTACCTTTTTAATTAAAGGTCAGTGCGACTTTATAGCCTTCAAAAATGTATTCCTGATTTACAGGAAAACATAAAAGTCAGAAGAGAATTGACTAATGTAGTTTAAGGATCATTATTGTCACTCACTTTGAAATAATACTTCCACGTTGGAGTTGAAGTTACATTATTCACTGTGATTTGTACTTTTAGAAATGGGAGATGGACA
The DNA here is from genome assembly GCA_013396915.1 of Stercorarius parasiticus. Lineage (NCBI taxonomy): Eukaryota > Metazoa > Chordata > Aves > Charadriiformes > Stercorariidae > Stercorarius > Stercorarius parasiticus. The sequence continues at coordinate 227,910 of VWZL01005215.1, read as the reverse complement.
ACAATTTTTTCAGGCCTCAACCTTTAGCTAGAGTGAGTTATGGTAATTGTTGTAAACAGAGCATTAAAGTAAATAAAGAAAAGATGGCAAAAAATTAGAATTAGAGATCTTCCAAGAAAACATTATACTCTAAACAAGGAAAAAATGTATGGAGGAGAAGAGAAAAACATTTGATTGATTAATATTATTACAGTTATAAGGTCCTCTGTTTTAAATAATATATTTATATTTTTAAAAACGAAACAAAACAAAACATACTATTGGCCTTAACAAAGCAAGAATGTGATTGTAGATGAAGATAATAGAGTTTAAAGGGATAGTCTGGACAAGAGCATGCTGTAAGATTTACATGTAGGTTTTTAAATTGAGTATCTTTTCTCTAAAGGAAAGGACTAAAGTAGGCAGGTTTTGGGTTCACCGTCCTCCCCCCCTTGACACACCAAAAGGATCAAGAAGATTTCCTTTCCTTTTACCTGCAGTAAAAATATAGCAAGCACTGTAGGTTGTAGATTTGCACTCCTCCCGGCCTGATGAACCAAAATTTGAAAGTGTCTCAGAAGAAAACACGGCTAAGTTTGACATGAGAATTAAGCTTCTCATTATTTGTACAATGAGCAGAATTTCCTTTTCTGCAAGTATTTAATTTCCTTAACTAAGAAAGGAATAGCAACTAAGAAAGAAGTTGGACTAGGCACTGTTAGTTACCTTCCAACAGGTAGAAAAGTTGAGAAAAAACGAGTTTTTCTGAATGAATCTCAGAGGATCTAAAGTAATGAGTCTCAGCCAAATTAAACTGAATGCCTTTTATCCAGTCTATCTTCTGGTATATCTAAGGAAATGACAAATCTTTGAGCAGGGAGATAGGAAAAGGTGGTGGCAAAAGAACAACTGATTCTTCCCTGAATTTGTTATTGCTGCTCTCTCCCTCAGTCCTGGAGCAGTGCTGCTCAAAGACAATTTAAGTGACTTGGACAGACTCATCACAACGTAAAAGTTATTTTTTCTTACATTCTTTTCCTCTCTGTGACTAACTTACTGGGAAGAAAGGAAGCTGACAGGAGGAAATGCGAAGAGGATAGAGAAGCTTCTACTACATCCTTACCTTAGCTACTGTTTCAGGTGCTGGTGCTAGCAGAAAAATTTGCAATCTGCTTTTACTTTCCATTTGCAAATGCTACATACCAGAAAGAGAGTAAAAGTTAGAACTTCAAACCATTTGAACAACCCTGAATGTGAATGTGAACGAGCTACTTATAGTAAAATCTTCTTTTTCTGCACATATATTTTTTCTCTGGTTTTATACCCATGTATGTATTTATCTATTTTTTTCCTCATAGTTATTTAATGTAGATTTCTGATTGATATATTAAATTAAGAATCAGATATCTTTGCAGGCGCTAATACTTTTATAAGTGATATATCACAGAATCACAGAATGGTTCAGGTTGGAAGGGATCTTAAATATCATCTAGTTCCATGTCCCTGCCCTGGGCAGGGATACCTCCCACTACACCAGGCTGCTCAAAGCTCTATCCAGCCTGGCCTTGAACACTTCCAGGGATGGGGCATTGACAACTTCCCTGGGCAATGTGTTCCAGTGCCTCACCACCCTTACCGTAAAGAAGTCCTTCCTGATATCCAATCTGAATCCCCTCTTTTTCAGTTTGAGGCCGTTACCCTGTGTCCTATCATTACACTCCCATATTCAAGTTTTTTCCTTTCATCCAAATACAATGCAGATTTACAACTTTTCAATGCTGTGAAAAACAGTTTCATGCTGTTCATTGGGTTTGCGTGGCAAGGTTTTGGTAGTGGAAGGATAGAGGGGTGACTTCTGTGAGACGCTGATAGACACTTCCCCTATGTCTGATAGAGTCAATGCCAGCTGGCTCCAAGACAGACCCATAGCTGGCCAAAGCTGAGCCGTCCAATGACAGTGGTAGCACCTCTGTGATAAAACATTGAAGAAGGGGGAAAAAAACCCTGTGCAACAGCAGCTGGGAGAGACAGGAGTAGGAATATGTGAGAGAGAGAACTCTGCAGACACCAAGGTTAGCGGAGACTGAGGGGGAGGAGGTACTCCAGGTGCCAGACCAGACATCTCCCTGCAGCCGGTGGTGAAGATCATAGTGAAGCAGGCTGTCCACCTGCAGCTCATGGAGGTTAACAGTGGAGCAGATATCCACCTGCAGCCTGTGGAGGATCCCACCCTGGAGCAAGTGCATGCACGAAGGAGGCTGTGTCACCGTGGGAAGCCCACGGTGGAGCAGGCTCCTGGCAGAACCTGTGGACACATGGAGAGAGGAGCCCATGCTGGAGCAGGCTTGCTGGCAGGACATGGGAGAGCCACACTGTATCAGTCTGTTCCTGAAGGACTGCACCCTGTGGAGGGGATCCACACTGGAGCTATTTGTGGAGGAGCACAGCCTGTGGGAAGGACTCAGCTTGGAGGACTGTCTCCGTGGGAGGCACCCCATGCTGGATCAGGAGAAGAGTGTGGGGAGTCCTCCCCCTGAGGAGAAAGGGGTGGCAGAGACAATGTGTGATGAACTGACTGCAAGCTCCATCCCCCATCCCCTTGCACTGCTCAGGAGGAGGAGGTAGGGAAAATTGGTAATGAAGTTAAGCCCAGGAAGAAGGGAGGGGTGGGGGGAAGGTGTTTTAAGATTTGGGTTTTATTTCTCATTACCCTACTTTGATTTTGATTGGCAATAAATCAAATTAATTTCTCCAAGTCGAGTCTGTTTTTTTCCCCGTGATGATAATTGGTGAGTGATCTCTCCCTGTCTTTATCTTGACCCACGAGCCTTTTATTATATTTTCTCTCCCCTGTGCAGTTAAGGCGGGGGAGTGATAGAGCAGCTTTGATGGGCATCTGGTGTCCAGTCAAGGTTAACCCACCCCATGTAGTCACAGAAAAAAAATTGCAACCCCCAAAATAATTCTGAATTTTTGTGCTACTGACCTCCACAATCAAATTAGTCTCCATTAAATAAAATCACTGAATATTCAAGGAACACTGCAAAACTGAGTCAAGTGAACCTATGCAATTTTTCTCCTTTAAAGTCTGGAATTTTTTCTAAATTCATCAGGCTTATTCAAATACCATAAAAATGAACTGTCACCCTCAAAGTAAAGAAGTTTTTCCTCATATTGAGATGGAATTTCCTGTGTTCCTGTTTGTGCCCATTGCCCCTTGTCCTATCGCTGGCCACCACTGAAGAGTCTGCCCCGATGCTCTTGATACCTGGCCTTCAGATATTTATAAGCATTGATGAGATCCCCTCTCAGTCTTCCCTTCTCCGAGCTGAACAGATGCAGCCTTTCCTCATAAGAGAGGTGCTCCAGTCCCCTGATCATCTATGTAGCCCTCTGCTAGACTTTTTCCAGCAGTTCCTTGTCTTTCTTGAACTGGGGAGCCCAGAACTGGACACAGTACTCCAGATGTGGCCTCACCAGGGCAGAATAGAGGAGGAGGAGAAGTGGAGAGTCCCTCTTTCCGCATTCTGTAAGCTTCCTTCTTCCATTTGAGTTTTTCCAGAAGCTCCTTGCTCATCCATGCAGGTCTCCTGCCTCGTTCGCTTGATTTCTTATTCATAGGGATGCACCGATCTTGAGCTTGGAGGAAGTGGTGCTTGAATATTTACCAGCTCTCTTGGACCCCCCTACCTTCTAGAGCCCTGACCCAGGGGATTCCTCCAATTAAGTCTTTGAAGAGGCCAAAGTTAGCTCTCCTGAAGTCCAGGGTTGTAATCCTACTTCTTGCCCTGCTTCTTCCACGCAGGATCCCAAACTCCACCATCTCATGGTCACTGCAGCCAAGGCTGCACCCAAACTTCACATCCCCAACCAGTCCTTCTTTGTTAGTATGAGGTCAAGGAGCACATCTCTCCTTGGTGGCTCCTCCACCACCTGTGTCAAAAACTTATCAACGATGCTCTGCAGAAACCTCCTGGACTGTGCGTGCCTGGCTGTGTTGCCTTTCCAGCACATATCAGGGTGGTTGAAGTCCCCCACGAGGGCCTGTGATTGTGAAGTTACTTTCAGCTGTCTGTAGAAGGCCTCATCGACTTCCTTTTCCTGATCAGGTGGCCTGTAGTAAACACCCACAACAATGTCACCCATATTAGCCTGCCTGTTAATTCTTACCCTTAAGTTCTTGACTTGTTCTTCGTCCACAACTAGGCAGAACTCAATACATTCCAGTGGCTCTCACGTAGAGAGTAAGGCTACCACCTTGTCCTGCTGGCCTGTCTTTCCTAAAAAGTGCATAGCCATCCACAACAGTCTGGTCATGCGAGCTATCCCACCTTGTTTTTGTAATTCCAATGAGATCATGGCCCTGCAACCACACACAGATCTCTAGTTCTTCCTGCTTGTTCTCCGTGCTGCGTGCATAGGTGTACAGGCATTTCAGAGAGGTAATCGAGCATGTAGGTTTCCCTTGAGGTGTGCAAGAGGATCCAGCATAGCCATACACACCCTTGAAGTGGTTGACCTTCTGTTTCTCATCTTGGGAGGCAGCTAAGGAACATCTGTCACTGCTGTGGTTGGCCTACTTATTTCCCCAGTCAGATGCGATGGCAGGAGCACTGCCATTTTGGACCTTGCCTTCCCCCAGCACCCTCAAGTTTAAAGCCCGCCAAACCAAGTTGGCCAGCCTGCTGCCAAAGATTCCCCTGCCTCTTCTAGACAGGTGGATCCCAGCCCTCCTGAACAGGTTATAGTCATCAAAGAATGTCCATCTGTCATAAAAGCGACGGCAGCAGCCACATAGCCGGAAGTTGATATGCATTATCCATCTATTTCTGGCTGCCCCCTTTCCTATAACTGGTAAAATGGAGGAAAAGATAACTTGGGTACCAATATTTTTCACTTGCACCCCCAAGGCTTCATAGTCTTCCTTGATTCTGCCCAGGTTCTGGCTTGTGGTGTCATTCATGCCCACATGAAAGAGTAACAGTGGATAGTAATCTGTGCTCTTGACAAGTTGTGGCACTCTCTCAGCAACATCTCAAACCTTAGCTCCTGTAAAGCAACATACCTCTCATTACTCCCTCTCAGGTTGGCAGGTGGGTGCCTCAGTGCCCTCTAACAGAGTGTCACCCACTACGAGAACTGGTCATTTCTTTTTACTCTATCCACTGTGTGCTGCTAGTACAGTCAGCTTATGAGTGAAAAATACAGAAACACCTTTCTTTTTCTGATATAGAAGCTGGAGAGGGTAAGTTCCTTTTTATGCCATTGCAGTAGCCACATGCACAGAAGACTGAAGAAACTGAAAAGGAGACTCAACCTTACCATTTTTAAGCAACATTTTTGAGGGCCCATGTTTACCAACGCCCCATGAATCTGTGGAGTGAAAAACAGAAGGCAGTTTAGGAGTTCAGTCTCCTGTTGCAAAAATGGATTTAATCTTTTTTTGATCTTTTTAGCCATATTATTCAGTGTACCAGTACAGGTTGCTTTAAAAAGTTTGTCTTCAGATTTCTCTCTTACATGAAAATTGTTACAAACAAAGGCAGGTCTTCAAAATGAGTTTTCTCCCTACTCAATAAAATATTGTTATAAACTGTAAAAAGAATTTGTCATAGAATATATACTAAAAAAGCCCACCACCTTTAGAAGTCAGAAAGACTGCTTTCTGACAACATTAAGTTTATAGTCTAAGTTCCAAAGGCGTTTTTGTCACAAATGTCTTTCTTCTTTCAAAAACACTTTTATTAGCCTCAGTTTTTAATAGTGGAAAATATTTGTGAGGGTTCATCAGTGCTCATTATATTATCTGTTCCTTTTTCATTAAAATCAAAGTAGGATATACAGGTGATTTTTTTTCACCAACCTGCACATTCTGTTCACATCCATTATTTTTCACATGGTGAGACAAATCTCATAAGATAGAAGCAGATGGTGACATCTTCCCAGTACTATCAAATCAAATAGAGATAGCAAAAATAAACATTGGTCCCAAGCTTAGAAACTAGGTGAACATTCTGCCTTCCGAAAAGCTGTGCCAATTTCTTTAGAAACATGAAGAAAATAATGTTGATGAAAAAATAACCATGCATCTCCAAAAAGAATTCTTAGGAGACATTAGTTTACTGGAGACATGAGACTACCTTGTACTTAATCTTCTATGTCAAGATGGGTTTCATTTCAAAAGAGTGAATATTCTCCCTCTGCTCTTTCTGTTGAGAAAGTGCTCTGAACAATAATAATTCCATGTCACCTGAGGTTCATTATTTGAAATTCAAAAGCTACAAGTAATATTTGCACTGTTTCTTCAGCCTCTCTATGGAACAATAAAAATCCCTAAAATATGCAGTAAAAATATTGTTACTATATGATGAAAATCCACGTAGTAAATATCATCCAAGTTCACTGACTTACTAGCAACATCAAAATCTCATTCTGTATTTTTCTCCTTTTAATAATTTATTTCATGTATTAATTTTTTCACCACTCAAAAAATCTTGTACCATGGTACATGACAAACAACTGAAGGAGAAAAAACAAATGCCCTGGGAATATAATATATACATTAGATTGCATCAGTCTTAGTTATACTTCTGATTTTGAGCATAAAGTATAAGAAACAAACATTTTCATTGATTTTGGACTTGGAACATATTTGCTAGCAGGAAAGGCCAAACTGGACTTATTTTGGTACAATGAAATAAAACTATCACCATCTAGGATTTCACTCTGGCAAAACCCATTTTCTTTCTTCTTTCCTCTCTTCCTGTCCATCACCATGGACCTGTACAATAATATCTGTTCTGCATTTGGCCAATGCAAGTTAGCTTGTCTAATAAAAAGAATGAGGACATTAGACTGTCTCAAAGAAATGCTTACCAAACTTTTTTAATATAAGTCAAGTCTCTCCTTGCTCTCCAGCCACCGCCTGCCCACAACCTTTTTTTTTTTTGTTTAATTAGCTCTTGTTTCCATATGTAATGTTTTCATCACAAAATATTGCTTTTGGTAATTTTTTATCTAGCAGAAAATCGAATATACTGCTAATGAAAAAGGAGGGCAACTGACTGAAAAGTGGTACTGTTGGTATCTTGCAAAAATGTTGCCTTTGACAGAAGAATGTAAATAAAAATGCCTACAACATTTACACTTTTATGTGACAGTTGAACAGTGAGTGAAGCAGTGGAAAAGGTTTTATGAGAAATAGGATGGGACAATAACATAGCATTTGTGTGATACTGGTATCATATATTTCATAGATAGGAAGAATAACTCAATTCAGGCAGAAATGTTTAGCAGTCCCTCTCATGTGGAATGCTCTCTCTGTTATATTCCAGAGGGTGACTTATCCTCTAAACAATATGTTGCACAACCCATTATATGTCGTGATACTCATCACAAAATAAATGTTATGACAAATTAATTTGATGAAAAGATACCCTGAAAAATATCACAACATAAATGAAAAGCGTTATGCTAACTGTTCAAAAATGAGAAATCGTTCTCCTTAGTGTAGTCAAAGGTAGTTTGTATTTTAGATTTTGGTATCCTCTATACCTGACTGAAATAAGTTGTATCATCAAAACTTTAGATGGCAAAATGTTAGATCACTAACAGCGTGTCTGCTAGATGTGCTAACACAGGGCTAAGGGAAAGAAAACCCTTTTGTGTTCATGAATAATAATAACATAATTCTTATAATTTGGCACTGTGCTTTGCAGGAGGGAATGTCAATCTTACACTGAATCCTCTTGTCATTCCATCAAATTCTTGTGTAATTTTGGGAACGTGAGAGAAGCACAAAAGCTTACTGTTATCTTCAAATTTGAGTCTATAATCTCATTAGAGTAATGAGGGAATTCACAGCCTGATTTACTGTTCTGTCCTGCCTGAAGAATTTGGAAAGACAGAACCACAACAGTTTAAGTATGTCTTTTAGATTTAATTTTTTTTTCCTTTGTAATCCCAAACACTATAAACAAAATCTTTAATAATTAGAATTATAATAATTGTTTTTTTACAACCTCAATCAATGCTGAACATATCTGATGACTTAAAAAAACCCTGCTATAATCTATGTGGCATGGACTATTAAAAGTGTTAATTTTTTCATTGCTACTATACTTTTTCTTATCTTTATTGCACTGATTTTAAGTCAACAGACAATATATAGCATGGATTTCTATTTACTTCCTTGTTTATAGCAAGGATCTCTGATGTTTGACTGTATTTCTTAGATCCCTCTTTTTTTTACCCTTTCTCATCATTCTTTATCTTGCCCTTATATTGTCCTTTTCTCCAAGTCTTGTTTTTTTTACTTGAGGAGACACACCAAGGAGAATCAGTAACAATCTGGGATTCTTGCTGCTACCTCCGTCTCAAACCCATTTCTTCTCACTTCTAAAACATGAAGTTGCTTCCATGTCTTACAGGGATAGAACTGCAAGAGCATTAGCCTTGTCAGATTCTTTCCCTGAGTCCAGGTTGCCTTCATGTCCTCAGACACAGAGGTATTTCACTTCGGGGGACAAACCCATAAACAACTAATTTTGTTCAGGTCACAAAATTGAGGATTTAATCTTTTTAAATGATCTGAAAAGAAGTCAGAAACAACAAAATGAGGGGAAAAGAAGATTACTGTATACTTCAATGGATACTTTATTGCTTTAAAAGTAAAAGCTGAGAATGTGGGGCATACACAATCAAATATTTAACAAAGGAGCCTGAACTTTGATTTTAATATGAATTTCCATTACACATTACTCTGACATTTAAATAAATTTAAATTTATTTACTACAAGATACACAGCAACTAGAAAGCATATGTCCAGTAATTTAACAATATATCTGACAAGTTGATATTTTCTCCTTCATTAGAGCAGTACTTCTATTTCTTTCTTACAGAAATAATCTCCCAACACTCCTTATAGCAGGAGTGTTTCGGTGCATGGACTCATCCTGCAAATGTTCATGAAATACTAACATAACATTTCAATAGTACTAAAACCTGATCAAGTTTACTTGGCAACTTGTGCCCTATTTGCAAGTAAAATATGCCTGCCTTCCTAATCATCTGCTGCTTCAACTGATCATTTCCCATTCCTTTAATAATATATGCCAAGTGCCTTCCAAACATGTTTTATCCTTAGACTGTCTCATCATCATTAAGTTGTATGGTACCAGTGCCTATCTCAAAAGAAATTAATGACATAAGAAACTCAAATATCTAGCAGGCAGGTCACTTCATAAAACTACAAAATGTGAGTAGTAAGGCCTATCTAAAAAACGCTGATGAGTTTTTTTCAAATGAACAAAAATGGAAAGCAGCTGGAGAAGCATTTGGGGAATTTTGATCAATCAATGATCACAATTATTTGTGAAATTAAGAATATGAAATACGTTACCATAGTGATGACAATGGATAAGTATCAGTTCCTAAAATACTAATTGGAAAATAATAGTCTTGGTTCCATAAAAATAATTGTGTATTACACCAATCAATAAGGAATGGCTGGTTTTGATTGGAGTGCCAAAAACGTATAGGCATCTAAGGAAAGAAAGAGGCATTTGTGTTTGCAAACTTTATCTGAGTCAACTTTAATTTTGTGAGTAAAAATACTGTTATTGTTATTTGAGAGAGATTTAGATAATCTATCAACGGTAGCAACAGTACCAAAAGTTAGCACAATCTTCCCCAAATAGCTTCTGAGACCAGTTTGTGAAAACTGTTCAAGGTGTATTTGGGAGAAAAGACAGTTTTAATATAATTGGAACAGTGCAGGTGAGAAGTAGAAAAGGTATGACATAATAATAAACCCCCCGATAATTAAACATAAAAAAACCCCAATAGATTAATATAAATTAATTCAATCATTTCAATATTTTAATCCCTCCCCAAAATACCCCTAAACTTTTAATATCACATGACTTGAGGGTCTAAGCATATCTTTAAGGACTGGATAGCTGTCATAAACACCGATGAAACTTGCAATCTGGATAAAAGGTTGGTTTGTTCCCCCACACCCCTCAATTGTGTCTAATGTAAGTGATACGGAGAACTTAGTTCTATTTTTGCTCTTGGAAGTTTAAGGCAGAGTTTAGGGGGGTGTTACGTCCCAGTCCGATTGTTGATCCGGGAGGTTTGCAATATTTCCAGGTGTGAGATTAAGACACAAACGAGGTCAAATGCAGTTTACTATGGCTTTAATATTATTCCCCAGCAATAGCCACTGAGACGAGCGGTAAAGTAAAGGCGTAAGTAGAGGAAAGGCAGAAAGGAGAAGCAGTATTGCACAGCACAGCAAGAGTATAGTCACCACCACAGGCCCGTGGCGTCCCAAGTCATCTGGAGTCAGTGGCATCCCATTGATCCGTGATTCTCAAGTCGTGACGGTGGTGAGGGTCCCCCTCATGGCGTGGCACAGAACTGGTTTACGGTCACTGTTGACTTGTAGTTCGATCAATCAGCATGCAGGCCATTTTGGCGTGGCCAATCATTGTTTGACATGGTCACTATATGAGGTCTTCCTGCCCTTGTTGCTTGGTTTAGCACAGTCATCATGCCACAGCAAGTCTGGGGTAAACAAGACCTGGTTGCTCTGATAACCAAAGGTGTAGACCCTTGGTTGTCATGTACATCAGGTAGGCAGCAGCATTAGGCGGTGTCTGGTAAGAAAAAGAATGGCCTGCTGCTGCAGAAAGTTTGCACAAATTTCCTGTTGGTTTGCAGAAAGTTCTAAATAGACACAAGCAAGCTTTGAGACAGTTATTTTGACATTCCAGTCTCTCACAGTGGGGTGGGGTGGAAGGTTGATGGTTTTGTTCTTTGTGAATATTGGTACCTCATTCTTGAGTTTTTTTCAATTTTCTGTTTTGGAAAATGTATGGTAGCATACAGTTACTTTGGAACACACAAAATATTGACTATGGTAATAAGAGCTAATAATCTTGGGAAAGGTAATGAAAAAAGTCCAACACTATTACCAGAATGGATGGATCTATGCAAATTTTAAATATCACCTACAGCGTGTGTGTTCTCTCAGAATTTTATTAATAAAGACAGAAAATATCTGAGCAACAAGACAAACACTGGTAGTGCACTAGAAAATGTAGTATGCATCTTAGATAGCTCAAGACAGAATAAGCATTTAGCACTTAAATAGTGCTTTCCAGTTCCAAATCACCTTACTAATAGCCATAGAACTAGTCTATGGTAGGTCTCTACTTACAGCCTTGACTACCAGCCTACCTTACTGAGGCGGTATCAAGACATCTGCCTGGGACTACCACATTACTGATTAAACGATTTATTTGTCACACTTGGGAGATGAAGAAATAATGTTTAAGAGGAACCCAAAGTAATTTGTGCCTATAAACCGTGCAATAACAATTCAGCATGTTTACAGTTTTATTTCAGAAATGTTTGTCTGCAATTCACAGAGTTACTCATTACTGGATATCAATAACTTGATTATGCAAAGTAACAATCTGTTTTCAAGCTTCTAAAGAGACCAAGTATATCACCTGCATCTAAACTCCTTCGTGTTATGCACTGAAAGTCAAAAACCATGGAAATTTGCTTCTCAAAACCCCATTATCTCAAGACATTTCCTCTGTCAAAATTTCCTCTGTTACCCCAAAATACAATATATTTTTATTTTTATGATTGAAAAATTATTTACTTCAAACAAGAAAACCTAGTAAGAGAGATAAAGTAATACACTTGTAAGCATAAAAACAAACAACAAAACACCAGCACCTCCCTCCCCTTCAAAAAAAACCCCAAACCAACCTCCAAACCCATGCACTAATTTTCTTATCTAGGCTGGTTTTCCTTGTCACTGTTCTATTTTGCATCCCCATCTGTTTAATACTTTCTCAACCAGCATGCCACAATTATGGCTGTTAACTTGCTAAACAGTATGCCTGCCGTAAGTCTGAACTAGTTGGCTTCCAAGTAGTTTTCACCGAGCCCTTTGAGTGCAGAGGACAAAAGAATGAATAGATGTTGTGGTTTAACCCCAACTGGCAACTAAGCACCACGAAGATGCTTGCTCACTCCTCCTCCCTCACGCAGTGGGGTGGGGAGGAGAATGAGACAAAAAGGTAAATCTCTCACATTGAGATAAAGACAGTTTAATAGGACAGCAAAGGAAGACAAAATAATAATAATAACAACAACAACAACAGTAATAATAATAGAATATAAAAAACAAGTGATGCACAGTGCAATTGCTCACCAACCACTGACCAATGACCAGCACATCCCCAAGCAGCCATCACCACCCCCTGCTCAACTCCTCCCTGTTTATATACAGTGCTTGACATCATATTGTATGGAATATCCCTTTGGCCAGATCGGGCCAGCTGTCCTGGCTGTGCTCCCTCCCAGCTTCTTGTGCACCTCCTTGCTGGCAGAGCATGGGAAGCTGAAAAGTCCTTGACTTAGTATAAACACTACTTAGCAACAACTAAAAAAATCAGTGTATTATCAACTTTATTCTCATACTAAATTAAAAACACAGCACTATACCAGCTACTGGGAAGAAAATTAACCCCAGCCGAAATCAGGACAATAGACCATATATAAATGACTCTTGTCCCCCTTGTCTCATAGTCTTGTTTACGGTGAGCAACCTAAATAAACATGTTTAGATGTGAACAACTCTCTGACAGCATCAGAAAGATCTGTAGGAATTTCAAATGAAGCAGAAGAGTTCATGGAGGCAGAAGTATTGAAGGCTAGCAAACACTGTGAAAAAAGCAGAATAGAAACTTTTTCCTCTTTTCCTCTCTACAGCTTGTGTGACACAAGCTGCTTCAGGATCATGGAGAGCATACTTGGAGCGCCAAGCTGCAAACTGCTCCTTGTTAGGGGAATTCGTCTTTTATGAAAGAGATTTAATTGCAGCCATCTTCAAACAAATTGAAAAATAACCAGAAGGTGAGTAAGTGAAAGATTCATTTAATAATCTCAATGAGACAGAGCCTCGAGCATCTCTAGGCCTTTAACAAGTGCTAATGATTATACCTGAGAAAATATCTGGTTCGGATTCAGAATTATTAATTTAGGTGCAGGAGGGAGGATAAGAATTGACACCAATTTAATGCAGGTAGAAAAAAAAAAAAGTCAACTTGCTAAATAGAGCAGCCATTCTTAAAATAACTTACAGCCCCCCATGTTTGCCAGTTCTTTAAGACATGGGATACTTTGTTTTCTGTGTATTCGTCAATGAAGAAAGGTGGCTCTTCTATCGTCCTGGTTTATTGACAGGACGATACCAACACAGTTGGTTTACTGACACATTCTGACAGCTTCCGATAAGTTCCCAAAAGCAATTTTTCTTTCTGGTCTTGAAAAACACGTATAGAGCCCCAGATCACTGGCATATCAAGGAACAGGCTCAGATGAGATCTGAATAAAATATACTCTATAGTATTCAGTATAATCTGAAATCACATGATATAGTCACAGTGATATAAACTCCGTGATATAATCAGAGTCTAATCTAAAGTCATATGATTGCTGCTTCATCCAAAGGAACAGGGAAGCAAAGCAGTCTGGCTACACAAATGAATCAAACCATGGTTTGCTTGTGGTGGCTCTTCTCCCTTCCATTTCTCAGGTTTGAGTCATCCTAATGTGTGGTACTTTGGTGGTGGTGGTGGTGGCAATGGTTAGAGTTATGCCACTGCCAAGACAGAATGAAATCATACACTCATTTGTCACTATCTTTTCAGTTAAAAGAATTGAGTACTGATAATCTTTTTTCTTTTTTTTTTCTTTTACTTTTAAAGAGATACAGTGTTTCTGACTCCAATGAGTCTGTTGGCTGCAGTACCAAACCCAGAGCTGCTACAATTTCTTCATCATCTGAAGAAGGAAGCCTCAATTGGAACTTAAATGATCTGACCTATGCTAGACTGCAAGCTTTTAGTCAGTTTTCAATAAACTACTACTCTGAGGTCTTCTTTCAGCATTACACTTCATCCCAGCTTTTCAGACTATTTGAATATCTGTATTTTACATTATTTTCCTCAAACGCTTTAGTTTGTATTTTTCCTATTTGAATCTCATTTTGTAATTTTCTGCCTGATTCCTTAATCTCACTCGGTCCCATTTGTATTATGCCTTTGTGCTCTCTGGTGTTCACCTCAAGTTCTAATTTATTCTCACCTGCATATTTCATTAACGTATTTTTAGTCCCACATCCACATTATTAATAAAGACGTTAAACTGAATGAATCTCTACAGAATGCTATTAAATATTCCCCCTTACACTCCAAATTTAATACTTTGAGCCTTTATTTTACAGTCAGCTCTCAATCCACGTGACAATGCTCTTCTGCTAGTCATTGGGAAATAATTTTCAGTACATTTCTGCAAGGTACCATATCAAGCACTTTACTAGACTCCAGATATATATATTGCATTCCCTTTCTCCAGTCAGTAGGTGATTGTGTCAAAAAAAAAAAAAAACCAACCAAAAAACCAACCCCAAAAAACCCAAATGGCAAAATCTGTTTTTAGGAAATAGCTGCTGTACTTTATTACTTGATGCCTGGGTTTGGGATTGTGGAAAGAATGATCTGAAATATTTTTTATAACCTTTGCCCATGATTTATAGGGTATTGTTTGCAGCTTTACTCAGGATCATTTAAATTCCCCTGGCATCGAGATCTGTTTCTGCTGCTTGTAGTGTTTAGCACTAAACCCTTGTTCTCAGGATAGAATAGCAGGGCAAAAGGCTCCTTCAGACCAACCCTTCTGCTGAACTATAGCGAAGCTTACAGCAGGTTCTGCTGCAAATGCTACAACCAAGTATGCTGTGATATATCTCCCACAGACAACAAAGTCACCTTTGCGCTATCTGGAAAGCTTCATGCTCTCACGTGGGAGAAGTGCCCTCAACTCAACCTTCTGACTGCAGCGTCTGGGAAGACAGCACACCCCATTGCTTTCGTGCTGTTTTGGTTTTACTCTTTTCTGAGTCTGCTTTCTAATGCACTTTTTTTTCTATGTTAAATTATTTCCCTCCCTAGCAATTTTCTCCCAGCTACTTGTGTTCTTTTCTAATTGCTAGGTGCAATTAGGGTAATTCTATTTCTTTATACAGGTTCTGCAGTTTGACAGTGGAATCTGATTGGGACCAAATTCAGCTCTGGTTATCTGTCCAGCAAACGGTAAGTCTGCTTTGGGAACATAAGTTGGAGATCTGGTATTTGTCTTACTGTTTAAAGCAATACTCAACACTAAAAGAATGCTGCAAACTTTCATTACGAAATAGTGCAGTGGCTGGAAGGGAAAAGTCACTTTTTCATATTCTTTATTTTAGATTTGTGTAAAGACTGCACCAAAAATAATCAAGAGAGTCCAGCCACAAGACCAAATTTGGAATTGTCCTATAGCAAGCAAAGTCTAGGAGAGAAAACAATTTGCCTTAGAATGACTATTGGAATAGCTGCATTTAAGACTTCCGAAACAGTTCAGTTCCACAGACGGTATTTTGACATCTAAGAAGTGTGCCCTAATGTTTCAAACCAAATACTAAATAAATTATTAAACCTGTGTGGGCTGCTTATTTCCATTTCAAATAAAATACAAATCAAATATGACATATAGAACTTTTCTATAATGTCTATAAAGAGTGGTTAGAAGAACACAGATTTGTAAAAGAGGCTTGTTCCGTGCTTATAAGACTGACCTGTCAGTAGTGGAAGTCATTAAAAATACATATCTTACATATGATGATTCAGGAAAACATTTGTGGTTTAAAATGTTGAAAGGTTAATACTAACAATAAAACTAATGGCTGTCTCAGTTTCTGATGTCATTCATTATCCAAATCCTTTTGGCCAGTGAAGTTACTTGTGACATACCCTCTGTTTAAAGTGTCCCTAACATGTTTAACTTGATTATGCTAGTGTTAGACCGTGAAGATTTTGGTTTGCTGGGGGTTTTAGTGAGGTAAAGTCAAGCCGGCTCCTCTGTTTCTTTCTGTAACAAAAAGGACAGTGTCTGGTAAGAGTTCTGTTAGTGTTTTCAGGCCTTTATAGCTCATGAAAGTTAATTTGCAATAAAGCAATCATTGGGTTTCACTAGTTTGAGATTCATACTGTTTAAAGTAAGAAAAAATTGTAATAAGGGGTAAGGAAGCTCTTCTACACAATGATGTTGGGCACATTTTCTGTGTGTGTTGTGATAATGTCTTTAGAAGTTACTAAGACTGTCCAGAGCCCAGCAAGAGCTTCACTAGCTCATCACAGCAGGGAAAATGAAGGCTATAGAGTACCATATTCATGCCATACTAATTTAGATGTTCCGAATGCTCTCTGGATAAAATTCTTCTGGCACTGGAGTCGAGACAGTCTGACACTTTGTTTAGGTATATAAGACAAGTGTCTAAAATACACATGGTTGTTACGGTGCCTTAAATTTTATTTTACAATGGACATAAATTTCATGTTTTAACTTAATTTGTATTTTAAAGCCAAGAATATGCTTAGGAAAAGCTCTATGTATAGAATTTAGCAAAACTAAGTTACGTCTTTAATTGTTATAAATTTGGAGATTTATGGTAGTTTGGTGGTTTTTTTTTTTCTTTTTTTTTTTGAGATTGATGATAGTTGTTTCTAAGTGATCGAATTTAGAAAGCCAAAAAAAGGAGTTGTACATATGGAGGCAAGGACAACATATTTACCTGAGTGTTTTCTTCCTTGGTTTTCAGTTAGTTCCCCCACTCCAACAATTTTTTTTTTATATGACTTCCTACCTACATTTTTGGGTTGGATTTTCTGAAGTAAGTTAAGATTTTCTCTGCTCAAACACATGTGCTTTCAGTGTGTCCCTGAATTAAACATAAATCACTGCAGACCATCTAGCAGATGTGCCATTGGCTCCCTTCATGAAAAACTAGCTAAGTAGACAGCTGTAAACAGAGGCACAAGCTGGAATTTCCAAGACTATTTAAAAAAAAGCTCTAATCACTAAAGTTTTAATAAGTGTTTCATGCAAGTACTTAAAATACATGGTGAAGTCCTCATCTAAAATTAAAGTTTATTATTATGTTGCTGGAGGAAGATGTAAAAAAAATCCAGACACTGATGAAGATGGACAGGGACATGCTCTTAAGAATATTTGTAATATGGCTGGTCAAAAATGTTCTGTTGAAAGTAATCTCCAACAGAAAACTAGTTTTTACTAAACATTCTGGGGCCCAAGATTGCTGTTTTGCTGTCTCTCAATCAAAAGATTAGCTTTTAAAAAACCAAACCAAACCAAACCACCTTTTCCACCTTCCCCCCCGCCCGCCCCGGCCCATTCTATTTGCTTAATAACGTGAAGAGACACTAAACTCTTGCTTGATCAGCTTTTGGCATATGTTAACATTGTTTCATATAGTTTTCTTACAGCTACTATTTTGCTAAGTTGTAATTTTTTTTTTTCCAAACCTAGGTCTTTATCAACTCCAGCTGATTACTGATAAATACATTGAAGAAACTTTGTCCCCATTCTTTAACTTGTGTTTGCAAATCTTATGGTATGGAAAAAGCTTTTGCAAAAATGAAGAGAATAACTTACTCACCATGTCCATGATGAATAAAATAAGAAGTTAATTAGATTAGATTCCAGCACAAAAGAACATGGATTAGATATTATCAAGAACGTTTTGATTATAAAGATATTGAAAGCAACAGAATGTATTGCTGGGGAAAACTGTAGCCGCCATCATGGGACACCTTTATTAATAGGTTTGATAAACATCAGCCATGAATGACAAAGATAAAATTGACCTTGTCTGAGGCAAGGTGCCAGGCTAGACTTCTTGAGTTACTTTATAGACTTACTATTCCCTGATTCTATCCTCGTAGCTGTGTATATGTCATGAGTAGTTTCACAGCTGTCAATGGGACAACTCAGAAATGCTAACCTCCTGTGAAGGACTCTCCACAGTCAGAATATTTACATCTGCAGCCTGCAACAATGAAAAAGATGAAAAAGTATATGTTTTTGTAGCACTCTGTTTTCTACTTTTTGGGTTGTTTACCATCTGTTCTCTAGCACAGCTGCTCAACATATATTTTATAGTAGGAAGAGATAAATGTTTCTTACTGGGTATGGCAAAAGGTCAGATTATCTATTCCTTCGAAAATTCCTTTGGCTTTTTAAAGCTGCATTTTTAGATAGAAGTAATATCCAGCAGAAGAAAAATGTAAACAAATACATTCTCAACCATTGAATAGTCTGTTTTGAAAAATTTTAAATTAAATTTGGAGAGCTTTAGGATTTCTCAGGATTTCTGTGTTTCAGTTTCCTGTTACTTTTCTAGTCACTAGGGAGCTGAGAAACAAAAATCTTAGAGGAATCCAAGACTTATCCAGCATCTCTGATGCACAGGAGTTTTTCCTTGTGAAGTGCAGAAGCCTGAAAGTTGTTACCATAACTACCCTTGAGAGCCCCTACTACAGCTGGGACTCCCATGGATTTTCAGCTCCAGGTTTTCAGGCCTTGTGACGAGAAACCTTAAATTCCCTAGTCCTAGGACAGTCCACAGAATGGGACTGTTCTTGAGATACTGCTCAGGGAAAAACTGAAATACCAGTCTCTGGGATAGAGTTGGTCCAGAAGCAGAAGCTCAGGAGTTCTTAGAGCCACCTAATTGCCTGAGCCCTCCATTCTGCACTGATCTGGCATGATGAGTGGGCTGCTGGAACCACTGCTTGCTTTACTGTTATCACGTTTGAGCCTGTTTTCATAATTTTCATAATTTCACATTTTTCAGTGAAAATCTGCTTTTACTTGGAAAATAGCCAGACAGGTTTATATTTAATGTTATTTAAAGCTCTGGGTGGAAATCTTCTAAAAGTATCTTGCAAGGAAAAGCAAAGCTGAAAAAAAACCCACAAACCAAAACTGGAATCTATTTGCCTAGAAAATCAAAGTTATTTCATATACTAGGCCTGCTTCATAATTCTGCCAATTTTTATGGGCTTGCAGTCACATGTTTCTGAGCATTTTCAAATTGTGCTTCTCTGCTGCTGTGTGGAAAATTTATGCCAGCAACACATGAATTGACTAACAAACTGAGTGTATATTGGAAACAGTTACTTTGTCAATACACAGTGTAATGCCAAGTGGAAAAATGTCAACCAAATAGAAAAAAAAATTAGAAAAGAAAAGAATTATTGTTTAATCTCTTACAAGTAGGGTAATTTCAGTTGTTCCTTGCAGCAATTGTAGGTAAACTGTTTTCAGGCAGAAATTATTTTAATTGGCAGCCTTTCTTCAATATTACGTGAATTTTAACCCAATGAAAATTACACAATTAGCTTCAAATTTTACACCATCAAGGTGAATTCACTAAAGAATAAGTTGACTAATTCTGTTTAGTCCTGGAATTTTCTCCATACTGAGTTTGTTATTATTAGGGTGTTTTCATTGTGTTGTTTAAGAACAATTGGATGACAAGAATATAAACTGCTTAAATATGTGTGATGTGGTGTTTAGCTTAGTTACAATTGCATAAAACATAAGAACCTAGTCCACTGTATTTTGATAAAAGTAGACTCCTGTCTATTTTGAGTAATGAAGAAATTTCTTGGATGGGAGATCATCTGGAAAGCCATTCAGAAATAAAAGGGGAAGGAGATAGTGAAAGGTCACAAAGCAAAAGATAAATTGACCATACTTAAAACAGGAAAAGGAATCTGAAAATCCTCTATCCAATTGCATTCTGACATTCAATAAAGTCTGACTTGCAGGTTTATTCTCAGTTCTTGCTTTACAAAAGTAGTTCTTGATTTTTTCTTCACTGTATATCGGAATAGGACCTTCATTTTCTTCTCTTCTTGCCAGTCTAAAGCTCAATAACTGTGACTGCTAATTTTGACTACCTTGACACATTCCCATTGATTTCTTTATCTGCTTTATCTGTTGTGGTACATCTGAGAGATCAGATTTTAGACTCTACAGATCTTACAAGATCTGTTTAAGGTTTATGATTCAATTTTTTTGGATGCACCCCAAGTTCACATCTGTTTTTACACTGTGGGGATGATTTTTGAGAAGTATGCTCAGTTTCACTCTTAGTGTTTATTGGCCTCGAAATCCTTATAGAATGCTTTGCATAACACAGTCTTTCTGTTTACTTGTTCTCAGATTACAGCTACTGTTCTCATGTATTTGTTGTTCACATGTTGATTCACATTTATTCTACATCTTGGTGTCCTAGCCATAAAGTTTTGTTTCTCACTTAGATTTTTCAGGTACTGTTTTCCTTAATTTCTGTTTCTCCTTAGTGTTCTATGCTACTTATCTACTGATTTACCCTCTAATGATTTGTTCTTACAGACCTTCTCAAGGAATGTCTATATTGTAATTTAAGTCTGTATGTTATCATCATGTATGAAAAATCAATATATGATTTTTGACATCCATAGGTAGCTTGCACACACAACATCTTTCTGTATTTTTTTCCTTTGTTCTGATTCTATGTTTGCTTGTAGAAACAGGGAAGGAAAGAGGGAGGAAAGGACTTAATTCTTTGAAAGGCATTGAATTTGCAGACAAGTTTTCTAACACCCTTTTCAGCACAAGTGCTGTGGGGGTAGTCGTGTCCTCCTTCGATGGACAGGCAAGAGTTCTAGACTCCCCTAGGATGTGTTAATGTGGATACAGGTTTGTTGTTGAATGCTTGCATTTACGCTTGAAGTGCTTAGGATTGAATGCTCTCTGTAGATACGTCTTCATGTTATCCTAGCAACATTGCTACCACTGTCATTCCCAAACTGGTCTTCATCATATTCATAGTGTTGTACAAATCCATGTAATCATTCAAGAATTAAATTTATTGCTTAAATATTTCAACCTAGACACTTTATTTATTTCAATGGCAATGGTGTTTTAGTTGTTTTTTTTCACTGAAGATTCCCATCACATCAATCCCATCTGAGAGGTCTTTCTTTTATGCTGATGTTCTCCTGGCTTGAATGCATGGGTGAGTATGGGTCAGGATAAAAGTAGATTTTTCTTAAAATTAGTTTCCATTCGTTATAGAAATAGACTTCTTTAAACCCTAGAACCCATTTTTTGACATTTCTCCAGCTGGTTGATAGACAGGATGACATGATAGTTCTCTCCCCGCTTTTTGTTTCACTGTTCAAGAATGCTATACAGTGGGATTACATCCAAGATCAAGTAAATAAACACTTGAATTTAGAGAAGATAAACCAAATAAAAATATTTTTGTCATTCTTTGCTGCAGATTGAAAAGTCTGCAGGAATCCAACAGAGAATGATAGATTTGGAAGATATTTACAGCATATCCTTCTTATACCTGCTAATTGTTCTAATTGTTTTATTATTGGGATAAACAATGTGCCACCTCTCTGTGAACATAGTCAGAGTTCATGAAATATTTCTTATTAAAGACATGCTGTACTAATAGCTATAAAATAACCACAGAGATGCACTTTTGGGAATGAGGCTGGCTTGGGTAACCACAGGAGATACATTGATATTAATTCTGCCAGTGTTCACAACTTTGCTCAATTTATTGATTCTGTGCTGACGGGGGGAAAAAAGCCAATCTATCTGTTTTTCACGATAAAAATCAAAGAACAGCATGGAAAAAACCCTTTTTTTTTTTTTCTCTTCTCTTACTAGATCTGACATACCTTTCTTTACTGGCACCTTTAATGACGAGAAAGTCCAATATGGTTTGATGGCTATAAGCCAAGCTAATTACACAGTTTGAGATCTTAGGTTTCTGTAAGTCAATATTCAGAACAATTTAGAACATATTTGAACAATGTAGACATAAAGGTCAAGTTACAATATTAATTCTTTCTAGGTAGGCCCAATATATTAAAATATATTTTCCTCTCTGTTTTAAAAGTTGGAGCATTCAAATACAATCAAGATACTTTTGTCAATTATCCTTCTACACCAAATGAGCAAAGAGGCAGCTTTGTGCTGTGCATACTTTCTTGCATTTTAATGATATGAATATCTTCCGGTCAGACATAAGAAATTCAGAGAAGTGACCTCTCAGCCGCTTCTTTAAGTAGTGCTGAGTAATACATAATTTATCTGTAAGAATAAGGACTTGCAGACACTAAGCATAGGGGTTTAATAAATAATATGTCTGAATACTGGTTATAGTACATTGCCATATCTGCTCTGAATGCACAGGGTGATGTTTTATATTGAGTTCTAAATTTGGGAAGTATTATTTTTCCTTCTTTCCATAAAACTTTGGACACTTATTTGTGGGTTAGATGGTGGTAAATTCAATTTCTTATCATGGAACTGAATGCAGCATAGGATAGTATATGATAACACACACAAAAACTTCTGTAGATACCCTATACCAAGTGTCATGATTTCACCCACCTCTGAAGAATAATACCTTTATTGTTCTGTGTGTTACTGTTCTGTTTGACTGCACTGGTGAATTTCCTGAGGTTGTTTGTCAGTTTTAGTACAGTGTAAATGTTGCTTAGAAGCTCCAAATTGATTATGTTCACCCGCAGGCAATTTCACAATAACCTATTGCAGATTAAAATCACAAAATGCTATGTCACCTCCAGTCCTTACTAAGATAATTGACGCTCCTACTGAATTAATAATCTACAACTTGGTTGCTTAAATATGCTTGCTACTAAACAGTTCTCCTAAAGTCTAAATGGTACCATGTTTTGATGAGGCAATTGAGCCTTCATATTCAGTTAAATATCCTGGATTGACAAGAGCATATTGCTTAAAATTCATCGGAAAAAATGTGGAAGGCCCCAGATTTGCCAGGGATATTTTTCATAATTTTTAAGTTATTTTATTCATTATCCTTCTGCTATTCAAATGAAAAATTACAGGTGAAAATCCAAGCTATTCAAACTCAAAGTTATCAGTGCATGTATAATTTGACATTATAAATTTATTGGCTCTGAAACAAAGCTATTTCTATGGTATAGCACCTAGAGGGTTTTGAGGATAGCTTCTATATTTTCTCATAATTAGGATGGGTTTACTTGAATTTTTCAATTAGGAGGAAATTATTTAAATATGATTTTAAATTAAGCTTCTCTTTGATAATTTGTAATTTCTAATAGAGAAGATGAGTTTCAGAATGCTTTAGATTTCTCTCAGCGTGGAGACTCATGCATGTTTCTAGCTAGATATATGGGAAATAGGCTTATTTTGCTTTTATATTCTCAACCCTTTTCTTTCTTCCCAGATGAAGTGCTGATGAAATGAACAGGCAGAAACACATATGAAAACTTTGCTTCCCTCATTAAAGCAACCATTTTGCATCTGGTTGTCATTTTCTGTACCCCATTGTTGCCTCCTTATATTCTCTTTCTACCCGCTTCCCTTAATTTTATGTTTCTCCTTGTTTTAGCATTTCAAATAAATATATACTTCCTTCAGACACGGCGGAAAAATGGGCTGGCTCAAGCAGCTTGTTTTAAAATATGATCCCCTTTGTTTCTTAGCTTTCTTCTTTTCTCCTAATTAAATAGAGGGTGGGTTGCTTTTATTTAAAGCAATGGCAAGCATATGTCCATAGCTGGTTAGTTCATTAGAAAGCAAATGGATCAAATGAAAGCCTGCTACCATGAGCAAACTCTGATCAAGTCCTTACATAAGTGAGAAACCATAAAGGAGTTCTGTAAGATTAAACATCCGTTGTACTTCACCCCTTAAGTACCACCATGTACTTCACTGTAAGTGCACCTGTGCTTATAAGGGGACTAAAAGGAGTTCTGTGTATTTTGTACTCAGGGCCTGACTCCACATTGCTTATTTGCATAAGTAGCCCATGGGAAGGCTATTGGCATGAGGAAAGACTTTGAAATTTGAACTTCAGGTTTTGAAGCCTTTAGTAAGGCATACAGAAAGTACTCCAGAAACATGTGCAATATCCAAATAGGAAAAGTTGACAAGAAAAATCTTGTACATAGAAATTTCTTCATTCCTGACTGTGTTTTTGCATTACTGCTGTAGCACCATAATTTCTTTTTAACTCAGAGGATGACTTCACATACTAGAAATTGCATACACTGACCTATTGGATAAGTGGGCATATCAGTCAATGTTTACTGTCGATTTCATTTCACTGCATCACACCTAGCACCTAAATCAAAACCCCTGGGTGTTACATACACATCTGCTATTCTAGAGCCACTTAGCAGTCCTGTCAATACACTTTGTTGAACTTTTTTTAAAATGGTACTGTATCTTGGTAACAACTTCTTATATCAGCCAGCTACACAGAGAAAGAGTCAATAAAAACCCAATCAAAATAATATATATATAATATACTCTAAATGGCCAAAGGCATTGGAAGAGCTTAATTCTCTCAGCAAACAGCTGCTGAATAAGTCCAGTATACTAGTAAAAATTCTTTATCCTTCCTGACTTTAAACTACTTAGCCTTTTTCAGGACTGATTCTTGAGAACATGTTACTTTCTCAAGCTCCACCAGTGGTACTATATTTAGCCTTCTGTATTAGTTCAAAACAGTAACCCAGAAAATAAACAGTGATTATAAAATGCACAGATGAACAGATATGAAAAATCTCCACAGTTGCCCATATTAATTTCCGTATTCACCTAAGTGAAGAGTCATCCCCTCCTACCTTAAAAAAGTCACACATCAAAAAGAGAGATCATCCACAAAAAAGAACAGTATTTAACTGTCTGAAATATCTCTTAGAAACCTTTTGGTTGTGTTTCTGAAGTCCAGTTAGCAGAAGGCACTATATCTTGCACAAGTAGAGAACTTTTGAAAAAGAATTTGCTATTAAGTCATAGCTACTGTAGAAAACAGGTAAAAAAAATACTGTTCCATTATAATCAATAGCAAAGCTTCCCTTTACTTCACTGTAGCCCCAAATTGCCACAATTTGATTGTGTTAAATTGATACTTTTTTTTTTTCCCAAAGGTTATATTACTTACTCTCTCACATCCATATTTCTGGTGTAAGTTTTTCATCCTAAGAATAGTTCTGTGTCTTTATATAGGATAGGAAACTACAATCTGTGTCACCCCTCAGCACTTAGAATGCTGGGAAGATAAAACATTCGTAAAGAAAGCAGGCAGACCTGCCAATCTCCTTGTTAATTCTTAACAAAGTGTTCTAATGATATTTCTTCCCTGTAAATAAATGTCCTGGTTTGAGGTAAAACAGAATCAATTTTCTTTTCAGTAATTTTACTTTTCAGCTAAGTTTCTTCTAACTGACTGCACTCTCTGAAATTTATGGCATATTTTTCAGACAGTGTCAGCTTCTAGCAGAGATAAGACCTGATATTTATAGTTAATACCAAGGAAGGGTATGCAGAGTGGCTCCTGCTTATAATTACTGCTATAACAACCAAGGGCAGCTAACTTTGTTATATGCCCCGTTGGAGGGTCAGAAGCAGAAAAGCATAGAGGGGCAGCACCTGTGCGGAGGAGCACACAGGACAGGTGACCCAAAACTGACCAACGGAGTATTCCATCCCATCTGCCTCATGCTCAGTATAAAAGCTGAGGGATCAAAGGGTCAGCCCTCTTTCTTCAATGGTCAGCATATGAGGAGGTCTCTGTCTGTTTGTCTGCCTTTGATCCTGATCTGTGTGTTCCTGACTCCAGTTCCTGAGTTCAGATCCCATCCATCACTGAGTCCAGTCTGGGACTTCCCCAGTGCTTGCTGGTGATGTGTTCGTCCTAGAATCATGGGATGGTTAGAGTTCGAAGGGACCTTAAAGATCATCTAGTTCCAACCCTGCTGTTGTTGGCAGGGTCACCTTCCACTAGACCAGGTTGCTCAAAGCCCCATCCAGCCTGGCCTTGAACACCTCCAGCGATGGGGCATCCACGACTTCTCTGAGCAACCTCTTCCAGTGTCTCACCACCCTCACAGTAAAGAATTTCTTCCTAATATCTAATCTAAATCTACCCTCTTTCAGTTTAAAACCGTTACCCCTCATCCTATCGCTACACTCCCTGATAAAGAGTCCCTCCCCATCTTTCCTGTAGGC
>VWZL01005215.1:0-201901 GCA_013396915.1 Stercorarius parasiticus | reverse complement strand
TTGGCCCGGCCAAATCCACAACATTAAGTTATTTCTCAGAATATCGTAAACTCATTCTAATACCTTTCAATTTTTACTGAAATGCATCAACATGTATCTTTAATTTATATATTGCTGTTTCATTTTTCTCACTTTAAAGTTGCCTGTTGGCTTTAATGAAATTCTCCCTGGGCTCAGGAAGATATTGAGTTTTTGAATAACAGTAGTAAGTTCTTTGCCATTCTCATTCTCAACATCCATGGAGGTTCCAGATGTCTCAGGACTGATTCCATTCATGAATAAGTCAACACTGTCATTCCTTCCATGGAAATGCTTTGTACAGATAGAGAATGAGAAATTCCACAAGGTTAAAAAAAAAAAAAAATTAACAGAAGTAACGTATTATTCCAGTCTCTGGCACTTTTTATCTGTTTTCCTCAGGGTCCCTCTTTTTAATAGGCATCCACAGAGCCTGTAAACTAAAAAGTTAAAAGGTGATGCTCCAAGGCAAGATAAAATGCTGAAGAGGTAAGTACTTATATATAGAGGTGCTTACTTTTATTTATATAGAGAGGTGCTTATTTTGCATATAGGTAAACCAAAGCTAAACCTATATTGTGACTTGAATGAGATGTTCTATAATGGGACCACTTCTCCCCCAGAATGAGAAAGCTGAGGTGCAGATCCATGGCGTGCTTACTTTATTAGAGCTATAAGCTCTTACCATTTGAGGTACCTTTGGTCCTTCTGATCTCACCTGTGGATCCACAAGCCACTCATACTCTGGCCATAGCCGCTTTCCTTTCATTAGAACAGCAATCATATTACTGTAGGATAATTTGGTTTTAACACTCTGATAAGAGAGAATATTAATCAATGAGAATGAATAAATTTATATATAATGATATATACAACTATAGCTAGAAGGAATTAAGCATATAGCTTTACTCCATCACAGAGTAATCCAAAGATTAAGCAGGTCATGCCTTGCACAGTATATGACTGGGAGATTTTCAAGATAAAACTTGAGTTGTTCACTAAGGTTCCTCATGGGCAAAAATAAGCATGGGTCAATGGCAGTCTTTATCAAAAAGGCTGGTATCCCATTTCTCTGAATGATATAAACTAAGTTGACAAAGCTGTGTCTGTCTGCTCTTTGTTTGGCATAGAGTCCTGTTTATTCTGTAGGTATTGCTGGCCAAGACATGTCTGCTAGATTGTGTTTTTTAATACCCTGTGATAGAAACTGTCTTGTGAACTGACCTAGCTGATACTGCACAGACTATGCCTAAAAGAGGGGGCTCAGCTTTTTTGGGCAGCCTATAGGTTTTGATGTGAAGATCTGAGACTGATCTTTTGAGTGTCATGTGACATGTGGAGGGGGTCCTTAGAAGCACTCCAACTTCTTTGTATTGAACTGCACCTTTTTAGTGTTTGCATCATTTCAAAGTTATGGTATGAGTCGCATATCAAGTTATTTTCTTCTTGTGTAATTTTCATTGTTTCCAGTTAGACCACAAAAGAAAAACAGACGTTGTTAGCGTTAACACTTCTTAACTGCAGGACAGTGAATACTGACAATTCTTTCTCTTTCTCAGCAGGCAAGTTATTTCCCAATAAAATAACTTCTAATTAGAACACCACTTACAAGCAGCACTGACTAAATACGATATTAAATATCCATTTAAAGAAAATACATGTCTGTATGAAACAGGATACTGCTTGCTAACTGTTGGTCACTAGATCCACATTCTAATACAATGAACTATTACGATAAAACATGTATGCATGTTTTATTATCAGTTATGAGAAAGGAGATCTACTCTATAAATTAAAAAATTTAGGTCCTGCATTTGAATATGCTCTGAGGTGAGTTATGGTTCAATAATGTTGAATCTATCTGACAGGAAATACTTTAATTATACTGTTACTGCTTCAAGAATGAGTTACACCTGTAGTATTTCAACTTAATAGGAAACAGCTGTAGAAATAAAAAGTAACTCTAGGATAGGAGTACATAATAAAATGGAGTATTTCCTGCTTTCAGGTATAGTATCTGGGATCTAACAGATACGACCTCACAATTTTTGGGTGGCAATAGAAATCCAAGTAGAATAAAATGAAAATTTGCTGTTGTTATGTTGGTTCATAGAAGACTGTCTACATAATTTAGATGAAGGGTGTTGTGGATGCTTATCTTTGATTTACAACTCTGTAACTCCCCTAAGTTCTGGTTCACATAGGTATCTTCTGAATTCAACGTAAAAGAAATAAAACAAAGCTTGGCTGCCTCACATAAACATTTAATCCCCTCTAATCAAGTTAAGGACACAGTGATAGCATGCTCAAGTACACAAGCCTTTAGTTTTGTGTACCATATTAATATAGGATTCACTATAGTTGATTTAATTTGAATATTTTTAAACATACATTTATGCAGGAGCTTTGAGAAATGGGTGTTCATATTTTTTTCTTACATTGTATCATAGATTTTTATAAGGGAAGTACTTTCTTCTGTCTATGTACATGACTATTGTTTGGAAATTCAGATAACTTGAGTGCTTTTCCTTGTAAGAACACATTTTCCCTCCCTAAAGGCACCATTTATATTCCTTTGTTGCTTTTGCCCACCAGATAGTCTCTACATGATTTTCAGTGCTGTCTTAAAACTGCTTCTAAATGTTTTTCTTCCCAATATTATTTAAAACTTTGTTATATAGCACTAAAATTTAATTTCTTTTCTCACTTTACTGTGTGTGGAAAGTGGAGGAAAAACATTTTAAGACTGTTTTTATGGTGTCGCATATGAAACTTTGTTTCATGAGTGGTTTGGTTCATGAAATCACAGAGTTAAATTCTTTCCATGAGTCAAAGGTAGGCAATATGTAATCAGCCATGAAGTTTCTGTTTCACAAAGCTGCTTACACTGAATAATTCAATATTTGATCTTTAATGATATTTGAATAGGAATTTGTATGTAGGCTGTACAACAGATAGATGAAAGAAAGCAGACAAACTTCTGATTTCTGGCTGAATCATTAGCATCTGAGATTGTTTTCCACCCTGCTGTGGGATCAGCCCTCCCTGAAACTGAAACTCAACATGCCGCCTCCAGTGACAGGTGACCCCCACCACCTCTAATGGCTGCGCACAGTCTCCATAGCTTCTCACAGCTTTACCTGGAGGACCTGAGCCACCTAGCCCTGAGGGGTGGCCTCTCAGTGGCAGGACCATCATTGTTAGTTGTCTGCCTCCAGGAAGATGGTGATCTTGTACCACCTGACAAGAGTCAGAGACAAGTCCTGTGGAGGTCAGGGCTGGCCCTTCTGAGGGGGCATTCCCATTTCAGCTCGTACCTCCACACGATGAGCCCCGGCTGTGACTAACAAGCCTTTGGGGCTTCCGCCTGGGAAGCATGCTGTGGAGCACAGCTTGTGTCTGGGTGGGGGAGGACAGACCGTACCCATCACTGCTTGTCAGTGCCAGATGGGAGGGAAAGGAGAGAGGGGAAAGCCAAAACCAGCCCAGAACATAGGAAACATATTTCTCCTCAAACAGGGTGACAGGGGCGAGAGAGATACACAGTGGCAGTGACAGGAAGAGGCAGAAGTTTTATTTGCCTTGGTTCTTGAAGCGTGGCTCTCCTGGCAATGGCCCCGCAGCTGCCTTTCACCCCCAGAGATGGGGCTGCAGCTGAGTCCGGCCAGGCTCAGATGCACAGGGAGCCAGCATGTTGCAAGCACCGTGCACTGACCTGCCAATGAAAGCGGCCTCGTTGTCCAAAGCCACTCTGGCTGTGCCCACATGCCCTGGGGCTCCCCAAGAGCCACTGGAAGGAGGTTCAGCAGATGGGGACTGGGGTGAAAGTCCTGTGGGTGTTGTGCCACTTGTGGGAGAGTCATGCTCAAGAAGCCAAAGGGGCTGGTTGCCCTCACACAATTTAGCTTCATGCTGGTCTGCTGTACAGCCAGGAAACTCCTGGGAGGTCCCTGGCCTTCAACAGCACTTTTCAGCCTTGGGAACACTGACGGGTTGTGCTGGTACACTCATTCCTTCAAAAACAGCCCAGACCCCCGTGTACTTCAAAATAATTAATAATGTGGAATGTATAGATGTGACTCAGCTGTCTTGAAATCAACCTTAATTCAAGCCAGTGTGAGGCAACAGCCATTTAATGAGTAACAGCTGCAAAATTTAAGAATTAAAAGAAAGCTTCTTCAGCTCCAGAAGGTCTGTCCTCACTGCCTCAACATACCTTGCAGACATACTTACCTCTTCTGTACAATCAGAGAATAAGTCCACTTACATACCTTACAGCTCAGGTCATGCTAGAAGGTGTCCTCCAAACATTCTTAGTTTCATAATCAATTTATTTACAGGATATCCTGGGACTTCGGTCCAGATTCATGTCCTAAAAAGATGGTTCTACTTCTCTTCAGCTCTCAGAGGATGAAAATATTTTTGGCAGATCATATGCTGTGGCCTTTAGGTGGTAAAAAGAAATTTTTAGCCAAGCTTTATCAGATGGGCAGAGGTGAGAAGTGAAACAGTTTCCCCCAACTTGGGAAGAAAAATTTATAAATTGAAGTATTTTCACACTGCAAACTTAGAATTTTAGGTCAGCTTTCAATTAATAACATTACTTAATACAATGCCATAACTGGGATTAATGACTGTAGATCATTATTGGCTGCTGATTGAGACTAGACATGAGAATAGTCAACCACTCCGGGGTCACAGTGAAGTCTGGGTCATAATGTGATTATATTGGGTGATAGCCACACCTAGCTTGAAAGAGTACTGTGACATACAGTTGCAACTGCTAGCATGGAAATGATCGTGAAAAACCTTTTACATAAGTCAAATTTTGCCAGCTAGGCCAATCCTAAATAATACCTTATTCTTTGAGCATATTCTGTCTCCAAGCAGATAATAAATCCAAATTAAAGTTTGAAGAGGAAGCATTATTACCATACCTTTCTTCCTAAAAAATTAATCTGCTTAAACATAGAGGAAAATAGTTCTCGATTTCTCATAAAGATCATTTCAGTTTTGAATCTCTGAAACAAATTGGAATCTGAAATAAATAAATATTTCTGATGAGCTCTAATGCCAAGTTTCCCACTTTTCATTAGAACGTGTATTTTTAAACTTTTGATTGAGTTGGTAGTATGTTATCTCCAGGTTATGAAAGATCCAGGAAGAAATAAGAGGAACAGGCCAAACTCCTGCATTATCTAAAGTAGACCATACACTGAATTTCTAATAGATTTTCTCTCCAAGGGTCTTAATCCCAGCCTCTTTCTGGGGTAGTCTGAAAAGAAAAAGATAGAATCTGCTTATCACCCTTTCCCCCTGAAAGCACAGGAAAGGTAAACAAGAAAGGCAACTTGTCAGCATTGAGACAATTACTTCTGTTTCTAACTTCACAGCCTAACACTGATAAGGGATTTTTATGAGGGGTTTTTGTATCCAGATGAGAAGAATTCAGCAAGTGTGCTTGGGCATTCTGCTATCTAGATTTCATGCTGTTCCCTGTGTCCTTATATATCTAAAGGCAAAGTTATTTCACTTTAATTTCACTTTGCTCGGGAAAGGAAAAAAAAAAGGGATCAAAACCCCCTATTGATTTATTCTGTGTTCTGTTACTTCATTTTACCATAGCCAACTATGAGAGGAGATGCAGATCTCCATTGTCTCAGTCCTAGCAGTGGAAGATACTATACTGAGTTGTATATCTACAGGTTATGCCCACAGACAGCCCCTTTTGTGGAAAGTACTTGTCTTCCCTTGCTATGTTGGTCCCACTCTGCAAGCTGGTGTGAAAAGGTTAGATAATAGACCTTTCATTCAGTGATCCACCCCCAGAACAGAAATGTATGCTCTCAGGGAAGAGAGACCTGCTCTCTTTGGTAGCAGAAAGATAAAGGAAGATGTAAAGTCATTAAGCTTTTGCCCAAGGAACGATCTTTCATAAAACCAGGAACAATCCGGCCAATTATTTGCTCATTTTGAAAACTATCCCATCACTTTTTCTCTGCAGGTCATAACAATCTCCAAAGCACCTTCCTCACCTAGAAGCTTAAATCCCATTGAAAGGTTATGGGATTTGCATCCCCAACTTACTCAGCTTTTTTACAGAGCTGCAGGTTCTGCTTAAGCAAACATCAAACTAATCCAGTATTGGCTTTGTTTTTCATTTAAGACTTGTTTTTGGAAGAGAGGCAGGGGCAAAAATAACCCCATAGAAAATCTCTTTTCCCTTTCCCTGAACTAAACAGTTTAATGCAAGGGAAAGCTTCATATGGACAGATCACTTTACCTAGAAAAGCTAACCTATTTTATTTTGAAATATGTAACCAAAACAAAATGTGTCGGTGGTATTTGATTTTTGGACAAAATAGTGGTCAAAATATAGTATGATCTATGGCCTCACAATAAGGACTTAAGAAGTCCTCACCAAGCGGAAGACCAAATTTATAGTGCATCTTTAAACTAATCACTCATGTGAAAAGAAACAAGAAAATAAGAAGCTGACAAAATCACATCCTAGTAAATCGTACTTCCCACACCAAAATACACCTTCAAAAATCAAGAATTAGAAAATAAATCCACCATGTTATTATGACTGTAACAAGAAACTCTACTGTCTCCAGGGTAAAATCACAAGCAGTGATTTCACTCATTCTTCTCCCCCACCCCAAGAAAACCTTCCCAATATATTTACTTACATTTTTCTTAAATAGCAGTGAAATCTTTCTGTGGAACGCACAGGTGGACAGATAGGGCATGCTCATTCAAATAAGGGAGAAAACTTGGAACAAACATCAAGGGTAGACTGTGATATATCTGTTATTCTTTTCTTTAATGTTATGATAGTCTTAACCACAAAGTAAAATGTCTATCAGTAGGCTAAATGTAACAATCCTGCAGTCATTTCTCAGCCCAAACCTCTACGGATTTCTGTTCCAAGCGGCAACTTGGGCAAAAGTAAAAGTTTAGTTTAGGAGCTATATCTGCCACTCCATTGACAATTCTCAATAATTTGCTTTGGAAGCAGCCCCGTATGTATTCTGATTTGGCATACACTGTTACAGATCTCTTCATAAAAATACCTAATTTTTTCAGATTTATTGCATATGGTTGAATTTAGTGTAAATATGTTTTATTAGTCTAAATATGAGTATAGTATAGTGTAACCAATATACTTCATAGTGTTTATCGTGTGTAACCAATATGTGTATAGCATAGTGTAACCAATATAGTGTGAATATGTTTTATTTAGTGTGAATATGTTTTATTTAGTGTAAATATGTTTTATGTGAAGGGAAAGTAGCTATTTTGAAAAATTATCAAATTGAATATGTTTAATTATGTAATGTGAATTTCAAAATATATATATATTATCATTTAAACCCTGACTAAAATGGATTTTTAAAAAATACCATTCCAAGGACAGTAATTAGGAAGAATGTTGATTGTAATACAGAGTAGTAATAGAAATTCAAACTATTGTGTGTGAAGAATAAAGGATTTGCTTGTATGTTTAAAGATGCATTGAAACTAGGATAAAAGAAAATAAAACTGACACTTGTCAAGCTAAATGCTGACTTCTATATTTGATTCCTTTGATACAAAGCAGATAATCGAATTGAGTGAATTCAAAGAAAGAGGAAAATACACCGTAAACACTTAAAACTATATCATTTTTGAAAAGCAGCAATGGGATTTTTGAAAAAAAAGTGTTTGTATTACATGAAAATAATCGTCATTACTGAATCTATTTTCCATAAGCTTTTCAAACACTCATGTAATTTATTTGTGTTTGTGAGAATGGGTATCCTATATTTTCCACAAGAAGGTACCTCTCATTTGAGCTATTATTAGCCACTTTCTGTTTCTGCTTCACAAGTAATTGCTTTTTTGGATCCTTATCCCATCCTGAATTTATGTAAAATCTGTGAATGCAAAACATGTTTCTGTGCATTCATGGAAATACTTGCATAAGGCTCAAGTTTCCCTTTAAAAAGATTTCTAAACTGATCCATCTAAGCAGGAAAGCTTTATTGTATCAAGTGACTGGCAGTCAGTACTTCTGAGATACGTATCACCTATTAAGACCTCTGAATTAGGAATGGAATTTTAAATGCCTGGTCTGTGTTGGCAATCTGGGATACGTGAGAAGTTTCTATGTACCTTTTGTGGGTGTTTTGCTTCTTTGATTTAGGAGCACCATCTGCATTAGAATCAATTTGTATTTTGAAGTAATTCAGGCTTTAGTCTGAACCTACAAAATGGGGTTTTGAAACCAAAATAGCATTGGCATCCAAGATGAATCTGAGAGTTGTGAGATATTGTGGAGATATTCAAGAGATGTTAAGCATCTCAGAATGGGGATTTTCCTGAGATAACCAAAATAATAATTCACTGAGAACACAGTTGGATTTAAATCACATCTTGCTGTCTCAGAGGCTTTGGTACCACTTTGCCACTTCCTAGGGAACAGCTCCTTCTATTTGGGGAATTCTCTGCCCTGAATTCTCTCTTGCAAGCAGGCCTTTCCAAAAGGAAACAGCTGGTCATTAATTAATTAATTAGTTAATTAAATCTCACTTCAGGAGAAGGGGCTTGCAGAGGATGTTGTGTCCCCCTTCTCTCTTCTGTTGATGCAGCAGGGGTGGAAGAGTCTTCAAGGGCATCAAAGGTTAGAATTCAGTTCCATTCTCCATCCCCATGAGCTACAAATGTCTAATTCCTTTGACCCGAAGGGATAATGCTCTGCATCTCAGGCAATGGACAGCTTTTCAGCTACAGTAATCTGCAGGTATGTTGGAAGTTATTTACTTTCCATGACATTCAGTGAGCAAGAGAAACATAAGAAACTGACGATGAAGTCTGTAGGGAAGTGTGTGGGTCATCCAACTTGAAGAGGGAAATCCTGTGTTTCAACTGTGCTTGGAGTGTTTTTTGTTTGTTCTGTGTTAAGTGACTACTGGGTAAAATACTGAAATACTTTGAAGTAGGATTGGAGCACAGGCTGTATCTAGCCTATGTAGCATACAGGAAAAAGAATCAAAGGTGTGTAAATGTGAGAAATCTCAGCTTTGTCAAGTGGTAAGTGCTTCTGAGCACATCAAGAAGAAAACCTGTAGTCTCTTGTATTATTTCTAGTATTGAAAGTAGCATGTGTTATTGTTTAATGATTTAACAATATTATATTAATTTAGGCATTAGATGCTGGAGTTTTGAAGAGCTAAATTCAGAGCAGAGATGCCCTGGCTTTGTCATTAAGCATTTCTGGACATGATTATGGGATCTCCATGTCTGAAAACATTAGCTATTGTATCTTGTTATAGCTCCTTTGGAAACTTTGTTTTTCATGCAGCTGATGCTGTATGGTGACTGATAAACAGCTGGATCAGTTGTGAGTGTCATGCTTAGTCCCACTCCAAAGATATTAAAACCTACAGCATTCTGTTCACTCTTGGTCTTGGTTTTTGCTGGTGTTTTCGTGGTGTTAGTTTGGTGTGGCCTAGATATTTGGTGATAATGCTGGTTTATACCAGTTTAAGGATTTTGTGGTAATGACTGTAAATCAGCTTTGCTCAAAACTGTCACATGAGGTATGTTTATGAACATTAGCTCTCAAGAACATCGAAATCATCAAATGTTTGGTGACATTGAATTGGATATACACACTGCTGTAAATTGTCTCAGATGTTAATCAGAGGAAATAGGTAACAAAACTGAGAAGGTTTTTGTTACCAGAGTCAAAGGGAGACTAGTAAAACTACGTAGCAGGCTATTTTTCCTGACCACTATGGAGTCAGGAAAGTTTTCTTTAAATTTGCTGGAAAAAACAGGGATGCATTGCTCCCAGTTCCAATTCCCTTTGCTTAGACTACCACAGACAGAAATTATAAGGACAATCCTTCACCAATATAGAGGCAAGAGACATTAGATGGACAGGAGTACTGGCTAGGAAATATCCAATTATCAAATTTTTTTGTTCTGCTTTGGAGGGGGGGAAAAAAAGACTATCAAGAATGTGTGGGAAGGAACAGGAAAGAAAGTGATAGATATAATCTATAACCTATTGATTCAGGAGTGTCCACTTGTGCCACTGTGTAAGATCTGTATTTCTAAAAGGAAATTCAAGGTCAATTACACCAGAGTACAATGTAATAGTAGCATTGCATTGGGACTGATGTGTTCAATGGCCTCCTGATAGGGTAGAGGCTATTTGTAATTTCATGAGCAGCAGTCCACCTGTTTTAGCACTTATTCTAAGTGATGCTTTTTAAAAATAAATAAATAAAATCTGAGAGCTAAAGGGCACATTCAAGTGTGGTGAAGAATTACTACCAAGTCTGGGCAGAGGGACTTCACCGTGCGCATTCAAGTGAGTCAGAAGCCACTCACTGAATCAAATCCATGAGATCCCACAAGAACTGGGGCTAGAACAGTACAACAGTACAATAACTGTACAAACCCTTCACATTAAAATCAGTTATTCATACAGATTTTTATTTAGTATTTTCTTTGTTCATCTTTAACTATTCCTTGTCATGAAGTAAGGAAGAAACATGACAAAAACAGAGATGTTGCTGCTGGAAGCTTCTTAGTCATTACCATCAACATGGAGAAGCTAAGGTATTTGCACTTGGTTTGATAAGGCAATGATATTTAAGCTTTCTTAGTGTCTGAGTAGCTTCAACAAGGAGCCACTATTCACACCTCAGAGAAGACATGGAACAATTTTCTTAAAATCGCCTGCTGTCAATCATCCATGGCCAGCTGACCAGGTACAAAGGATGAAAAATGCAAGAGGCTTTAATATGCATCCAAAGACCGATGTGATCTGTAGGAGGTACCGAGCTCCTCTTTTTTTTCAGTTTAGTTGCTCCAACTCTGCTGTAGGTGTTAGCAAAATTCAACTAACTTTTCAATTACCACTTGAAGACATTGGAAACAAAAATACAAGATTCTTCTTTTTGTCATGGACAGCTGTTCAAGAGACTAGAGTAGCTGATACAGAGCTATAACCAGAGCCTTGGGTAACGTCAGCTACTGAGGAGTCCGGGTGTTCTGGCCAAATTTGACGGGCCAGTGAAGTTAGTGAATATCACTCTAATTCATGGTAGCATGGTTGCAAGGAGAATTTTGCTCAGCACTGTGCAAGAGTTTGTCCGCACACTGTTCTTATTCAAACTCTTCTGTGCAGCAACATTTTCCAATGCACTCAAAAACAGTGATAAAAAGGTCTGATCATTATCAGAAAGGCAGAATAATTTCACTTTGCAAAGACTTAACCCTTAATCAGAGGTGCTAGAGCTCATTGCCTATGATTCGCTCTCTGTCAATGTTTGCACCTTTGTTGGTGCTTTGTTGAAGTGAGGGGAATGTCTTGCTGACCATTTTGAACACTAATGCCAGAATAAAGAAAACAGAGCTCTTAAATCATTCCCACTCTACAGTAGAATGTACAGAGCAATTATATGTGTTGATGAGGGAACACTGAAACTTGCAGAGAAGTTTTCCTGTGTTTGCACAAGGCATCTCAATATACCAGTGTTTGATGGACTCAGTTCAAAGGCTCAGAAATGTTACCAGTTTTTCATGAGGTAATCTCACCACTGTTGGAGCTTCAGAAAGAAGATATTGATCATCGTGGCTTGGCTGTTCCTCTTGATCCTTGGAGCACAACACTTCTCCCTTTTTAAATTCTGACTTACGGTATGTACAAAGTATCTGGCATGAAGAATTTGGGTCTAAGTGCACTGCAGTTAAGGTAGGGTCCCTTTACAGGTCATGTGTTTTTCATGAGATGTTTCCTTAGTTCCTTAATACTTATATCTAATCCTGACCCAATTGATCATCTCTGTCAGTTCTGGTGACCTGTTGGTGACTGAGCAAGTTACTGGCTTTTTGTTCCTCTTGCTTTGTTTAATGGCCTTTCTGAGCCAAAGGCTGTTTTAATCCTCTCTTGGCTCAGAAAACTGCAGTGTCCTATTTAGATGTCTTTACCTGTACTTCGTGTTATCTCTGCCACATATATGGTTTGATTGGTTTTACTTGTGGGAACATTTAAGAAACCACAATTCCTTCCCTGCCATCAGGGGGATTCTACTAGATGATCTTTAAAGGTCCCTTTCAACACAAATAATTCTCTGATTCTATGATTTTGAGAATATGTGGGTAACAGATCGCTCCTAGTCTTTCTTCATCTTTTCTATCTATCTACTCTGAGGCATCCACATGCAAGAATGGCAGCATTTCCTGTTTGCTGCGGTTGCTAAGAGCCTCTCCATGGGAGAGATGAAAGAGTCGCTGGGTGGGTGGCAAAAGCAAAGGAAACATTCAGAAGGAAGCTTTTTTTCTTTGTTTCTGAAAGCGTCAGCTTTGAAAATAGAAAGATATCCAATTCCAAACAAGTAAACATAAATGTTCATTTCTTCTGTATATGTACCTAATGTCTTGGTGAGTTTTGAGTATTGATATTGGTAAAGCTTGTAAGCAAACTAGGTTGACCACAAATGCACAGAAACCGTGGAGAAAAGCAGACACAGAGATTATGCAGAGATGCTTGTATAAGATCTGTAAACAGTTCTGTACCATGAAAATAAAAATACTACTTCACGGAAGAGATGATGCCACAGAATGTTCAAAAGAAAATTTCATCATCAGAATGGAATAAAAAAGCATTAGGAAATGAAACTGTGAGGAAAAACTGATTTTTGTGCTTATTTCTGTAATGGTTGAACAACAACAAAAAGTCAGGAAAATTGCTTTGGATCAATCGGGATGTAATTTTATTTCCCATTTACTTTGAAAGGTAAAATGTTTTCGGAAGAACAAAATGCTTTGTTCCTGAAAAACAAATTTTCAAGGAACTTTTATGTCTAAGAATGTGATACTTAGGTATTAGTTAAAACAAAACGTCATATGCAAACATTTGATTTAGTGTATTTTAAAATGTTCACATTAAATACGTTATCATTTTGTCTTTTTCTTTCAAATAACTTGGTGTGACTAAAATTGTTTTAGTGAATTTCTTTGATTTTGATGGCTCTTCTTGGAGGTTGTGTGTGTGGTGGGGAGTGGGAAAAAAAAAAAAAGAAAAAGAAAGTTTCAGCTGGCTAACTTCATAGTTTTTATCTGCAGATAGATTAAGGCATCTTTCCAAAGCATCTGTCTGAAGTCATCTATAGTGAGGAGGGGAAAAAAAGGAAGGATCTTCCTACCCACCAATAATTGGATTCAATAAAAAAACTCAAAGAGTCCCATCAACTATTCAAAGGAATTGCTGCTTTCAAATACTTAATACTGCCGTCTGTGCTATGAGTGAAATTCAACCTTAGGCAGGTGATCAGCGCTAGGCCTGTGCTCTCTATAAATCCTCCACGTTTTATATATATATATATATTATGAACTCCTCCATTCCACAGCAGATAATGTAGCAAAAGTGGGGATAATTGAGTCATTGTCTCATTATAAACTACTTTACAATTCAATGCAAAAAGGGTGAAAAAAAAAATCTACATTAATATGTATAAGAATTTTTAAAGTTGAGAAGTGTTCTACATAGAACCTAAATCAATCCCCTTCACATATGTACTATGTTATTAGAGAATTATACTTGCCATTTATCTGTATACTCCTGCATGTTACAACATGGTGGAAATATTGTTAGTGTGGAAAATATCTTCAAATTTGATGATCTGGGGTGTAAAAACTATAGTTGGGTTGAATTGCTATTGATATTTACAAATTAGAGACAGCAAAACTAGAAATAAATTGATACTCCATGATTAATTATATATTCAAATTATGAATCCTTAAGATTCAGAGTGAGATTCAAATGTATTTTATGCGTAAGTATATTTATTTCATGCATGTATCACTGCATATACAAATGAGTTAGGTTCAGCTTTCTACGTATGTGATGTGGGACTTGAACAGGTACTTTGTATTTAGTGGAATTCTCTGACATACACAATTTG
Source organism: Stercorarius parasiticus (assembly GCA_013396915.1). Lineage (NCBI taxonomy): Eukaryota > Metazoa > Chordata > Aves > Charadriiformes > Stercorariidae > Stercorarius > Stercorarius parasiticus. The sequence continues at coordinate 187,919 of VWZL01005215.1, read as the reverse complement.
CTGTATTATAATCCAGATACCTAGCACTCAGGTAAATTTACGGGGTTTGTATATGTTTGCTTGTTTGTTTTAGGAAATCTGCTTTAACACCAGCAATTCTGCAAAGTATACCAGTACAGAAAGAAATATTGTTCAGTAAATGTAGAGCAAAATTCTGACTCTGTTTAATCTGATGTTAAAACTGCAGCTGATAGAAAGAAGCCTGAACTTCAACCCCAACAGTACCTGGTTTTGTGGTATACTGCCCTTTGCCAGGACTAGAAGTACAGATATTTCTCTGGTTAGTAACCTATTGTCTACCCTGAACAGTAGGCATGGATAATAAAGAGACTGGTTTAGATGTGGCTACTTACTTAATTTCAGATTACTAAATTGTAAGAGGCATGATCTGTAAAATGCAAGGGAACATGTCTTACACAAAGTACGAGTGAAGCTCGTTCTCCATAGAAAAGCTGCCTGAAAAGGAGCTAGAAATTTCATAAATTGTTTTGCCCCTGGTCAGGATGAAATTGCTGGACTAGCGGAGTGTTGCTGTCTTTGTGTTTCAGCTCTGAACTGTCTCACACAAATTGCAGTTTAAGTTTCTCATGTGCTCGCTTCCATTCTTAACATGCCCCTCTAAGGCTGGGTGTCTCTGAATGTATCATTAATATGTGACTTTTCATGTTCAGTGCCAGTTCAAGTAAGTTTCAATGACTGAGAAGGGTGCGGTATGAAGCCCAACCTACGCAGTAGGGCCAGAACACATACCTGGAAGGAGCTAACCCTCTACTATCACAAGCAGGCACATTATGGGCTCTTTTTAAATAAATTGACAAGTCACGTCTTAGAAGCCATTAGGATTTCTCCTTCATTTGACAAGCAGTCCTCAAACCCCACTGCTCGAATAGTCAGGAATTATCAGCCCCCGGGTTCTGCGGGAACACATTACTTTGGGTAAATTTCCACAAGGAAGTCGGGCATCTTGCAAAAAGCACTCTGCTTTGCTGCCAGCTGGCATCCTGATAGGCTGACAGGAAGCAGAAGGCCTCAGGAGTCCCATCTTCCAGGCATGCTGTCATCAGTTGCCTGGGATCAAAGTGTCCATAGCTCTCAAGGAAATCATAGTTAGGGCTGTCTTAGTGACAGTGGAGTTCAGAAGATGTGTTTTTGTAGGGAATTGTAAAATTAATTATTTTTTAAAATGAAAATTAACTAGAATTTTGTAATATTTACCTACTCTCTGAATCAGGATTATCATTCTTAGCCTGTAGGTATGTTAAAACAGAAGCCTACACGTTCCCCTCAAAGAAAATAAGCTTATTTTAACTCATAAGGAGATCTAACTATTTTAAGTTTTGGTAAAGATCACCTTGGACTTCACAAAATCCAATTGCTTCCTTTTTCTTTCTAGCTCAAAGAGATGTTAAAATGTCACTCAGTACTTGTGTCATGCCACAAAGCATTCAGTTGTTTGACCTTCTGTGTATATTCCTGTCCACTACTTTTCTTCTTATCTTGTATACTTTTTATTTTTACTTCCTATCATAGTAGTGCTTTTCTCAAAAATTTGGATGCTGATGATTGGCAGTAGGGATAGCTCAGACTTTTTCTGTTGAAAAGGAACATGGCATTTCATGGAAACCAATTAGGATCATTGTCAACACACAGTATTTCAAAAAGACTCAAATGGTAAATTCCTGGCAGAATAGTAAGATATATTTGATATGTGTCATGAAAGAGATAAATGTACCTATGCAGCCATTATGTATATGAAACAGTAAGTTAACTTAGGGACTGATTGGCTATTCTCTTCATTGTTTGTGTGTGTCGTAGTACAGAAGACTAATCTTTTGCTTATAGTTCCCTGCTATTTGATTTATTACACTTTAAGGCTTAATTAGTTAATTTTGTGATTTAGAGTGTCCATTGTTGACCTCTTTATATTAGGTATGCTGGCAACATAGCAGAATTATAACATTTTTGAAGTACCAGAATAAAGTTGAAATAAAGTAAAATAGTCTTCATGGTGAACTTTTATCCTGTGCCACCACTAGAGTTAGTGTTTTTCTTGGCTAACGTGGCAAATTCTGTTTCTTTATTGTATTTTAGGGTTTTACTGTTTTGAAGTAATCATGCAATGTAACAACTATAGTTTACTAGTATTTTTGCAGGCATCTGAAAAATAGGCTCCCGATATTTAATTCTGGTTTAGGTTTTTATTCTGAAAATGTAGAGCCGTTGTGTTTTAGCATATACAGAAAATTTTAACAGTTCTTTTTGAGAAGTTATTTGGTTCATGAAATGATACAGGATAATCCTAGACTGTTATTTTCTGTGGTAGTAGTTCCACTTTCACAGAAGCTATCATGGTTTTTTTTTACATGCCTTCCTTTTCATAAGAGCATCAAGAAAATAATTACTGGAAAAGTGTTATTCTCATACTGCAGTGTATATGTATCCCTCTAAAGCCGAATTCTTTGTTGATCCCTGTTAATTTTGCTTTTCTTCAGACCTCTCTGTAGGCTGTTTATAGGTAACCACACATTCACAAGGAGAAAATCGTATCTCTATAGATAGTTTTTATAACATACTTCGCTTTGGATGCATGTAAAGACAATTTCATTGACACGTAGACTGTCTAAAGTAATTCAAACTTTTTTTCCATTATGTCTTCAACAGAACCCATTAATATTGAGCCAGTACACATTTTTCTCTTGCTATACCATTACTTTTAATTAGCTTAACAATTGACTTGTATCTTTTCAGTGCATGCCTGCTATTAATGCCATTCTGTTCATAACATCTTGGCTACACTTGAGTTTTCTGTGCCAATTATTCTTTCCTGTGCGTGGTCAGCAACGGTAGTGAGCAGGCATTTAGAAAACATGACCTATTATCAAAAAGTGAAAGAACTGGGGTTATTTGGAAAAGATGGAGGGATACATTACAGCAGTGTCTAGTCTCAGCTTGCAATCTTTGCAAAAGGTTGCAAAAATAAAAGAGAATAAACTGTTCTTGTTGTTACTAATGAATATGGAGACATAATGGGCGGCAATGGAATTTTAGATTGAACATAAGAAAGATGAGTGTTGCATAAGTTATTTCAGGAGGCACTTAAATCTCCATTATTAGAAGTTTTTACAATTGAACAAATATTGATCAGAGATGGTTTAAATGTTGTTGATCTAGACGTTAGCAAAATTACAAAAGCATGTCAGGAAACAAAAATACGGTTTATTTGTAGAGAAATGTGCCAGAGCAGTGGGGCTAGTAGCTACTTAAAATTGATAGTACTGATAGACATGAGGTAACATGTCACTGTTAATAAATTTAAGCAAATTGTAATCTCACTTGTTAAAGCAGTTTCAAAGTAGGCTAATGATTAGAGCATTTTTCTGAGAAGACTGAAGTTCAGATCGGGTGTGGCAGGGACTTGAATACAGGAGGCCATGTGTGCTAGTGAGAGCCTCAGGTACTGGGCAGTTTGGTTTACCCACCCACTCTGCAGTCCCAGCATCAGCTGGGTTTATCCTAAGGATGGCTGTCAGAAAACTGCTGCAAGCAGGACAGCTCTGGAGTTTTGAATGCTTTAGCATTGCTTGAGTTTTAAAGCAGCTTTGGAACATGTGTGTAAGTGCTTTAGTGTCGTTACTGGAAGAAATTTAGGTGTTGGGTAATTCATGGGACTGTTGGACAAACAGCAAGATGCTGGGGTATTAATATTGGTAATTCCTTTCTGAATTTAACTGTGCACAGGCCAAGAGTTAGGCCTTATGAGTAGGGCTTGGTAAGGAAAGAATTCCTGAACAGGGAAGTATGGGAAAGGGAACTGGTGCTTACCAAATTGAAACAGTATTCACCCCTTTACAGATATTCTATCTGAACAAAATAACAATAGAAAAAAAATCAATTTGCATTCAAAGCACCCAAGTGTTTTGCTTGACCTGGAACACTTGTGAAGGGAAACCTCCTTAAACTAAATGCTATTTCTTTTGCAATTGGATTGGGCTGTCAGTATGCACAGTGTCTGTGGCTCAGCTGACTGGAAAGAGTTTCTTAAGATCCCTGGATCCAGGTCATGGATTACGTGTACCCTTGGATGAAGTAGTGATACCTAGGCTTCAAAAAGAGCGACACCAGCTAGTTGTAAACAAGAATTCACATTAATTTGGGAATTTATGCCCAATGTGTCCCAGTAAGAAAGTTTTTAAAGAAAAAAAATGTTCATTATTGCTGCATTCTGCATCATTGTCTCATGCCCACTGCTCTCCTACTTACAACCAAAGAATCTTTCTATTAACATAGCTCAAAACAGTGTTGAGAATTGCCATGTTACTGCAGTTTCTGAAAAAAGATTACCTGTTTCTTAGAAGTTACAGCTACTTTATACAGGAAGGGACAGCTACAACAACCAACTTCAACCCTTCTATTGCTTCGTTCAGGGTGAAATATGCCCCATATTGAAAGATCTAGCTATTTGTGAATGAGTTGTTCAATAACGTTTTGGGTGCATTGGACCAAAGTAGGCACTGCTGGCATATAATTGGGTTAAAGCATAAAAAATATAAATTTGGTGTTTACATGAACTTCTACAGATTTCATCATGTTGCTCTTTTAAATAATTTCACAACTAAAAATGTTAGTTCAAAAAGAATATTGACTGACTCGCTATCTCTAGATCAGAAGCAGGTTCTCTAGTTGGAGATGATGCCAAACCAACTTCTAACCCACTTAGAACTCATGTGTAGTTCTTTTGGGCATGAGCTATTGAATTGAAACTGTATTTAGGCTTGAAATACAAATTTCCAGTAAAGTATTCAAGACTGTCGTCTGTACAAGGCTGATAGTGTATACATAAAGTAGAAGGAAATTATTTGCTTAGGACAGAAGCATCCGTCACTGGTAGTGTGAGCATTAGCTGATGACTCATAAATCTTGCAATGTAAAATGTCCTGACCCCTGGAGAATTGCAACCAATTAGAAATAACCTTTTTATAGCTTTTATTTGCAAAAGAGAAGGGGGAGAGCAGGGAGTGAATAATACCCTTCCAGCAGAATACATTAAATACCTTCGCAGAGGGATATGAAACATTGATGGGACAATATGGCCTTACCACCTTGAAGTGCCTGTCTGCAAAATAGAAGTTACAGAACTCCAATTTTTCCACTTTTATAAGTATTAATCCCCTCCTCCCCCCCAAATGTCATTATAAAGATTTTCCTCAGATGAGTTTTCTGCAAAATATTGATAGGAGCTCTTCTCAGTTGTCTAATGTACAACTTAATGGCACCACATTCCTGGAAACACAGTGGAATTTTCATTGTGGCATAGAGCTATTGACATGGTCTTTACTGTTTGAGAATGGCAGAAAATATTTAGGAAGCAAAATAGAGATTCTTACCTAATCTTTCTCATTCTGACAAAATCCTTTGTTATACTTGGCCTTTGTGGTCCTTGGAAGTTCATGAGGAAATGTGAATGTTCAGATAAGGTGTCCAACATCATCTACCAACTCTGTGATGGACAGACAGAATAGGTAGTGTCTAGCTTTTCCTTCTATCACTTTAAATACTGTAAAGCAGGTTCAAGTGATATTTGTTGCTCAGGCCCTCTTGTAAGGTTATGTGAGGCAACTCATAGTTGGAGAGAGCAAAAGATGGATTCTACAAAGGCAAAGAACTTAATCTAATTCATTTATATGCATCAAGGATAGTGTCAGGAACCCTGTTGCAAAATTATGTTTGTAAATGTCTGTGCAGTTGTGGCTCATTCGAGGAAAGACCTGAAGATAATGATATCTCATTATTCAGCAGCCTCAGTAAACTTAGTCTTAAAAATTAGCATTTCAAAGAATAAGGTTATGTACTATCCAACATCAAATAAACAGTGGAATTATGTTGAAACAAAAATAGAGATAATAGTAAATACACAGTGACAAAATTGACCTTTCTTTGAGTTCTCACAAAAACACCGGCAAGGAATGAAAATATTAAGTTACCTATACAAAAGGTGAGCACTTCAGACTGCAATCTGCAGAATTTTGTTGAAATAACAAAATTTTGGTTCACTTATGGTGATAATATTGCATAGCATTTCTTAATAGTGCATTGTCCTGCTTCCTATGCTGTGCTAAAATGATGAGGCATGGAACTGTTAGTCATAATATGTTAGTCAGAGAAGAAGTGGGAGCTTTGTAAGCGTGTCATCTCACTGAAGTTGTTCCATTTAATGTCTGCCTTCTGATTCTGAGTGAGGAAAATGTAAAGAGCTGGCAACAGATCTGTTCAGTCTAAGTTACAGTAGGTTGTACGAAGAGATGACATGGCTACCTAGGTATTGTCTGAGTGATACAGCCCAACGTGTCTCATAGGATTGTGTTTCAGCAACATGTGCATGAGTTGGATTTTATTTGATTGAGAGCAGCATCTGAGTGGGTGCATGAGAGAGTGAGTGCTTTCTAAATGTTGTTTTTTTCCTGCTCTTGATTAAGCCAAACCAATAGCTAAAGCGAAGTATACTGTAGGAGTGCAGTCCTGAAAATAATCCTTAAGAAAATGAGTGAAAAGATGGCATTCAGAATTGTGAGCAGATAAGGCATTTATTGCAGTTTGAGTCATATACATTAGTGGAATCAGGCTTTTAAATATAATATTTTGTACGTGAACAACACTACATTAAAGAAATTTCCAATTCCATCATCTGTTTTTCCTCCTGAGGAGACAAGCTTTATTATTTGACTGTTCAACTCAAGGGTAATGATAACTGATATATATTATAAAGTAGCAAAATACAAAACATGCATTTATTCTAACATGAGTGTCGAGCAAGTTATAGATAACACTAATAAAGAATGAAAGATCACTTTTTTCTGTGTGGATGAAAAGTGTATGTGAAGGTAATGTTGGTGTAGGGGCACTGCATATAGGATATAGTGAGAAAAGGAAATCTTTCAGAGGTATTGTCAAAAAGACCTCATAGACTTGTAGTAAAGATATAATCGCGGTTGTTAATCATTCCAAATAGTGACCATCATACCTGAACTGTAGCTGTCAAAGCCGGTTGTGTTTGTGGTGTTCTGCAAAAGAAAACACTGTATTTGCTGCAGCATTAAGTGATCTAAGGACTATCTTCCTTTTAGACACACTCTCTTCTTGCCTATCTAGCGTATGTCTGCTTACCTTTTCAGACAAAAGGGGACCACATATTCAGTTGTTTTCTTTCATAGGAGTTTCCTTCTCCCTAGATAGCCCTTAGTACCCTGTTTTTTCTATTGCTGTTTGATGCAGATGTACACCGTTACTATAATATGTATAAATATTTTACTTAAAACCCACAGATGGACAAAAGATATTTAAATCCTGCCTCACTGAAGGGAAACAAGGGCTAGAAAGAGTAAAGTTATGCTCACTAAGAAAAATAATGCTATAAAAATAAAGTGTAGGTATATGACAGGTCATTTAACACGGAATGAATAAAAGCAGGGTTGGGAAAAATGTACAGCCAGAAACAGGACTGTATACAAGTTTGCTTTTAGCTTACAATGTAATCTTAAATACTATAACCGTATCTCATTGTAATCCTGTGTTGGTGTTTGCAAAAAAATGTTAAAAGCATATCTATGTGGTTAATGATATTTATGTTTTTCTTTAAGAATATGTATGTAAGATGTATAAGCTGAACAGGAGGGAAGGATAGAATTAAGGCAGCCTGGTCAGTCTTCTAGCAACAGAAATCAACTATATCAGATGAAGAAACACAAAAAAACCCCTCACCTCTCTTCAGTCTCTGAGGTTAGATATAAACGAAATCCCTACCTGCAAAGCAGGAGAATTAAAGAAAAAATAGTTAAAAGTTTACAGAAGTCCCAAGACCGTTTGAATGTGGCCAAGCCTGTTGTTTGTTCTAATTTGGAAGGTCTATGTATCATTAAGCAGCAAAAGTAATAGTTAGAAATAGTTAGAAATGGGCAGAAAAAATGAGAAGATATCCCAGAATCTGTTAAAATTAGACTTTCCACTATGTACAGGTAAAATTAATATGCTTGCTAGCTGACTCAGAAATCTTGCTCATCAGGCTGTTGACCAGACAGTTTGAATAGCAAACTGCCAGTGTAAGTATCAATATAAAATCTATTTAATGGGAGTGAAAAACTTCTTCCTATATATGAAGTTCCCATGTAGTGAAGGCTCCACATAGCAAATAATAGTTGAAAGCACAGTAAAATGGGATTTACTGAGGGTTAGCAACAAGAGGACATCCAAGGCCTGTGGATACAAACAAGGGCTGTTTGCCTGTGTTGAAGCTTTGTATGTTTGTTAGTGTTGCTTTATTTGCTAGGTTGGCGATACGTACGTAGCTTTACCTTTCACAAACACAATGTCATGATACAGCTTATAACCAACAAAGTGGTTTATCTCACAAGTAATCTAAGTTAGATTCATATCAAATACGATGTAAATTTATCTCCTAATTTAATTTCTTATGGTCATAAGAAATGGTTGACCCTTAGAAAAAAATGTATCATTCTACTTATGTTGTTTCTAATGCAAATATAATTTGCATAAAACATATAAAGATGTGAATTTCCCTTAGGTTTCAGTGCAAAGCTATTAATCATTTTTCATCTTTTCAATATTGCACTTCCATTTCAGTATTCATATGACAACTTATTCTAATTGCTCAGGGCACTTACTGTCATAGGCAGCTTTTACATTTATTTGTTGCAAAACTCAGTTTAAACCAAATGTGAACTTATTATGATCATCTTCATCAGTCAATATATTTGACTAAAATATTGAAAAATTGTCTTGAAAATGGCACTTTTACAGGCTAAGCCAAGGCAGATAGTGACTGCAAAAGGAATGTTTTTTGCAAAATAAGGCTTTCTCAAAAACCAAAGTAATAGGAAATTTGTGATTTTCAACAGATTTTGGATCAAATACAGTTTCATGCTGTATTTACCTTTTGGTAGACCACTCCATCATTAACAGTCATAAATTAGTAAAGTATTAATAGAGGACAATTACAAAATATATTCTGTTAGTCTATGGAAAATCCATATAGACTAGTGAATAAATAGACATTGGGCAAGATTTTGGTTTTATTTTTTGTTTTTTGGTCTAATTGTAGGCACCAAGGCAGGTAAGGAATTTCAGGGTAAAGACATCATAGCTTTCAGACTTTTTCCAGTGTGGGAAACAGCCAGGGAAAGAGACCAGTGTATGAATATGAAATCTAATGTAGTCTAGAGGAAAATGTCTAATACTGAATTAGAAATGGTATTTAAGGAAGTTCTGGTCAAAGTAAACTTTGTTAGTGAAGACAAGGTCTTGTGTTTGATGCCATGAAAAAAGAAATGAAATGGAAGGGAGAAACGACATGGGACAAAGGTTGGATTTTACATTAACCTTCAGATTGCAGTGATACCAACCCAAATTGAATGCAAACTGCTGTCACTAATGTGGTATTTGCTAACCATTTTGTACTCTTTATATCAATGGTCACAAAGCACCACAGCACCTTTGGTAGCATGTAGCTTACATATCAAACAGAACTAGGAAACAATTCTCTCTGGACTGGCATAAAAAAAGTCTGAGATCTACTCAATTTGGAGCCATATCAATTGCTAAAAGCTGACTTTTTTTTTTCCTAAAAAAAAAAAAAATCCTTTTTCACAGAAACCTCAGTTTTTAATCAATGTTCTGGTGCAAAGTTCTCAGACAGATCTGTTGGCCGGTATGTTTCACACAATGGCATCTGCCTTACTGGAAGTAAGGGTTGGATATGTATTCTATAATGAGTATAATCTTGTAGTTTCAGGGAGCATGCAAAAAAGCATGTTGGAGAGTGTTTTGTATTTTATTAAATTTTCTCTTCCTTGTCCAATTTGCATCTTGGCTTCCCTGATTATTTTTTTTAATTTTTTTTCCTGAAAGGTAAACGTGGGTTATGCTCTGATAATGAATCAAGTAAAATGCAGTTCGTGGGAATGATCTTCAAACTGACAAGATTATTTTACCTACTGTTTTTCTGGGAAGCTTTTCATGGTTCCTTTTTTGAATACATGCTATTTACTCCCAGCTGGAAACACTGTGAGCTTCACATCTCCCTAGGTCTTTAAAGTCCTGGGAAATGAAGCTGGAACCGAGCGTTGTTAGTTAGCATGCTATGATTTGGAAGGTTGGTGAATGTGAGGCAAATAATATAATATTGGTACACAAGTCACTTTTCTCATATACAGTAAATTGCAGCACAAAAAGTGCATAAAAAGCAATTAAATGATTTGTGAACCAGGCTCTTGACATATTCAAAAACTACTAAGGTGAATTACTTCTTGGATTGTAAGATAATTATAGTACCAGTCTTCTACTCATCAACAATGTAGTCCTCATACAGGCACAATTGTAATGGAGTGCTGTATTTTTATATGTGGCCCACACTCTAATTAGCAGATTCTAATTTCAAGCTTAAAAGAAAACCACAAGAAACATATGGCTTATAGCATTTTATTGTTAACAACTAAGCTGTGTGTCTCACTGTGAGACAAAAAGCCAATCTTTCTTTTCTTTGATTCAGTCTTGCTCCCTGCTTTTTTATTTCTATCAGATAATTAAATAACCCAAACAAGATGAAATGAATTACTTAATTTCTTTAGGAATTAGAGGTAATTTAGGTTTGAGAAACTACTTTTTGGGGTATTTGAATGTTGTGTTTATAACAGCTTAGTTCAGCTTGTTTGTTCAATCATTTCTTTTCATCTGCAAGATTTAAAACCAATCAATGATGTCCTAAGTTCTGGCTATATTTAATGAGAGAAAGTGCTTTTTTTTCCATTTTGCAGTTAAAAGCACCATACTTTCCAAATAGCTTCCTTTTCTTCCCCTCTTTTTTTCTTTAAGCAGCGTGCCAATAACATTAGACTCCCAAGCTGAGAATGTTGCTAATAGCGGAGTCACAGAGCATTCTAATTACTTGCAGAGAGGTCATGAAGGTTGGTGAGAGACAGATTCTGGTAAGGTGGAACAATTGCAATATTCATAACTTCATTTTCTTGCTTCTAACTTTTTTTTTTCCTCTGAAATGCTCACAAGTCTTTGTCCTTATCTCCAATGAAGGATAAGATGCCTCCATTTTAACAGAGCTTTCTTGGTGGATTTTTGTGGTGTAAAGCAGATGGCAGCACTCCTGCTGCCTGTTCAGAAGTGAATACATTAAGGGTAGTGCCCCACTGGCTCTTTGAGACAGGTCTGAAATCATCAAAGGCTGACCCTCTTCCTTCTATCAAAAAGTACAAGCAGGGCCTATAGAGACCACTGTCTATGGAAGACGATTACTGTAATTAGCCCTTATGATAGATAAATCTCCATCCTCTGATGATCAAAGACAGCTAAAATTACCAAATTATATGTGGCAGTTTTGTGATATGAACAAAATAAAGCAGCTTTATAATCTCTATGATCTTGTTACATAGAGTGTTAACTGTTTTAAGTGCATTTAACTTTAGTTTCGTTATTTCAAACACAAGAGCTTATTTTTATTAGCAATATTTCTCTATTTAATCAATTATTTATTCTTGATCCAATAAAATGATTTGATAAAGGCAGGAAAGAAAAGATGAGCATAAAGGAAAAAGGAAATTTTTACTGTGTGGTTTTTTGGTTTTTTTAGCTTTTCCCTTTCCTTCCCTTTCTCTTGATGTATGTGCTTTTGTATCATTCTTTCCGTCTTTTCTACCCTTGCATGCCTGTTACAGTCTTATTAGAAGTAGCACTTTCTGGATTTCAAGCAGGAGGGAATCCCTGACGTCCCTCAAGATTGGTTCTACCTGAAAAACAGGAGCAGGTGACCCGGCATCACTGGTGAGATAGCTAGCTGTAATTCTTGTCACAGAAGATAGGAACCTTGTTCCTGCGCTAATAGCAAAATCTCCTCTTCAATGAGGCAAACAACTGAGGGTCTAAGGGTCTAGAAATATGTTGCCATTTAGAATTATTTTGTTTTCCCCCTAATGAGCGAGGGCCCTTATCCCTGTGGTCAGTGTAGATAATGCTGTAACTTTTTTGGTTGGCTTGTTTTTGGTGTGTGGTTTTTTTTCTTTTGAAGTTAAAATACCCATCTTTTAAGTAGAGAGGATTTAATTTTTTGATCTCAGCAAGGGTGACATGTTTCTGGGCACTCTTAAGATTTTTTTTTCCATCCCAAATTTGGTGCATTGTGGCGGGGTGCGTAATGTATGCTTTCTTTTGAGAGCATATGTGTATGTGCACTGCAGTCTGTTGGGAACATAAGGGATGAGTGACTTTAGATGTGGTTATACTGAGCATTGTGATATCTAATGTCAGGCAGCTAATTTCTAGAGTTGCTGGATCCTGTTGTACACATATTGTGTGCATCCTGGCAGGAATCTCGGAACACAATCCAGCATGGCCAGGGTGCTACATACGGAGCCATAGGCAACCTCCTCAGCAGAAAAGCCTTTGCAGACAGGGTTTTGGGAAGCCATGACATCAGGAGTAATTTTAAATGATCTCTTTCATGTAGCACTGAACTGCCAGTGGTCATGTTCACAGGTCTGATCTGCAAAGCAACAGCTAAGAACTAAAGGGTGAGATGGTAACAAACAGCTGAAAGACTCATTAAGCTACCACAGCTATTTCCCAAGCAAATGTCTGATTGTGTTAATTCGTGGTCCGCTTTCATGCACGCAGTAATTAAAGAGAGCTGATCCTCTGGAAAGGATCAGGCAGGAGGGAAGGTGGGTTTCCCTGATTATGGGGAGGAGCCTGCAGGGGTGAGCCAAGCAATGGGACCCCAAAAGGGGGCAGCAGCTCCTGTGGCTGCACTGGGATAGGGACACTGGCCAAATTGCAGGAGGTATGCACAGCAAGTAGTTGGATCCTGGTTAGTTTCAGCATTAAAAAATCGCATATGCGGACCAACTTTTAACTTAAGAAATGAAGCAATGGCAGCCCTTACTAACTTCTAATCGAGGAGATGTTAGTGGGATGTGAGATTACAATTTTGGATTTAAATACCTAAATGCCACTTAAATGTAGTACTAGGCATTTATTTCCTGTTTTGAATTGGAATCTAGGTTTATATTTAAATTGTTTTAGGACCTTTCTAAATGAAGCAATAAAATAAGTGTAAGAGAGAAAAAGGTAATAGTCTTTATGAGTTATCATCCAGTCCTGATAACAACCTGAAAACTTCAGGGACAAAGACACCACTTCTCTTGCTGCTTTCAGATAATAATAGCTGCGCATTATTATAAAAAATATGAAAATACAGTATGTTCTCTAAAGGAATAACTCTTGTTGCCAAGGTGACGGAGTAGAATACATCCCCAATACATAAGTAACTTTTAAAAAGAGAATGAAAAGACAGTTGGAGAAAAGAGGTAGAAGAATGGTGTAGTGCTAGGAGGTGTATAACAATATATTTCAATTTTATTATCCAACTAAGAGAGTTCTTTTTTCAGTCAAATACAGACTAAGTTGAAGCTCAAAATTACTGTTATTTTTTAGCCATCATAGTCTAGTTTTTTTCGGAGCGTGCTGAATTTTATCTACTAGAATCAAAGGTTTTGTTACCTGTTTAAGATATGTTTGTGAAGAAATTATTTGAATAAAAGGGATATTTTTATAGCGTAATTTCATATTTAAAAAAAAGTAAAAGACGACTTTGTATGAGTGTACAAAAAATACTTTTGCAATATCATTTGAGTGCTGTCCTAATTTATAGCAGCCTATTTTGAGTCAATAGTCCTACGCATATTTCTGTCTCTTGTCTGCATATGACACTTAAACTGTTAACAAAGGCCACACCAAAGTTGACTCAAGGGAAGCATCATCAGAGAGGTGAAGGAGTGCCTTAGCATGAGCTTATGATTTGGTGCTACTAGCAGCATTCCTTACTTTTCTGACAAAGAACTACAAGTTTGCTGCCGAAGAAGGACTTGGGCTCCCACTTTTGAGCAGTAGCTTCCCAATATGGATATACAGTGCTGCAATTGTTCAGCTGTCTAGGCTTCATCTCTTCCTCATGATTGGGATAATAATGACAAAACAATGCATAAAAAATAGTATGAATGGGCAGGAGTGCAGTGCCCTGCAACAGAACTACATTTGCTTGAATTTGTATGAAGGCTTTAATTCAACTTATTCCTTTGTTCCTGATCGTTCCAAAGGAAAAAAAAATTGAAAGTTTTATAGCTACACTTGCATTTTGAGACATATTCTACAATAGTGGATAACAGGTATCCATGTTTCAATGCGTATGGGATATACCTATTGTTCTCTGTCATGTCTAAACCAGAAAATATGAGCGTCCCAAGATATTTGTTTGTGAAGAATTTATGATCCAGTTAATTGAATTACTAATGGGTTGAAATATTTAGAATGCACATTGTGAACAAAAACTAAGAGTTAACTGGACTGCATGTTATAACTCTTTCTTTGTGGTTGTGATAGTAAGTGGTTTAAAAGGAGCAGTTGTATAGAGTATGCTATACACTTTTCATCTACAACCTAGTGACACATTCAATATCAGTTTACTAGTCCAGAAGTAGGCTTGTTGTTAACAGCTCCATTGCTATACTGTCTGTCTGGGCAAACAATCACATTTGTGATGTTATTTGCCATAACCAGTCATTTAATGCTGAGATTTTATCCATTCTAAGTCTAGTATTAAAAGTATGGATTCAGCCAATATAAAAACGCACATGAGGTACTTTTCTAGGAAGGGGATTATAAAATAACTTCCCATGGAAGCAAAGTAGATATTTGGATAGACAGAAAATACAGAAAGCTATCTCAAATCAAAAAGGATAAAATAAATTGAGTCTTAGCCCAGTTTACAGATATCCCAATCAATGTGTTAATTAATGAGTCAAGAACTGCAAATACTTTAGATAAACAGAGAAAAAGTGTTGTATCAATTTTGCCTATAGAAACAAATTAAATTTACAGCTGCAGCTATGTTTTGTAAGGAAGCACATATAACAAGCAATACCAGGTGGCAGGCATGTTTTTGGAATCCTGCTACTCTGCTGTGTTTGCTTGAGTATCAAATTGCTTGCTCTTTAATAAAGCTGATTAGTTTTACTATCTGATACAAAAATAAACTGATAAAAAATGCCTTAAAGAGACATCTCTATAGCAGGAAAGCCAGCATGGCAAAATTCTAATGACAAATACGTCCCTCATTCACGCATGAGTTGTCTAATCTGTAGCAATATGGTGTGATCAGGCGAAAGGATGCTCAGTTGGACTCAATGATCTTAAAGGTCTTTTCCAACCTAAATGACTCTGATTCAGTTCCTCTTAATCAACATGCAAGATGTGTAGAGGCAGCACAAGTTGGAAGGCTTTCCTCCCTGAAGGGGTGAATGAAAATGGGTGTTTCTGCCTGTCAGTCCTGATCTAGACATGGTACCATGCCTGGGCTTAAAATGCAGCCTTTCAGCAGGCATGTATTTTAATGATGACATGGGACACATCCTCCCCAGAGCATAGCTGCCTTTGCATTTCTCCCTGGCAAAGTGTTTTGGACGTTTTGTATTCTAACACTCACAAACCAGATTATTGTGGAAGCTGTAGCATTCAAGAGGGAGACATCCTTTGCTGTTCCTTAGCTCCCCTCCTTGTATGATCTGGGAATAAGGAAAGATTCAGGGTGATTATATTCCTTCATGTTATGGTTCAAACATATCCAGGGAGAGATGAAATTGTGATCTTGTCTTCAATAAGCCTCTTGCATAATTCAAGTTGCAAACTAGCTCTTAGTAAATCTTAAAACAAAAACAAACCCAAAACAAATAACCTTTTATGGAGAATTGCAGTAAGGAAGCTGAAATAGTACAGTGAAAAATCTAAAGATTATTCCTGTCCTACTAGATATTAACCTTTAATTCTCCTTTATAAATAAGTAGTGAAAATCAAATACAGTATATGAGCAAGAAGCCAGACATTTCAGTCTGTAACTGGCTTTTTTCCTATAGGAAAAAAAAACTCGATAGCCTGAAGAGAAGGTGGTGCTCAGACTGAATTATTTAATAGGAATCTACATGTGTTCTTCTGAACTGCTGAACAGTTTGTAATGTTAACCCCATGATCTGCGCTTCCTCAATTTCTGTGATATTAGCTGACTGACTTTTCCTTTTCCTTCCCACCAGTTTTTCTTGTTATTAAAAATACTTTTTGTTCTATTTTACTTTTTTTTTGCTTTTATTTCCCTTACCAACAATTTTAATAAAACAGGAGTTAAATCGGTGACAAAATACTACTTGACATCAGTGGGACCAAAATTTAACTCTAAGTATGCAGACCTATTGGGCACAACTTCAGAAAGCTATTCTTTGAGGGTCTGATTCTATCTTTTCTTCCTGTTCCTCCATGACCAGCTTTTCACAGACACATGTCCTTTGAGGCCTTTAAAACCAGTTATTAACTCACATAGTTGACTTCTGTCTGGAGAGAGGAGAGGGGAAAAAAACCAACCAACCAAAAAAAAAACCAAACAAACAAAAAAAAAAAACCAAAACCACTAACCACCACAAAAAACCCAACCCACCAGACTGTACTTCTCAGTGGAACAAGGCAGGACACTGCCAGTTAATGCAGTGCAATCTCCAGGAGACCCAGGGATCAGCTAATGATAAAAGACTCTCTCCAGTGGAATTTGTCCTACACAGATCTGCATTAAAGTGCTCAGCATGCAACAAAGCCAGTACTGATCTTCACGCATTAGTTCCTATTCCATATTGTATGCAATTTGATTGCATGTTTTGTGCAGATATACATGTGCATATCTGATAAGTATGTCCATGAAGGTACATAGTTTTTTTTAAATTTGTATTAGCAATGAATTAAAATAATTAGATTAAAACTAAAAATTATCTCTTTAGAGCATTTTTATATTCAATGGGTATACTATCTGATATATGTCCTTTCCATACTTGTATTATTTTTGATAGAAACTTTCCCAAGATATTTCTGGCTGTTAATTTTATCATTAGATAGCAAACTGGGATTCCTGACTGATAGACTTTAAAAAATAATCTTATCTTGTCTCCTTTTAAAATTTGACCTTGTTGCTATGTCATAAGAACTCCATTTCACCAGTGCCTTCTGATTAATTTGAGCCCATCTCTACTTACTGGCACAGTCCTCTCCAGAGCTACCAAATGATGACCTCTGTCATGTCGCTTTTTGGATTTTTGATTTCCAATAGGTGAGCAGGGGCAAGAAAATAAAGACTCATCTTCTAATGAAGCTCCTCTGTGTCTTATGTTCGCTGTCTGTTGCTGATTGACATTATCATGACATTACTACCTTATTATTTTCATCCCATATAAGTTTCTATTAGGTGATACAGTTTTTAAGAGATGCAAGTGCTTACTTTTCTATCTTCTTTATGATCTTTTTTGTTTTGGTAATCTTAAATATTCATATTAATATTTTACTTATCTTTAAATCTTTACGTATTCTTTTGCTTCCAAATGAGTTAAGTAATTGTATAGCTAGCATGCTAATGTTAAATGTTACGAAGCTGAAATAGAGACCTATTAAGTTATGACTTTCTTGTTTAGGTTTTCTTTTTCCTTTTGTGGTATATTACCAATTCAAGACTCTTTTGACCTGAAAGTCATAGTACCAGTTTTCCTACCTATCTTGATCTGCTTAAGTTAGTTGTGAAATTGAAGAACGTATTCTCTGCTGAGTTACGTCTCAGAATATAACTGGCACCAAATCTGTCTGATTAACTCATGTAGCTAGTGAACCTGTCAACATGGGCATACTTTCCTTGTTTCACACACAAAAGTGATCCTATAAATTCCTATAGGTATTGGATTAAACCTTCATTTTTAGATACTTAATGAAAAGGGGGAACTATTCTCTATATGAAGTTTAAATACTTTGCATCTCAGTAACACAAGATAGTCATACTTGTTACACACACACACAAAATGTTGGTATTATTTAATGCTCTTACTCAACAGAGAATTTATGCACATGCTTCAATTCCGGCTGAAACAGGGCTCTAATACTCTTTGTGATTTCTTTCAGGTCCATTTTCTACTGTTATCTTCTGTTTGGTAGCATAATCCTTCCTAACCACCCATTCAGTAGGATGAAGCTGTGCTTGTTTTGACATTATGTGGTTTCCACTGAAGTCAACTTGCATTTTGTCATACATAACAGGAAAGTTTATCCTGTTCACATAACTCAGATGTGTTAAGATGTTTTATAGACACATAATTTTGAACGAGTTCTGATGAAATTGTGCTATAGCCTCAAACGTATGGAGGGAAACTAACCCAGTTTTTTCTTGCCTGTTCTTTATCATTAGCAGAAGGCCCAGGCATAAGCAAAGAAAGCTCTACCAAACCCAGACAGTCTAGCCTAGTGAGTGGAAAAACATTCGTTTGACAGACAGAAGAAAATACCATATGACCTAAGACTTCTGTTCTGAGATGGTGATGGTGTTGACGAAGCCGGAGGTTAGCAATATGTGCACTGCAAACTCTGAAGCTGTCCTGAGGAATGGGGGGGACCTCATCCTGGCTGCTTACCCTTGTGCTGAGAGGAAACTGTCTGCATTGCTACATTATCATTTTTATTGCTGACTTATTCTTTCTTATTTTTTTTCCTTACCCTTTTCTCTTGGTAATATGTGAAATTACTGTGTTCTAACATATGTGAAATGTATATGTTATATATGCAACAGGGATGATGTTTAAAAGGGTACAGCCACGCTGCTAAGTAAAAGAAGGCTGGGATGAAGTTAACCTCCTTGATTGTTATTGCTACTAACTTGTCAGCCAGCTCACTGGCTCCGTGTTGGAATGCTCCAACTAGCCTTTTGTAAAACAAAACTCAGTTGCACTTCTGCAAAGTCCTCATGATAAGGACAGCTCCCCAAAATAATATGAGTAAAACTGCACCAGGTTTGTCTCCCTTCCTTCTGCATAGTCCTCCAGTTCTAACCCAGAGGTCCTGGACCTCAGAAACATGTTCACATAACCTCATGCCATGAAAACACTATCTTGGTGGGTCCAGCATGCCTTATGTTATTTCCTACATGAATGGAAACCAAACCCAATTGATTGTTAGATTATTGGCATATCACCCACGTCAAACTCAGGCCAAATGTTATACAGTGTAGACATGGCCAATATGCACTAAAAGACACAATCGATGTTCTTTGTGACTATAATATAGACTTGCTATGGTTTGCTCGTTCTTGGGTTACAGATCTATCCCTGGAGCCCTTTCATTTAGAAGTGTAAAAAGTATTTTCTAAAAGAATACAAAAGATCTTTTAGTAAGATGGACTTTGTTTACTAAGATCCAGCTTCATTTTCTGTTACTGAGAAAAGCTTATTAAATACTTTGAATGAAAATTTCATTTTTGTATTCTAAAAATATTTATATACATAGATATCTAATTTATTTTTAAAACTAACTGAAGTGCCAAGTCTAAACTATTTTTTTTTCACCAGGTGAAAGCCTAAGGAATGTCTCAGGTGGTAAAAGCTTATTGCAGTTTTGCAAAGCACCACTTTTGTTTGATGTTACAATATGATGTATTATGTCATGTACTTAGTGAAGTTGTGGTAGAGGAGTTTGTACATCAACACAAAGTTTCCATGCTCCATCAGCACTGGAAATCATTAATCCACATTACTATTAAGAATGGTATTCCCAAAGAGAAAAGAGAGAAATGGCAAAATGGCTCTAAGAATAGCAAGTAGAGGCAAATGCAATTATGGCTCAAACTCTAGCATTAGAGCATCACCAATAAAAGAAAAAAAAAAAAAAACCCTTCAAGCTTCCGTCCTTTAGTAACCCTTGAAGCCTAGCTGATAAGTTAGAGCTAGGCACTTGTTTCTACTTTTTACCAGCTCTGAGAGAGATGCTGTAATACAAGTCCACGTATACAATGTCCATTTTGAGATCAGTTTGGCTGTTGAGCATATGGGAGGCAGAAGGGAATGCAGTGCCTATTAAAATGCTTATGAAAAATAGATAAAGCCTTTCAAACTTTAATAACATGCTATTTGATTTTGTCAGCAGATAACATTATACACAAAGGATTGCATACCCAGGTTTAAGAGCTTGAAAGTCTTCAGTCTAAGAAGGATTCCAGGAGATGCAGTGCATCATAGCTAACTCCAGCACATATTGACAAGCTGCTGGTTTTGAGGGCATGAGGAGGACACAAGCACCGTAGTTTTACTTGAGTATGTGGAAAGGAGCTGGATATTCTCATCAGGAGTGAACGGACAAGACAGGCATGGACTGGATCAAAAGAGAAAATTTCTGTATGGGCAAAATCAGCAAGATCTTGCAAGTGAGGCATCGCTAAATATATTTGTTTGCGGCCTTCCTAAGATGTTCTGGAGACAGATTTATGCCAAAGCTTCTAAATATTCACTTTAAAAAAAAAAACCCAAACAAACAAAACCCCAAAAAACCCAAGACAAACCACAACCCTTAATACCTCCTAGATTCTTGGAGGCATGCTGTTATTTTTTTACTCAAGCTGTTTGGGGTGGTGAGCACCTGCTTGTAGGAGAGGAAATTTCAGGAAGTGCCTTGACAAAAAATATTCAGCTAGATCATGGACAAAAGGACACAAAATCTGTCATTCATCAGGATCTCTTTACCTGATATGGTTGGAAAAAGAAGTCACAGCTTCCCTTTGCTTCCCTTTTTCCTGTTTTCCCTAGATTTGTCGTTAACGCATGCAAAAAGGAGTAATTCCCTTTCACTCTCTCTGCCGTTTCAGGAACACTCGTGGAGGTGACTCCATGGCTAGGTATTTCTGTATGATATTGCTGTAAATCTAGTGCACTTCATTTGCACTCAGCACAATAGCATTGCTCTTGTCCTCTGCCTGCCCTGCACTGCTCCTGCGATGACTGGCAGAACAGTGGTAAGGTGATCTATCAGTCTGTTACACGTATCTTCTAACAAGTCAGCAAGCAGACATTATAACTTCTCTTATTTATTCTTATGCATTGTTTTGACCTCAATCCTGGTTGCAGCACTTAATATGACTTATTTATTCATAAGATGCCGAACTAACAATATCAGGTTTAGCTTGGACTGCCCATGAGACACAGAAAAGAAGTGCTGACATATTATTGCTAAGGGCAATGGGCAAATTACTCTGCATTAGATTCACATGGTGCATTTATTCATCTATAAGCATTTTTATAGTGACTGTAATTATAACACCTGGGCAATATATATGCACTGTAAAAATGTTGAGAACTGTCCATTAGGACAATTAATTCTCTGTCCAGCTTCTGGTTTAATTGAGACATTGTGCCTTTGAGCGTGTTACTGTTTTTAATTTAGAGGCACGCAGTAGGGAAAAGCCAACTCTCACAGCTGTGAAAATATGTGGGTAGATCCTTGGATGCTGGAGGCTGGGTCTAAGCAGGAGGGGGATAGAGACTACCATAGCAGAAACAGTTACAGCATAGTTTTAAAGATCATATTGGGTTTTTTGTTGTAATAACACTGGGCAAATTTTATTTTATGACTAGTAATTCAGATAGAAAATTGAGCTTAAAGAGGCCTGAAACTAATCAAGGTTGAATATGGTTAATAGTTCTGGTCAGAACAAAGAGGGGGAGGAACTTAAAAAATGTCAAAACATATCATTTTGACCTTTCTGAAATGAAATGTTTCATTTTGGAAATGCCAAACCATTTCATTTTGACACTTATAAAATGAAACTTTGACTTTTTGATTCAAAATGGTATTTTTTCCTTAAAAATTGACCTACATTGTTCAAATAGTAAAATAATTCCAGAATACTTTGAGATGAATAGAAGCTGTAATTTTTCAGAAAGATCAAAATGAATCCCGAATTTCTTGCAATTACTCTCCTATTTGTTTTCTTCCATTATGTTGCTGGTATTATTATTATTATCATCATCTTATATGTTTTCATGCTCAAGTTTTCCTCCTTCATTCTGTTCTGCGCTAAAACAAAAAATTTCTGCCTTGCTGTATTGTAATTTGGTTTGAGATTTTTCCTGGGAAATTTTTTTCCCTACAGTTTCTTTGATACTTTTCCGCGCCGCCGCCGCCCCCCCCCCCGTTGTGGATTTTCAAAAATCAGCAGAAGACTGATGCTCTAATGTTAGGACAGTGCTGCAGCAAAAGTATTAGCTGTATGGACTAATCAAGGAATACACATGCCTACCACTTGGAAACTACATTAGAAGAAGCCATCGAAAAACATGCTTGAGCTGCTTAATCTCACATCCTCTAATGTGCTTGTTAAATTTGAAATTGATTTCTGGGAATTTCCCAATCAATTAAAAGACCACACCAGCCACAAAATAAAGAAGAATGCTTAATACTTCTGTTGTTAATGGGCCTTTGCCAACAGTCATCTTTACTACAGTCTTGGAAACGTCTCTTTCAAAGAATCCGATTTCTTCTTATGATTTTAAAGTAGACCCAAATATAGAAATGCTCGATGGAGAGCCAGGCAGTGAATGACCCTAGATCAAAATTGGTTCCTAAACTATAGCTAAAAATGCACAGGCACATATTTTAGCTCAGTAAATTTACCAGGAATGAAGAGCAATACTGAGTTTGATATGCAGTCTTCTGCATTTTCCAGCACACATTTTTATGAGAATAGTGTTCTGATATTCCAGTTAGGTTTGGTATTTTATGGTGCACAACATCTGGTCAGTGAAGCACTGCCCTTGGAACAGAGTCGCCTAAGCAGTAAGGGTAGGCAGAAAAATGGGTGTACAGGTATGAACAAATTCTTCCAGGTATTGTAGCAGGATAGTGTTGTATTTGGAGATCAAACTGTTGTAAGTTGTTGCACAGTAATGAGCAAGACTTTGAAAGGCTTTTAGAAAATGGAAGCAAACAGATGACTTTGCAGTTCATGTGAGGTTTTGAGGACTAGCCTGATATAAGTGTAGAAACAACACTGAAGTCCAGTGATTAAAGTTGAAATAAAATAAAAAAATGCATGTTGTTACAAACTTCAATTTTTTGGTCATAAGAAATGAGAAAAAGCTCATCCAGGTAGCTAAATAAAAATGAAATCTGAATCTCTTGTGCATTCATTTTTATGGAGCAATATATTCTAGAGCAGAGACATACCTAATCTGTCCTCCAGAAGCCTAACTGTCTGTAATGATCTCTTCTTGAACATGAGACAAAATAATTTTTGAAGTCTAAGGAAAGTGTAAACTATATCACATTTCTGTTGTGCTACCGTGGAAATATTTCAGCAGAAACCAGAGCTGTAGTCTCAGAGGGGACCTGGCCAGTTATATGGAGATTATTGGAAACTGGGAGCATTTTGTTCCAGAGCACACTCCAAATATAGGTAACTCAGAGACAGAAGGAACTGTAGCCAAGGGCAAATGCACATAGAGATCTAGACAGAATCCACATGGATTGTAAAAAGGATTCTTACAGTTACTCACATAGCCAATGAGCTCATGGCATTTAATCACACTACAGAATCAGATGTGATATGTTTCTTGCAATGGTTTACATGGTATCATTGCTTGTGATGCTATCTTGTGGTAGCCAGCACTTAACTTCAGCACTTTTCTTCAACTGCCAGCAGAATATGATTAGATTGTTAGAAATTGTTTTAGATTCTCTGATTATGAAGAAAAGCTGAATAAAATATCTGAAGCTTAGCCAACAGACTCATAATCCCAAAAGCAAATAAAACTAAGTCAGCATGTTAGATCAGACAAAATATTTTGTGGGATGACTTATGTAAGAACACTAGACTTTATCAAAAGTCGTGGGCTGTTTGATGCTGGAAGTGTCCAGAGCAAGACAAGACTCACCATGCAAAACTGTTGCCTTGTGAACACTTTTGAAGTTACATGCTAGAGTTTGTCAATTCTGTGCTTTTCTATTCTGGACTGTTATGTAAATTCCAAGAATATTTACTTCCAACTCCACCTACACTGGAGAATACAGTGAGAGAAAAGATTTTCAAAGGAGTACAGAAACTTTAAGAAAATCGTGTATTTCTTCTGATCTACAGCACATAATTCCTGTATTAAGCTAAGAACATCTAAGAGGTATTTGGTTTGATACATAGTAGTAATGTTGTTGAAGCTAAGTTTCATCACAAGAGCTTCTGATGCATGGAAGATAAAAAGCTGCATCTCAAGGAGTATTCAGCTAAATAAATTTGGCTTGGATATACCTAATTTTAAATTGGTAATCCAAAGCCTGGTGCAACTGAATGAGAAAAAGGTTTTGTTTAGTGAAGAGCAGATATAATGAAGTCTTATTTCTTATCCATTGTGTCTCATAGATGAAGTCTTTAGGGTCTAATCTTTTCACATACTTAAGGTATTTACAGTGTTACTATCCTTTAGACATATTGAACTATCTCATAATGGTGGAGTTAGATGTTGCAACCTTTTTCAAACTGATTAAACTAATGCAGTGTTTACCCATTTTTAAAGAAAATTGTGAAGACTTAACACCTTTAATAGCATAATTTTCTTTAAAACATGGTTGTAATTTTCTAATTACTTTCCATCATTTGTTAGCTGTCCTAGCTAACCAGGGAGGTCCCAGTTGACTGGAGGTCAGCAAATGTGAAGTCCATCTACAAGAAGGGCCACAAGGAAGATCTGGGAAATTACAGGCCTGTCAGTCTGACCTCAGTGCTGGGGAAGGTTATGGAGCACATCATCTTGAGTGACATCACGTGGCGCTCACAGGACAATCAGATGATCAGGCCGAGTCAGCATGGGTTTATGAAAGGTGGGTCCTGCCTCATTAGCCTGATTTCCCTTTATGACAAGGCAACCTGTTAACTGGATGAGGGAAAGGCTGTGGATGTTTCTACCTAGACTTTAGTAAAGCTTTTGACACAATTTCCCACCGTACTCTCCTGGAGAAACTGAATACTCAACNCTGGGGAAGGTTATGGAGCACATCATCTTGAGTGACATCACGTGGCGCTCACAGGACAATCAGATGATCAGGCCGAGTCAGCATGGGTTTATGAAAGGTGGGTCCTGCCTCATTAGCCTGATTTCCCTTTATGACAAGGCAACCTGTTAACTGGATGAGGGAAAGGCTGTGGATGTTTCTACCTAGACTTTAGTAAAGCTTTTGACACAATTTCCCACCGTACTCTCCTGGAGAAACTGAATACTCAACGCTTGGATGGGCATACTCTTTGCTGGGTAAAACACTGGCTGCATGTCTGGACCCAAAGAGTTGTGGTGAATACAGTTAAATTCAATTGGCAGCCGCTCACAAATGGTGTTCCCCAGGGCTCAGTATTGGGGCCGGTTCTCTTTAGTACCTTTATCAACGATCTGGACGAGGGGATTGAGTGTACACTCAATAAATTTGCAGATGACACCAAGTTGAGTGGGAGTGTTGATCTCCCTGAGGGTAGGAATGCTCTACAGAGGGATCTGGGCAGGCCAGTTGTATGAGGTTCAACAAGGCCAAGTGCTGGGTCCTGTACTTGTGTGACAACAACCACACACAACGGTACAGGGTAGGAAGAGTGGCTGGAAAGCTGCTTGGTGGAAAAGGACCTGGGGGTGTTAGTAAACAGCCGCATGAATAAGAGCCAACAGTGTGCCCAGGTGGCCAAGAAGGCCAACAGCATCCTGTCTTGTATCAGAAATAATGTGGTGAACAGGACTAGAGACGTGATTGTCCCCCTGTATTGGGCACTAGTGAGGCCACACCTCAAATACTGTGTTCAGTTTTAGGCCCTTCACTATAAGAAAGACATCGAGGTACTAGAGCGTGTCCAGAGAAGGGCAACAAAGCTCGTGAGGGGCCTAGAGCACAAGTCTTATGAGTTGCAGATGGGGTTGTTTAGCCTGGAGAAAAGGAGGCTCTCATGGGAGACCTTATTGCTCTCTACAGCTACCTGAAAGGAGGCTGTAGAGAGTTGGGGGTTGGTCTCTTCTCCCAAATAACAAGTGATAGGACAAGAGGAAATGGCCTCAAGTTGTACTAGGGGAGGTTTAGATTGTATGTTAGGAAAAACTTCTTCATTGGAAGAGTTATCGAGCATTGGAACAGGCTGCCCAGGGAAGTGGTTGAGTCACCATCCCTGAAGATAGTTAAAAGATACATAACATAGATGTGGTGCTTAGTGACATGGTTTAGTGGTAAACTTGGCAGTGTAAGGTTAATGGTTGAACTCGGTGATCTTAAAGGTCTTTTTCAACCTAAACAATTCTATGATTAGTAAGGTTTGCAGTGAATTTAATAGTTAAAATAATATTTTCTTAACTTTCTTTTTTTTATGTTAGCCTTGTCCAGTCCGCTAGAGCTAAAATTCAGAAGAGCAAGAATTCGCTTACAAATTGTCATAGAAAAAAAAAATATGCCTATACATTTTACTCTTTCATTAGGAAATTTAAGATAGAAAATATTAAGGGCAGAGGCAGAGAAAATAAGAGGATCAGTAGTCAATTAACTCTTAAACTGACATGTAACTACCAAGTGGCTGATGAATGGTGAAATACTGATATAGTTACCGAAACTCTAGTCTGGGTAACTTCCTAAGATAAATATTGTGACAGTACTCAAAGATACAGTCTTTTCATATTTACAATAGTTATAGTTGTTGCAGTGCTCGATTATTTGCATTTTATATTCTTATTTTTAAAGTACTAGTCTAAACTAGTATTTAGAAAAACCCAAACCTACTGATATGTTTTGCAATTAAAAGTGAGCAGCAGTCCCCCTTTACAATTATTGGCATATGTTTCCTCTCCACATCCCCTGAGATTCTGCTTGGGAAAGTAGTTAACACATTTGTCCGTTTCACTTATTAGTTAGCCTGAAATAGCTGAGAAGCTCACCCTTTTCTCTGAATTGCTGAAGATCTTCCTTAAGGCTGATTTTATTTTTATATATATATATATGTATATATATTTTTATATAATTTGGAGGGGATTATGATTTTCATTTACTTTTATGGGCTTTTTGTTTTTTTTTTTTTTTTACTTTTTATATATCTTCTGTGTATATATACACTTGTATGTATTTATACATATATGCATATGTGTATATATGTAAATATATGTGTGTTTCTGTGTAGGTATGTCTTTGAACATAGTCTAGATAACGTGTGGGTGACTGCTTTTTCAGAACTGATCATGTGAAGTGTACCTTTAGCTTTGAATGATACCTAAGGCTGAAAACAGCCAGATAAATGAAAAACTTCAGTGTCTTCCACGTAAATATTTTAGCATCAGTTATTTCATTTGGAGAGCACCAAGCTCTGAAGGCAATTTTCCCTCTGATAGCCATGACCTAATTATATCTCAAAATGGGAGATCCAAATATTATTGAATAGAGGAATCTCTAGTCCATGTTGAAAACTATTGGGTAAGTCACACCGTTTAATCAGCTAAACAGAGACATCTGATAACATTTTAGGTGCCCTGGGATATCCTCCTGCCGTCCATTCAGAAGGATGAGTTTCTCCAATCTTCTGTATGCAAGGCACGTGGATATCTGTTTGGGACCTGTTTGGGTTATCTAAAATGTTATTAGACGTTCAGGCCCAGACAACTGACCTGCACTTGTTAGAGGTGCCTCAGGACTAAAACTTTCCAATCGTCATTGCTAATTTGCTGCTGGTAAATTCCCAATTCCCTTAAGACCCAGCTTGCAGATCTGGGGCTTTGCAGCTGCTGCCTCTACCTACCAGAGCACAGCAAGTGCACAGCCGACTGTTGGAGTGTTGGGCTGTGTCTAGGCTAAGCAAGGTGAAAGGATCTTTGTATGAGAAGTTGAGTGTTTTATGGACAGACTGGTAAGGATGCCTGGCCTTAAATTTCTGAAGAACCATGGTAGGAGGGAGGAGGGAAAGGGAGACAACTTAAGTAGTGCAGATGCTTATGATCCTATTCTGTAGACCAGGAGTGTGGAGGATGGCATGGACTGGTGGTTGCAGTACTGAGTAAGCAATCTTGGCAGAGTTGGGAGCTTCTCCGGCATCAAAGGTAGCAGTGGTGCAAAATCTTATTTAGAGACTCCTGCCCTAATACAGCTAGTAGCTTATCCATGCCATCTATTTTTGAGCTTACTATACTATTTTTTGCTTTGTTGAATTTATGGAAAATACGTATAATGGAAAATGAAGATGAGGTAACATCACTGCTTGCTTCCCCAGGTATTTTCAAAGAATTAATGGAAAAACAAATTATGATATAAACTAGGAAACAAACTTTTGCACAGAAAAGTGTCAGAATAGCAAGCAGAGAAGGGAACAACGCTGAAATAGTTCTGTATGACTACTGAGGAACCAGTAATACCACATGTTCATACATACAAATTGTTTTTTATTTGATAGCTAGGACTGTAGTGGGCAAAAAGAAATCATAATACACTCAAAATTGCAGGATATTCTAATTCATTTTGTCTTTCCCTGACTTTGTGGATTCTATTTCCTGCCAGCCTGAGTTTCTAAAACGTGCATATCTGTGTTCAGATCAGTAGTGTAACAGGCCAAGCTCAGTCCATAGATATTATGAGTTTTTGTAATTGAATGAGTTACAGCATGTCTTCTACTCTGTGCTGAATAAGCAGATGTATGTTCTTCTCTCTTGTATGAAATAGCTTCCTCTCTGTTTCATCGAAGAGTAAATTTCTCAAGTAATCTTGCTTATGAATACATGCCACCAGCACAGTGCCCACAGACAACTGACACCTGTTCTTTTAGCTTACAATACCTTTTACATGGCCCAAAGTACTATGACATTAATACAAATACACAGGAACTGATGATCTGCAGTTCTCAATTATTTTTCGTGCTCCATGTGAATGAGTAGGTTCAACTTCAAGCAGCAAACTTTGAAAAGGTTGTTTTAATGCTGATTTAGGGATCTCTGTAAAAAAAGCATTTCTTGTTCAATGCAGTGTTGAAAAAGACAGAACCATAATTTCTCATTAACTCAAGTACAGATAGGCATATCTTGCTCTGGCCTGCCCCAGTGTACAACGCAGAATTATCATTGTTTTGGTCTGCATTGGTTCCATTGCTTGATTTTTCACTACAAAAAGTACACAAATACACAAGTTAGTTGTATTCTACCAAGGCTATAGTCAACCATGGAGAAGTGGCATTTAGTTTCATAACATTGTGGTGGTCAAAAATATCTCTCAGTTTTGGTTTCCCACTGAGACAACCAATTTATCTTTTCAGGCTTTTTTCAGGTTAGTTAGTATTGCAGTTAACTGTACAGACTCTCTTGATAGCACCTGACACTGCGAATGCTCAGCAGTTCTGCAAACTAGATCCTCAGGTCCCAGAAAATGAGAAATACAAATTGGTTTAGTGTAAGTTAGTTGCATCACGTTGCATTTGTCACTTGTAACCTTCTACTATTGGCTGAAATAGGTATATGCGTGTATTCTCTTTAACTGAGGGAAAGCAAAGAAGTTCAGGATTGTTCCTCCTTTGGCTTCCCATTGAGTTTGGAAATGTGGCGTTCAAATATAAAACGGGAAGAGGTAGCAAAAGGAGAAGTTGACATTACAGTTCACAACAAGAGTAGGGACTACGTTCCCTCCAGTCTCCTCACCTCTCTTGCTCTTTCACGTCCTGCCCAGACCCTCATCTCACTGTTGGCGGGCAGCAAGGAGAGACTGAGCCCAGGGCCACTGTATCCGTTGAAATTAGTGGCAGGGAGCAAGGATATGCTCTGAAAAGATAAAATGAAGTTTCATTTTAGGAGACAGGCTGTATTCCTGACAGTTGGACCATCCTTCTGAGCCATATAGCCTCCAGCCCCATCCTGCCAATGAGGAACACATCAGCCTGAAAGATTATGAAGTTCAGCAAAATTATAAGCCACCAAAATCAGGGCTTTATAATGGGAACTGTCATCTAACTTGAATAATAGTCCCATTCATAATACTTATACTGGATCTTAATCTCACTTAAAGTGAAATTACTCTGGAGACTTAAAATAGGAGTATTTGTAACTTAAATGCTTTCCGAGGCTCTTTACATTTCAGATATAGTGTATAACAATGTGTTATGTGTGCTCTCTACAAATGTGTCTCTGTGTGTGTACAAGTATCTGTGTGTCAATATATACATTCCAGATATGTATTTTTAGATAGATAGCAGTATACAGATAATAGTGAAACCAAAGGGCATAATGATGATTTTCTTCTTTAATCATTGGCAACAAATATTTTTTGTTTTGCAAACATCTGAGAACACATTATTTTCTGTTCCCTGGCAAATATAAAAGTAAAATGCAGTGAAAAGCAGAGAGGAAATGCAGATTAATAAAAAGTAAATTATTGTTCTGATAAATTGGAGGGGGGAGGGAAGCAAACAAAAAACCTGGCAAAATAAAATACTTCTCTCTGGAAATGCATGCTATGGAAAGGACCATGAAGAATTGCCATTCATTTAGCGGCCAGCCCAGCCTAAACCTCAACAGAGTTAATTGGTAAAATGTACCGTTAATTTCAGGGAGTGCAGTCAGTTAGAAGAGACTTAACTGAAAAGTAAAATTACTGCAAAGAAAATTGGTTTGTTCTATCTCAAACGAGGACAGGCATCCATATCATCTTTGGTTTATGACCAGAGCTACCAAATACTTTCTGTGCTCAGGACTGAGCACTGAAAACACTGAATTAAATTTTCTCAAGGCTAATACTTCTTAATATTTTTAGCATACATTTATACCATTACTCAGAAATTTGCTATTAGAGACGTGCTCACAGTGAGCTCTCAGTGGGATACAGAATTTCATGCTACTTATCCAGTGCTGGCCATAGCTTCTCTTCTTCAGCAAAAGCTCATCAGTTTGTGTAAATTATCATTGCTCTTGCAGGTAGAACTTTGTTATAGGTGATGCACATATGCCAGGCTCATCTAGTATTATAACACTTTCTGTCACCTTCATCCAAACAACATCTGGCAGCAGTTCCCAGAGTGACATTTCAGACATGGAAGCAGAATTAATATGAAGGAAAAAAAATGGTGGCAGTGGTAATACAACCAGAGAACAACTTCCTCCTCAATTAAGTCAAGATGCTTTTATACTACAGTATCTCAGGAATCCCTGTTCATTCCCGCTAGGTTTTTTTCTGATATGTCATTTGCAATAGCATAGTTTTCCACAGTGTTCTAGGTCAACAGTTCTCCATGAGAGAGAATGAGAAAGAGGGATGTCAGCTTTTTGAATCTGGCATCCAAAACTGAGGTGACAATGCTCCTTTGACCTTGTAAGGTATTGTATGCAAGTATGCTCTTTCTCTGTGTTTAACATGCTATGAACCGAATTTGCTGTAACATCAGCGATCACTTCAAAGTCCCCTAAAGCAGAGAGCCTATTTCCACCCACTACAACTTGTTAGCTCTGTATTGTTGCATGTTACTACTTATGCGGACTCTTCAGAAAGTTCCAGTGAAATCCACAACAAACAAAAAGGTGAGGAAAAAAAAATATTTTATTAGAGGCTTGAACCTAGTTTTATGGGAATTAAACTGGGGTTCTTAACCACTAAACTTGAATTTTGAATATAAATGCAAAATGTAAGAAATTCTGACAAAGTTGCAGTTTATGGGTTCCAGACAAAGGAAGTTTTAAAACTTTTAAATTTCAAATATTTTACCTGAGAGAGTCAAACGCATCTAATGTGCTGCTATATGTCATGCCATCGCTTATTAGCGTCACTAAATGCAATTGGAATTTCCAAGCCAAAAAGATCGCATATTGTAGACTGCATCTTGTCATTGTTGACCTACAAAATAGAAGAGGAAACCTCTTTAAAGAGCATCAAAGTATCATATAGACTGACTTCCTACAGTAAGACTAGCCAGATTAGGGATCTGTATCACACTTCATAGCCACACAGTCCCAGACCCATCATAGGTGAAGTAGTTGAGTCACTTACCCGTCATGGGTAAAGTAATTCTTACTACCTGCCATTACTAGCTTTTTTTATTTGGTGTGCTAGGTGTCACTTGTTCTGCTAAAAAAATAGGGTTACTCACTCTAACATGGAGGACACAGAAATGGAACCCAGGCAACAAGAGAACACAGAGAAACAGCTATTTGCCATAGCTACCCTTTCATACAGGGATCTTTTTACTTTTACACTGTAGCTTTTTAGAGCCTTTATATAGCTTATTTGTCTCAGTATTCATTCATTCTTTTCTTTTCCCTTGTCTCTTACTCCATTGTGAGTTTCTGAAGTTTTTCTATTTTTGTTTTGCTCTTCATGTGCTTCCTCCTTAATCACTACAGCTTCTCTTTTCCTTCCAAGGCTCTTTCAAGTTTCTGTAACTTCCGATATAAAAAGCATAGACAAAACCAAAACAGCAACATTCTAACGTGTCTGAAAGAATGTTAAATATTTTAAAAGCCACAAGTAAGTCATGTTCAGATTTGCCACAAAACAAAGTAAGACTAATAATTACAAGTTTCTATTGATATCAGCAGCAACCTTGAGAACTCCCCGTATACACTGAATACTTTTTAGTTATATACCCTACTGCAAACATTGGAATTCAGTGTCTCTTCTTTTGTTTACCATTGCGTCCCCAAGGGACCAAGGCGAGGAGAATACAAAATCAATTTCAAACCTTATAGCTCTCTGAGCAGCCCCTTATGTCCCTTTGGAAGAAAAAGAAATGCAACACTAAATACTTTGGGGATCTGAATCAAGTTTCTGTCTTGTGTGTGCTTAAGGATCAAAGAAGTCTGAGAGATGAGAAAAGCCTATTAGACTTCATCATCTGGCCACCACTTTTGTAAATGCAGCAAATCCTTCTCAAATAGAGGCTGTAAATAGAAACTGAAACTTCATTAATTTTCCAGGAACTAATTGCAGAGACTGGATAATTTTACACTGACTTCTGTGGCACCCTGCAACCATGAGTCTTCATGATTTTGTTTGCAGGCCAGTCTTCTGATGTTGTATCCAGGAGAGATCCTGCCTGCCAGTGACAATGCTCTTCTTCTCTGGGACCTGTGCTCCAGCCAAGCTTTCTCCCTCCTCATAGGGCTCTTTTTCCCATGCATCTCCATCCACATACACGGAATCTCTTGCAACATGATGGGGATGCCGTGGAGAAGCAGAACATTTCAGCACATCTGAAAGCTTTCCATCAGCTTTCTAGTGAGAGAAAGAAAAACATTTCTTGTTGTCTGGAAAGGGCAGAATGACCTATTTCAACATTGTTCTCAACCCCAAATACTAGCAATGAGGGCCAGGAAGAAATGCAGAGAGCACTGGTACTACAGCTGAAGAAAATAAGAATTTAACTCCCCCTAACACATCTGCTGCCCACATAACTCTCTGACCACCTTTGTTCCCCCTTGTCCTCCTGCCAGCACCGTGCCCTGGGTAAAGCACTTGGCAGAAAACTACTAAGGCACAGGTAAGTAACTGGTGTGTGGGTAGTTGCTCTCCTCTCATCAGGACTGAGTGCACCCCCTTCCCCACTGGTTTGCTGCCTCTGCTCAGGGCCAGCTTTGTCAGAGCAGCTCTGAGACACCTTAGTAGGGGGTCAACCCTGTCACTCAGGAGCTGCATTTAAGCTGAGGGTCTGGGCCCTGGTCTCTGCCTCAGCTACACTGCAGCTGCATGCTGGACCCCTCTGTTTTGGTCCCTGCCTGGCTGACTAGACTGACATCAGTTTGATCTGCGTTGTTGCTATGGACGTGTCTAGAGATCTGGACTCTTGGCGGTTGAACCTGGTTGCTGTCACTGGGCTTCCTTTGCTGTTCTTTTTCACGTAGTGTAGGACAGCCCCCTTTTGGTGAGGCCCCAGTGAGATTTCAGTGTGAGTTACCAAGCAAATAACTGCTCTGATGAATATGCAATCCAAGCAGGATTTTGCAGATGCTTTCAGATATATAGAATGTTTTCAATGACTAAGGAAAAAGATAAAGTTATGAATTATAGTAACTGAAATAACTATAAATAAAAATTAATGAAAGCACTCAAAAATTATTCAAAAATTTTCTTTTGTTTTTCTTTAAATTCTCAAAAATTTTCTGTAGCTACAAAATTGTAAGGCAGGTTGCTCGGGGACAATCAAGGTCAGATAGTGGTCAGTAAAGAAGGCATGTTCCTATATAGAAAAAACCAGCTTTCTACTAATCTCCAACCTCTCTTGGTAGCACTGATCAATTAAAGTCAGCAGCAAAAAAGTTTGGAATTGAATCTGCAACGAAGTGATTCAAGAATTTTGGCTTCTGGATCTGTCTCTCTATCACGAACAGAGAAAGATCCCTCGGGCTTAGATTCACTGCTGGGGTGGCAGCTGGTAGGGAAAATGCTGTTTTTTCAGCAACTGCTGAAGGATGAAGTGGCTAGTAGCAGTAGCTGCCTAAGAGGGAAACTGTCATCTCTGTAACAGAATAGAGAGGGAATGGTGTGCAGGGTCCTCTGTTGTGGAGGAACCCAGGAGATTCCAAGGACAAAAAACAGAATTTGACACAAGCTTACCTGAGACAAAAATGATTCTTGTGAAGGACACCTGAAGAGTCAAGAAGCGATTACTGAATGCATGGTGGAAAGGCCTCAGGCTTTGATGTAGGAGAAAATTATACTTTAAACCTCAGGATGTGGCCATGTGATGAGACTCAGGACTCTGCTGAGATGGATGTAATTTACTACCCAATTCGCACTGACGTCTGCATATGCTATAATGCCTTATGAAGGTCTTCTACACATCTAGTCTGTGTCTGTAGTGTCACTTTTCCATTATGCCAATATCTGAGGATCTTGGGGTCAGAAGTTTAGGTATCGTGGTTAGTACTCCCAAGGATGACATTAACTGATGGGTTTTGTTCTCTTTTGTCTTCTACTTCATCTCTCTCACATGTGCAGCTTTTGTAGTTCCTGGGGTGTGTGCTTGCATCTCTTTGTCTCCAGCATGTACTGGGAGAAGGGGCTGGGTGCATGGACTTTATAGGTGTCTGCAGTAAGGACGTGACTGCTGGGTGGACCTTTTACTGGGTTATCTCCTACTCTATGTCTGCAAAGCAGTGTATACCATTCAGATTATGAAGCTAATGACCTGAATATTCCTCTTTCTCTGAATGATTCCTTTTTTTTTTTTTTAACAGCACTGACAGTCTTCCTTAATTTCTCCTATTCTACTCACTAAAGTGTTGTGAGACCACTTAGATGTAAGTACTGCCTCATTCATTTTGGACTAGAATGATCCAGCATTTTTAAGACTATTGAAACAAGAAGTTAATTTGCTGCTCAGCAAGTTTTTCTTTCTTACTCAGGGCAAGAAAATTAACACAAATTAAGACTTTTCTTCAGGTGAGTGGGAGTTGGCATCAACTCAGAAAAATAAAAATGTTAATTTAATAACCTTATGCAAGCCTATACTTTGGCATAAATTCAGCAAGTTAGATGTGCTTTAGGTACATAGTTTTGTCACAGAGCCTTTGCTATGGCATTATCCAAGCAAGCTTGATGGGCTGACTGCTAAGCAAATTATTTTAGATAGGGGTTTTTTTTGACATCACCTTATTCAGCTAAGGGTGCTAACCTGTTCACAGTTTCAGTCCTGCAAATAGGAGATATCGATCCATCGACTTCATTGAAGCATTTACATTGATATAGGCTCTGGAAAGTAAGGATGATGAGTTTGTCCTTATGAATGTTTTTGACTTGAAATCAGTCTGATAAGTAAGGAGTGCCAAGTCAGTAAATTTAAGCACTTTAGATTGACATCAACTGCACTAGCTAGAAGTGATGATCAAATGATCTTATCAAGGTTTTGACTTTGATTTTGATGCTGCTGTAATTCAGCGTCTTTTTTTTTTTTGGTCATCTATCTGTCTTCTAGATTCTTTTTTCTTTTCTAGTTAAAGTTAGAGCCATGAGAAACCTGACCTAACCATTGAGAGAAAATACAAAGCTTTCCCTTTTGTGATCTAGAGATAAGTTGACGGACTAAGAGAATGGTAATTTAATAGAACCTTAATTCATTTTAGGTTTTGGTAAGCCTTTGTTTTTGTGTGCTGTTCTTTCACTTACGCTTAAGAATGTCTTGAGAGTTATAAAGGTAATTTTAAAGGGTTTTTTTTGGCAGGAATGTATCTGGACAAAAGCCAGTTAAATCTTCTGGACTGTGTAGGAAACACTGTGCAAGGCTTTTCCTTCTGTTTTGTTTTCTTTTTCTAGTGACTGAAACAGACATTTCCTCTTGCTTGGGGATAGAATATAGATAAACGTCAGTCTGCATTTTTGTTTGTAGCCTAGTAGTGAAGAAAGTTGGTAACTGGGATGTTAGTGATGCTTGGGAATTTTAAACTGGAAAATGTACCCCAAAATTCTGTTTTTTCCATTAGAAAGATCCAGCTATTTATTCTGATGGCTCTTGTCAAATCTTTTTTTTCCCCATATATCACAATCTCTTCTGCTGTTACCAACTTTAAGGAATTTGAAAAAGGAAAGACTGAAAAGCTGCAGTACTAATGCTTGCTCCTTCGAGATAGTAAACGGCCTTATCAAAGACAAGGCAGAGGCTTAGGGTTTCTCTGATCTCCTGGTACAGTTGTGTTTTTTTTCAGATCTCCACATGTGAATGCAGAGGGGAAAAAAATGCATGGTAATATTTAACTAAAATCATAGAAGCATTACTTAAGCTGTTGAAGTTTTTTATAAGGTGAGAATGGCATCTCTTCAGCCCATTAACTAGGAGGGAAATAACTAATGAAAAGAAGGAAAAAAGAACAGCTTCACAACTTCTGAAAATAAAACTCTATATCAAGAGTCAAGCAGATACGATGGTAGTTATTTAACCTCGAAACATGGCCAAAGAAAGAGAGACCCGGAATAATATCCGAAAAGGCAATAATAATGCAATCCCCTTTAGGATGGTATTATCTGAAATAGAAATTTTGAAAACCTCTGAAGATTATGGAATGAGAAGAACAATAGCTACCTGCTGTTATTCAGGAGAAATGAAAAAGCCATAATAATGCACACTATAATGTCTGTGAACGGGACACATTCCCCATTTGGTGAAATCGCTTTAACTACTGATTCTTAATGCTGCATGACAGGAAGTTATTTGCTGCTTCTAAAGAAAGAGTAAAACACACCTTTTCTTCTAATATCATCAATTCTTATGTTGGCAGACAAAAATATCGACTTCCCTCTTCTGTGTTTCATCTTTCCCTGCCTGACCTAGCCCAAAAAAGCAACACTGAATTTTGTTTGGTTCAGATGTCAGCTATTATTAGTTCAATACCAGTGTAATTAGTCAAATAATCAACCTCCATGTTCAAAATCTATGTCTGCAAATGAGGCAGATCTATTGCTGATTTTTATTTCCAGTAGGGCTGCAAGTGCTTGAAGTAGCACTAAAGTCTTCCTCCATCTTGCTTTATTTTCCTCAGATGCAGTATTCAGAGCGTTGCCCCTACTGTGTTAGTGGACTGCTGTTTACCCTATCTATATCCCTCTGAACAGAAAGGCATTTATCAAAGTAGAAATGCTCCCTTTGCTTGGTATTCAACCAACACTTCATTTTCCTTAATGCGTTATGGTAAGAATGTCATTCTGAGCTCATTGAGATCAAGAGGAGCTGAGCCAGGACCTTCTGAAGCCCGTGACAGCACAGTGGCTCAGTGTGACAAAGGGGCTGTGTCAATGATGTCATGAGGGCTTTGACGTGGCAGCAGGCAAGCAAGATAGAGCAGCTACAGAGCACTGCACCGTTTTATCAACATAGCTCACACAGGCCTGGCAGATATTTTTGATCTGAAATAAGTTCAGTAAAGTTGCTACTCCAATAAATGATTGTTATCTTAGTAAGCCAGAGGCTCTGATCTACTACCTTCATAGAGTATGATCTCAGATGAGAGCACGCTAAGGCTAGTGAACCAATAACTTGGAAAAGACCAAATCCTGACACTGACCCCACAAAGTGACCAGCTAGACCAGTAGCCTTACCAAAGCCCCTACCTTGATATCAGCCTAACAAGTCAAAACTGGCAGTGTCTATAAAGACCTTAATTTGAAATCGAGGTGCCTTTGAGTTTTGCCTCTTAAGTCGATCCAAAAAGAGTGGTTTATGTATTATCCTATAAATATGATATACCCCTTAGCTTCTGAGGCTGCTTGCCTGGGGCTTTCCAGAGTGTGTGCTTTTTATGTTCACGATAACTGCAACAAATTTGCCACTGCCGCTAGAACTGCTAAGTGACATCCAAGTTAAAATGTAGAAGTTTCTGGTGCCCTGAAGCATGGGGAAAACTGCCATTTATCATTCACGCTTCCTGTTGGTAAGTTTTGGGGGACCTACTGAATTTATCAAGTAAGTACCACATAGCAGTGTCTGAAAAGCACAAAAGGGCGTTGTATTGATTCTTCTGGTACTGTGGATTTTCATGGTTTTTTTGGATCTACTGCTACATACATGCCAGCTTGTGGTGGATTTGTGACATTTCATGGAAGTGAAAGACTACCCTTCCATAATTAAACACAGGAGTTAGTGCAAATTGTCTCTCAGGTCACTTTATTTTGTAAGTCTGAAGCAGGTCAAGTAAGTGCCTTAAGAAGTTTTTCCAATGATCTCCAGTAAGTAGGTTTATTGTTCTGAGAGTTGCACATTCTCCCAGGCAGTCAGAGATACTGGCTTTAGCCGCAAAGCTGGTATAATTAGCTCCTACGTTCTTTCTCTGGTCATTTTTTCTGTCCTTGTGGCTCAATTTTTCCTCCCACCTATCTCCTCAGCTGCACAAAATCTGTTCTGTGGTGGGCTGAGCAGGAAACTGGATCGCTGAACCCAGCTAATTAAAAGTACTCTTTTAAAATAAAGAAATAAGACCGCAATGTGTCAAAATCTGTTTTGACAGATGGCATCTGTTTTGCCTGCCCTTGCTTTTGTGTGCCTTTAAGAAGCCTCAGAGAGGTGAAGCCTCCAGAAAGACAGGGAAATTGCTCCTTTCTTTAGGGATATGCTGTACCTGCTCAGAGATGGTAGACTTGGGAGACTGCAGAGTGTGGCCAGGTGCAGCTCCTGGAGGCACCTTGAGACTGCAGTGAGGAGCAGAGAGAAGTCAAAGCAAGCTGGGCAGAGTAGCTCTGCTCAGACAGTCATCAACTAATTAAAGTGTAGAAACCAAGCAAGGGGAAAATTTTGATTTCTAGTGAATTTAACCTGCTCAGCTTGAGTCTTCTAAATTTTAAAATAAGATATTGTGGTCATCTTTGTTCTAAAAATCCTGGGGCATTCTAGCTCTTTTTTAAAGGTCTCTCTATGAGGAGAGACATACGTCCATGTAAAACCATAGCCAGCTCTATTATAGTGAAACTACAGCCTTATTAAGTAGCCTATAAACTATATTCATAGACAAAATCTATCATCAGATGTGCTTATCAAGCCTTTCCTGACAACTTTGTACCTTTTGCATGGAAGTGTTCCTCTCTCCTAAAAGCTACACTTGCTTGTTGAAATTTGTCTTGTTGCTCCTGCTTCCCATTTGATCAGATATTAGCATTCATATTTTAGGTGTCTATATTGTCTGATGTGAAGACACTTGCCTAAAATGGGCTTCAAAGAATGGTTGGCACCAATAAGAGATACACTCTCAAGCCAGGAAAATCCAAAAACAGTGTTTCTAGAAAGAATTAAGAATTTCTGCATGATATTTATGACAATTATTTTTAGCAAGTCACAGCATCTCCAGTTTAGTTACAAACCCGCTTCAGAAGAGGGTAGGTTAGAAGATGAAAAGTGGTGGCGTCTAATGCTTGGCTGGAAGTTTTGTAGAGCTTCCAGAATAAGGCTTAATTGCTACTGGAAATCAGCTGAAGGAACTCAAGTGTAAGTAGCTATTGCATATACGTCTGAAGACAGCTTAAAAGTAGACCCATTGAAAAGTAAAAAGCTAACTTCAGCAAGCACCTGATACTGGAAATAATGAATCCTGTCCTTAAGGAGTATTATTGCTGAACAAACTTCTAGAATTTTAGATACTCTATTGTATTTAGTTTAGGTATCTTTAGCCCAATACATACCTTAAATATATAGACTCATATCTTGAAGTGGAGTCAAAATGACATGGGAATTCAAAAGAAAAATATGTTTTTGTTGCTGAAGTATTGAAATAAACTGGAATTTTTGAGAGATTAAAAGACTGATACTACATAGCCACCTACGTTATGGGAATCTTGTAGAGATGATGAAACTGTGAATAGCAAAGTCAAGCAATCATTTGTCAGGACAGAATAGAGTCTGCTAGTAAAGTAAGGAGGATATAAAAATATCTTTCTTTTCCTCTTGTATTTCGCAGTTGGTCTGTGCTATTTTTTTTCCCCTCCTCCCCCATTCATTTTTTGCAAGGAGAGGGAGAGGGGATAATCTGTATACTATCCAGAGGTGCTGCTAATTACAAACCAAACTAGCCAGTGAAAAGAGGTCTTCAAGTTGGCTAAAAATTCGTCTAAATTCACTTCTATGAATTCCACTTACAGAGGAATCTCTGTTTTCTACTTGCACAGTCATCTAGCAGTCAGCTATTTTTAATTCATGGGCTCATTTCTGGCAAGCATTGCTGACACTAAGCTGGTTTAATTCAGTAAGAGAGAGGTGTCTGGTGGTACTCAGGGTGCATCAACAGTTTTCCACCAGGGTTTGCTAGCTCAGAAAGCTACAATATCCTAGCTACTTTGTGGTGGTCTTACCTCCTTTGCACAAGGATTTTGTTTAATAAGAGCTTTGGGACATGTACTGGGTTTGCTCCATATTTCTTCATAATACAGTATGACAGGACTTATCAGAAGTTCCAGCAGCACCCTCATAGAAATAATTAATAATATTACTTTGCACTAGGCAGTTCCTGCTTCCAGATTTCAAACTGCTTTTCAAAAAGAAGTAAAACTGTTAAAATCCCCATGTTACTGAAAAAAAGAAAAAGAAAAGAGGTTT
The DNA here is from genome assembly GCA_013396915.1 of Stercorarius parasiticus. Taxonomy (NCBI): domain Eukaryota; kingdom Metazoa; phylum Chordata; class Aves; order Charadriiformes; family Stercorariidae; genus Stercorarius; species Stercorarius parasiticus. The sequence goes on along the minus strand of VWZL01005215.1, from coordinate 146,983 downwards.
ATTATGCAGTCACACAGTGTGTCAAGGGAAAGCAAAGGGCAGAATCCACATCACCTGACTTTTTGGTTGCAATGCTGGTGGCATGTGCAGAACCCTTCCTCTCCTTCTCTGATGCTGTGGTTAGGGCTTAGTGCATTTCCAAATGTTAGATGGGGAGGGGGAGGCTTGGAGACTCCTGCTTGCACCTTGCTATTTCCATTTCTTCTCATAATAACCCACAAAAGATTCAAGTTACAGAATATGTGAGGTAGAATATGTAGCTACTGACTACTGTAACATTCTGACTGAGAAATTGATAGGATGTCACTTGCTAGGATGTAATTTCCAATAATCGTATATCTTCTGTTTACCTCCCTCTTAGTGATTTACTGTGTAACAACTCCCCAACATATATCTGTAGGGAGCTTCTCTGCTCACCTTGGTTTCTGCCTTTCAAGATACTGCACTGCATGATGATAAGCTTCGGAGAGAAATGACTACTGTCGACAAACCCAGTCATCCATGTTGTACATTGCATTACCTAAATCCCAGGGGAGTGTCTATCTGCAGGTGAATGCTGATGGCAGAATCCATTTAGAGAAATGGCTGATGTTGCTCTGTTTATTTGCATACAGAAGTATCTGTAAAGCATCCTATTATTCTATTCCCATATTCTTTTCCCAACAATCATCCTCTGAGGACAGAACTATAAAAATGAGTGTTAAAAAGCCATGGAGTACCTCAAGAATTTTGTTTTTCTTTAAAAAAAAGAAGTTTCATTTCTACTATGTAAATAGTAATAAATGAGAAGGTGGGAGAGACTAGAACTGAAACCAGGAAAAGAAAGATAATTTAATTTTACAGAGCATTTCAATATTTTGCTTTTGGCATTCTTTCTTCATTTGGTATAAAAATATTTCTTTTTAATTCTCTGTGAAAGAAAATAGAAATGTGGACCCTGGGAGCCCTCTGTCACTAGCTCAGAAGCAGCCCACCTGATGTTTTTCCCCAGAGCCGTGAAATATTGAAGCCTCAGGAACAGTCGATCTGGCTTCTCGGAGCTGTTTGGCTAAATTCTCAGGGAACCGGTTGCTGTCCAGCAAACTCCCTTAGCGCTGTGGCAGAGTTGAAATATCTCTGCATCTCATTTAAAGTTCAGGAAACAGTAAATTCTGCTTTAAAAAAAAAAAAGTTATAATTGCTCAAGCTTGCTGCAAAGACAAATGACCTTGTATATTTAGTTAAGTCTTAAAAACGAAGTAGTTGTCATACAAACAAAACCGACTGGAAGCAAATTCTGAGGTACATTAATGCTCATTTACACCAGTCTGTATAAATAGGCATTAATGGGGCCACAAACTGCTTCCAGAGAAACAGCTTGATAGTGTATGACTGCTCTGCCTGACAAAATGTCTTGTTTAGGGTCTCTGGACCAGCTCACGATGTAAAGGATGTATCAGGGTGAGAGTGGGTAATATGAGGAAGGGGTTGGGTCTAGGGAATGCAGCTATTTCTACTTTCTAGACCCTGAGTTCCTGCAGGAAAATACAGAAATACTACAAAGTTGCTTTTGTCTGTCACTGCTTGGAGCAGGGGGAAAACTTGGCCTTCATTTCCAGCAAACATACTGTGTTTCAGGGAGATGAGGGAAGAAGCCTTCAAGTCCTTTAGGGTATTCAGGAAGAATACCCAGCTGATACCAAGCCTGCCTGCCTATATGCCTCATTGAAAGTTTAATTTGTACAGAGGCAGGAAGATTACAATTTCAATAAAAGCTGTAGGCTTTTTTCTTCACTTTAGCTCATCTATTTTAGATGTTTCTCAGTGGCATGAGATTCAATTAATTAATGTCATGCACTGAGGTAAGTTAAACCTTGAATGCCAGACTGGGCTCTGAGCTTTACTTCCACAACTTCTTGTTCTTGAGGGCTTTAAGGGACATGTTGAGCATTCTGCACAGGTGGTGTTCATGTCCATTATTTGCAATAGGTGCTTGAGAAATAAACTTCCTTTCCCAGTAGTCTATGTTCTTTCTAGTGTGTCCTCTTATTCCCTACAATTAAGCAGACGGGTTCCTTGTATTTCTAACAACTTAACATTTTATTTTAAAAACCTTGGGTTTTTTTATTTCCATTGATGATGTCACTGTAGCTCTGGGGAGAATGTTTGCTATGTGATCCACGTGCCCCAGAAAAGTATACTCAAAACCAACAACGATATTTACCTTTACTGTGTAAATATGGCTCTTTATTGTTGTCAGCTTTAGTTAATGGGAATACTACCTTTAAACAAAGGTTTGGACTACAGAGTAATTCAGTCTGCATGCTAAACACTTTGAGGTAGGTCAACATAGGCATGAAATAGAATGTGAATATAAACTTCAACTCTTTCCCTGGATATCTTCTTACAGAATTCAGTAAAACTGTGTGAATGCAAGATATTTTGCAAGGCACTGAAGGAATGTACTCAGTTCATGACGAAATAGGGCTGCTCATCACTGCTGGCAGGCATAGACATTCCAGTCGGGAGAGGTTTTGGCTCCTTTGAAGGTCATTTAGTTGTCTCTTGGCAGGGAAAAATAAATACTGTGAGGGAGCGGAGCTGCAGAAGCTGCAGTTTCTAGGTCCTGAAAGCACCAGGACAGTGCTTTGAGCCTAAGAATTAGGATTTTGCAGCCTCCAACTTACTTTGTAGTCTTAGTGGAGGGTTGCTGAGACACCCAGGTGGTGAAACTGCAGTGAATATTAGCAAATGTTTGCAGTATACAATTGCATTTGAGCTTTAAAAAAAAGATTAAAACAATAGAAGCTAAGAATATCTGTTCATGGCCTGATATTCACACTACAAGACTTACTGCTCTGTGATTCTGACAGCAGCCTTGACTTCCACAAGTTTTTGTGCCATTCTTAGCCAAGAGTAGCTAACTAGTGGCATTAGCAGCATCTGCTATCAGTACCCAATATTGCATGTGTTAACCACATAACAGAATCACACATGGTAAGGAACAGATGAGCTGAGCTGCAAGATTTGCTGGGGATTGAATTAATGTTTATATAATTTTATTTTCATTATTCAACCAGCTGTGCGGCCACATCCATTTAGTGAATAAGTGAGACGATTTTTAACCTTTGGTCATTAAATATGTATTTTAGCCCAGCTTTTACCACTCTAACCTAGTTAGTGGTTGCTTGCTCTTCTCACTGTGCTTATAATTAATATCAGACTAAAATATGATATGAACCAAGCAGACTTTGGATTTAGTTGCCCCTTTTTAGATTCTGAAAGTTAGTCAAAGTTTGAGACTGAGAACATGCAATTCTATTCCTCACTCGGCATCTAAGTGTGTAATGAATTTGCCGCTTTCCTGTGGCAGAAGTGTGGAGAATCACTTTTACAGGGGTTGCAAGTATACTTGTGAGATACTTCTGTTTTCTGAGTAAGGGATTATACTGCAGTCTGCAGGAGATATGAAGCTTTGCCAGACAAACCTAAGTAATAAACCCAGGAGGATCGGTTGATCCAGAAAATGGCCTGGTCTGAAGGAGGTTAATTCCCAGCCAGCAGTAAAAGTGTTTGGTAAGGTGCTCCCAGCTGGGAGCTAATTAGACGCTGCTGAGCCTGCTAGGGTCTCCAGGTGGCAAATACGACACATCTCATGTCAGTATCACACTTCAGCAGTCCCATCATACGGTCCTGCACCTCAGAGGGATCTCTCACATCTGGCTGATCTGTGGGAAGGCTGAAGGCATTTTCCTTCAGCTGTGCCTTTCAGTCTCAAGTATCAAATGTGGGCCCTGCTAGGCTCGTTGCTGCTGCCTCCTATTTTATTGCTTTCCCTGCTGGATTATGATGGCTGAGAAAGAGTTGCTCAGTGGGAGAAGGAGACATTGCTACAGGGGGTTTGTAGATGTGGACGTGCAAGCTTACCAAGTAACACTTATGAAATGAGCAATATCTGATATATCTAGCTGTGCCTTTATTGTTGGATCCTGAGCCACAGGCAAGCTCAAACAAGATTTACACACTGTGTCCACTTTGCCAGTTCTAAGACACCAGTGGCCACTTCTCCCGTAAGTTCATTGCTGCTTGTGCTGTTAAGACATCCTGGAAGGAGCCTGGGCTGAGGTTTTGTGCTGAACACTGGGAAGTGTGAAACTGCTGTGTAGCAGCAAGAAGGATCACAATACACCTGGCCGTGTGCTCTGTAAGGCGGGACAAGACGTCTGGTACGGAGTACTTGGGAAAGCACTGCCCCAGCTTTCTCACTTGCTATCCATGAAAGCTCAGGTGAAGCCAGAAACTGAGTCTTGCTTGTGTCTGATCAGCCTGGATGTCAAGGCCGTTTGGACATAGATCCAAAATGCAGTTTAGGAGAATCGTATGAAGTTTAGTGCTTTCAAAGAGGATAGTTAAGAAGTCACAGCTAAATAGAAACCCAAACCCCACAGGCGGTTCACGTGTCCTACAAATAATTACTTTTTTTTATATAGCATCTAAATTAAATAGGACAGACAAAGAAAAACTCCGGCTAAACTGCATTCAGTTTGCAGACACTGCTTGCTTAGTCACAACTTGGAGTTTCATTGGACGCTAATGATGCTAAGGATGTCTGGAAATAAGGCTGTTTTGGTTTAAGAACCTAACTGTATCTTTAGAAGTCTAACCTAACTTTGAAAATGCAGGTTTTCTTATACATACCAATAACATTTGCCAACATTTCCAGTAACAGGTTTGAAATAGCTGTCCATTGCCTTAACAGCTCTGAGGACATTCAATGGTATTCATCAGATAAATTATTCAAGATATCCCTTGTCAAACTTCTAGTACAATCTTTATGCAATTTTTTAATTATTGATTTGCCAGCTCTAGCTACTTTGGTGGTCCAGCTTTCCTTAAGAATTGAGAGAGAAATATTTGTAGAAACATCAGTGGCCATCATAACCATTCAGTTGCAGCCAGTCAGCTCCCGTGAAAACTGCAGATTAAAGACAATCTGTTCTTGCATAGCTGGAACAGCAGGAATTGACTCAATAGGTGGTTGAAAAGCTCTGAGCAATACTAAACTGTAATGAATTTGTTTTGCTGAAGAAAGGTGAAGGCTTAGGGCTACATCTACACAGGACATCCATGGAGCAGAAACTTATGGGAATACCGTAAACTACCCAGAGACATAGAGTGGGATTTGTGTGCATTTCCTTCGTTAGTACTCTCTCTTTATCGCACAAAACCAGGTATTATTTGAGCTGGTTTGCAAATACATGGGAATACACTAGTGACAATGCATTTTCCTTAAGTAATTTCCATGGTTTGGTTTTTGTGAAGTGCAGTTGCTTTTTTTACTAAACCCTTTTGAATCTGGTATGCTTTACAACTGTCTTTCCTCTTCTTGCCTTACACATCCACTGATTTTAAATTGGGAGCTTTCCCTGGTTAGGGTATTAAATTTTACAGGATTTTTACAGGACAATTTGTCCAACTAGCCTTATAAGAGGAAATAGTACTGCAGTTTTAAAATGTTATATGGTTGAACTTTGCACGCAGGTTGTGTTCAACTTCATATTTTCTTTACAGTAGTATTAATTGTAAACAGTAGTTAAAAACATAATCTTCTTTCATTTTCATTTTCTTTTCTTTTTTTATTTTTTTTCTGGTTTTGTGTTTGTTATTAGTTGGTTAGGCAAGTATATTTTTAGTCTTACAAAATGGAATTGAAAAAGCAAAAAGCTTCTCCTTTCAGAAAAGGAGAGAACACACTACCCCTCCTGCAAAGGCTGGGGCAACAACAGAGGAAACCAGGGCCCTCACCCCTGTGGCTTAGAGCCACTGTGGCCTCACCAGTGGGGGATGGCAGGGACAACGGCTCTGCTCCCACCATGTGCAGACAGAGCAATGGGAAAAGAGGCTCTCACAACTCAGCGGTGTCCCCTACGTTTCAGGAAAAAAGGAGAAAATGCTCCCCCTAAAGGGAGCCCATTAGGCCATTTGGACATATTTCAACTTCTTCACAGTTAAAATTAAAATGTACAGGATAAGATTTTGTCTTATTATATGATTCCTGGCAGCCTTATAACAAGCCTTTTAGAATCTGTCCATGAAAAAGTCCTAGACAGTCTATAAGTTAATTAAACTTTGCTCTAGATTCTAACTTAACAGAAATAAGCCGCTAGATTTTTTCTAATTAAACCTAATTTTCACATTTTACTTATGCAAACCACATAATCATATGTAAGCAGCTGAGACTGCCCTTAACTCAAAATATTAAAATTTCAAGTATAGTAACGCTTTAATTTACTAAGACTAAATCCTAATCCAGACATAGATTTATGCTAATAATTAAGAAATTCTGTGCATTTAACATTATTCAGAGTCCGATGCAGCAAAAGCTTTAATATTTTAAGAATGTTTAGAAGACAAGTGACTATGATATTCTTCCATAAATACTTTAACACTACATCATATTTTTTCTTAGCATTAAAATGTCTCACAGAAAAGAAAATAAATTGTGTGGGGTTTTTTTATATTGTGCATGTATATGATGCTAGTTTTACCCACACAATTTGACTTATGTAAAACTTCTATTATTTCATAGCTATGGCCATAAGAAAGTCTAACTAGCAATAGTTTCTGTTGGGTTTTGTTCCAATTAATTCTTCTGTACTTCAGTGCAGAGAAAAAGAATGGTGCCTCCAAAAAGTAGTCATTACAAATAGATTATGGGTCAGTAATGCAAAAATTCTTCATAATCAGTCTGCATTCAGTGCTAATCAAGAAGAGATTGTGTGGAAGGAGAGTTTTTTATTCCCTGTATCCAGTGGATTTAATTCCTTTCTGACTTTGGTGTAAATCGTAAGTTGTTGGCTTTTTTCCATTGGAATAAACAGAATCATAGGTGCAAATGAACATAGCTGTCTGTAAAACTGGTATTTTGAAGAAGAGAAGAAGCCCAATATGGTTAGTAGATCAGTGGAAGACTTCAGATGTCTCCATCAGGCACCTTCTGCTAACCGTCACCATTTCAACAGAAACTAGATATTAATGTTTTTACTGGGCTGCTCTGTTTTTGCACTGCTGATCTCAGGCTGAAAAAGGAATTGGAGGAAGAACAGAAAAGCATCAAGAAGCTTTGGTCCACAATGAATGTCTGAAAGCTTTTCCCTTAAAACTGTAGCCTCAGCACATATGCGCGTTATACCACCTTTTAGCAGAGTAATCTCACTCGGCTCCCATCAGAGCTTGTAGCAACAAATCCAGAGCCCGTGACTTGAAGTCTTCTGTCGGTGGGTAATGCCTGCAGGGAATTGAGCATGAGGACAGTGTGTTCTCTGCCACATTTGTTGCTAAGCAGATGGGTTGCTTTATTTCCTACCAGTTGGCACAAAGAATACTTGCAGCTTAGGGTAAGGCAGCATCACTTTCAATCTCAGCAATGTCTACAATAATCCCCGATTCCAGAGGATGAAAGTAGGATCTGCAATCAATAACACCTGAGATAGGTGTTATGGTAACCAACCCTAATCTTGTTAAAATGAACACTGAAATAAAACAAAATAAGCTGGATGGAAGTACCGTAGCTGGAGACATAGTGAGCTATAGTAATTCAGGTAGCTGGTGAACCATGGTGTTTTTCAGTTCATTTCCACACATGGCAGATAATTACTTCATTTCCAAGCTTTGGTTAGAAAGGCACTGAGGGAATCAATAGGGAGTCTAGTCTCCAGATAAATTGGCTCACCTTTAAAATGTATTTTAAGTGTAGCCACTGCAAAGTGCTTCAGTGCACAATAACATTTTCACTGGGTGTCAAAATCAAGTGACTGAAAAGCAGGATAGGCATTGTGAAGGACAAAGATAACATTATATTACTTACATTTTTGGCATGTTGCCATTATTTCATTTGTAGGTTTAAGGGGAGTAGAAATATCTCTTTTGCATATTTAAATGCAGAACATGTTAAAATTCAGGCTAAATAGAGAGCTACTCTATGCTCATTAAATATAACTGGGGTTTTGAAACGTATTTATTATGAAATGTGAAAGAATATTATTAAAAGTACACATTTGTATGCTATGGGTAATTCACAATAATTATGTTCTTAATGGTCAGTTGAAACCTAGCTGGCATACAGGAAGAATTTCATAAACATTTAAATTAAAATTGTATTTAAAATACATTTTGAAAATGCCCCATTTTGACATATAGCTATATTTGTAAATACATATTGAGGTTTGCCTAAGTTTTCTAGGGTCCAGGAGATAACTACTTGTTTGATAAACGTTCGTTTAAAAAAAAAAAAAGCTATAGTGTCATCCTAGGAAAACACAGTGCTGCTAACCACAAAAACAGCTGGGAGAGCTTCCTGATACAGCCAATTTTATTGTATTTGAGAAAAGGACTCAGCAGCAGAAAAACCAGTCACAGAACAAGCATTACTGTGTGACTCCAGAAACTTCTTCATAAGAGCTTAATTCTCACCGCTTCATGAACATGCTGGCTCCAGTCATGCCTGGACAACTGTATTTTATATCAATGGGGGAGAAAAGCACTTCCGTTCCCCTGTTAGTTCTTTCTGATGCATGTTGCCAGCATCCAAGCAAATTGCTTAATTAGGGTGACCTCAGGACTTTGGACACTTCATCCTCTAAGAGTTTGGGATTTGCCAGGTCACTGAGATCTCCCATTCATGTGTCTGGTCCAAGAGTGCCTGTGGGTGGCTCTAGGAGCTATGAAGACAGTGACACAGGAATTGACTTGGTGACTGCCTTAGTCTTCTTCCAGGGAGATGGATAAAGTGGTTATTTTGACTCTGATGGTTTTACTCATGGGATAACATCTAACTGCTCAAAATCTACTAAACCAGGATTTGAGGCGTTAGAATCTGTTTCCTTGTGAGAGAAATTTTAAGTAACTGGTATTTTCTTTTATATTTTAGTATCTTCCAAGTCAGGATAGTTCTGTAATAATATGTAGAAATGTTCAGTTCGAAAAGATCTAAAACCAAAACTGATTTACTGAACTATCCATTTTCCCAGCTCTGATTAAGGGAACACATCCAATTACATAAGTATATTATTAATGCTCATCTGTAGTGTAGTAGAATTAAAATTGCAATGCCTCCCAATCACAGTCTAAACCATGCAGTAATCAAGCATGAATTTAGCAAGTTCATTTTTCCATTATGCTGTTTTCAACACAAAGTTACCATATTAGCATATGGTACCATAACATTGCAGTTCAAACCAAATGCACGTTGGGCATCGGAAGACGGATTGCATTAAGTCCAAATGGAGGTCACTTTTGAGATGCTTGGGACTGCACTTATCTTTAATCATTTTTGAAACAGAAGATAACAGGATGTGATTGAAAATCCCTAAACAGTAACATTTACTGAGATTAACAGTAGGAACAGCATATTTTAAAAGCTTACTATTTGAAACTTTTAATGTTTCCAGTGCCATCTCCCCCTTGACTCTTGCCCCAGTAGACCATATCAAAACAGGACTAACATTATACCCCTGTATTGAGTTCAAAGCTACAGTAAAGTGTCCAGGAGTCTAATTCTGCCCAGTTCAAGTTATTTTTTTAAGTATGTTCTGCTCTATTTAAATATCAGAGAGGAGGGAGAAAAGTGAATTTTGGTTTTGTTCTCTAGGTATCTGTGTGGCAAAGAAAAGGTCTTCGTAAAATGAAGCACCGTAAATAGCAAAAAACCATAGAAGGTTTATCTGAAAAAACTAAGGTGTCCTTTGCAGTGTGCCAAGGTTTAAAAGTAATTATTTATCATTATATAACTTCCTTTTTTTAATTTTGTTCCTAACTTGATCCACCTTTTTTTTTTTCCTTTTTTTTTACTTTTTCTTCACTCATTTAGATAAAAATAGGCAAAACTGTGAAAATAATCCATCCTCTGTCTATCATTCGTGCTTTTATGTTATGCATTGCACTGGTAATTTTACTTACTGTGAAATTTTTGTTTTTAGCTAAGATTAACTAGGACTCAAAGTACTTTCAAGGGTAATAATACAGACCGTCCTTATGTAAGAAATCTATTCATTTGCGAGGATTTTTTCATTAGAATTTTTGATAATACAGGACCATTTTTCTCTAACTCACTGGTCTGCACTTGTGTTATGCCATCTCTTGAGAATCTTTTCCATAGTGGTAACCATGCACAAAGGAGAGATATGGTCACAATTCAGAAGATACACCTGTATATGAGGCAAGAAGTATTATCCTCTAATAGAATCTTTGGCTAAAATCCAGTACAAAGCTGAGCTTGCAATACTTTTTTTAAAAGAAAAAAATGTTTGAAGAATGATGTTTTGTACTTAATGGACTGAATTTCACTCTACTGAAAAAAAAAAAATCTCTTTTTTTACTTCTAAATTGTGCTAGTAGACCATGACGGTTCCCTTGGAGTTTATTCTCTATGTCATTTGCTAATGTTGGCTTAAAAAAACACAAATACGGGCAGGTGCTAAACCATCAAATAATAAGTGAAGACATGCCAAATTGCATAACTAATGGCACCGTAAATTGAAAATAATAAGTTAGGCAACGTAAGTTTATATTTTAGGCTTTTGCAAAAGCAGACTTTGACTTAATAAACACTAATGACTACTTACGGGCTCATATATCGCTGAGTATTTTTACAACCATGAATATGCATCATGAACTACACAGAAAATCTTGTGGGTATTTTATTGGAAAACAGTAGCTGGATGTGAAGAATTCTGCATCTAAAATGAAATAATTCATTTATTAGCTTTTCACTATAATTAAACCCACGGTAATGTTCCATATTCTCATTAGAATAAGGTGAAACAGTTCAGGAAAAACAAAAACTGTCCAAAGCTTTTTATACCATTCTCCGAAACTAACTTTTTAAGGCCTTAAAGTTACTGTTTGTGTGTGTTTCTTGTGTTTTTGGTTTCGTTTTTTTTTCCAGAGGAGGCAGGCAAAAGTGTCCTTCTGCTCCTGGGATGCAATGTCAGCCGTTTTCCACTCTGACTGTGAGCCTGAACCATCTTTACTGTGGTAGCAAGATCTCCGCCCACTCCTGGGTCCCTGGAGCAGATGAAACTCTGAAAGTATCATGCCTTATCTGACCTTTTTCATACTAATTCTTATATGTCAGATGACTGTAGTAGTCAAGTTGCAAGTACTTGGAGATGTTGCCTCATTTAGGAAAAGACAGTCTTCACAGATTTGTATCTGGAGTGTTTCCACGCAACATACTTGGAGATACACATTCCTACAGCTCCCTGGACCAAGACATGATGGCTACTTGGTTGGGCAAAATTTGCCATGCCACATACACTTCAAATTTTCTGTAGAGGTGATATTTTTCCTCAGCTCTTTCCCCTAGTATCATTCTGTTCCCCCTGTGCAAGCCTAGACTACGAGGGACAGTCAGCAAAGGAGGAAACAGCAGCTAAAGCTCAGAGCAGGGTGCTTTACTCTCCTGTATTCTTGGCAAGTGTACGAAGGACTGGTGGAGATGTTCAATGAATTATGAACCAGGAGCTGAAGGTTCTGCTGGAAAGGTATAAGCCTAAAGTAGCTAAAGTGTGACTTTTTATTCTACACTGGCTGCTACTAGGAATTAAATTGTAGAGGAAAATGATGGCCAAAGTAGTATAAATGGGCACTCCCCATTTGCTCTGTCAGTAACCACGAATTCTTTTAGGAACATTTATCCTGTGATAAGTGGAATTTATCTAGCCAACTGCAGCTGGAAATAAGCAGCTGTATGAGTGACAGTGAAAAGTAGAACATGATGGTTGTTGTTGATGGTCACTGTGAAGGTGGGACAGCAGATTTAGCCACCCATCAGTATCAGAATATCTCAGAGTGGTCAAATAATTATGAAGGACTTATGTCAACCACGAAGTTATTTCATTAGAACACACCTATGGAAATATAAATGGTGAGGTAAAAGATATCTAGGTGTTTTTTTTCTTTGGTTAGTGCTTTTTTCTTTAATGGAAATTTTGACAAATAGGAAAAGGAAAGTCCAGGAAACCCAAGAGTTTAGGGCTTATTTACATCTTCCAAGAAGAGCCCAAATCTTTTCATTAGATTTTGGTATTTCTTCAAAAGTATTTGTTTACTTGAAACTACTTTTACCCTACAGAGACAAGTTATAGACAGAATAACTTTTAATAAGCTTCTACGAACTCAGTGTAACACTGAGAAACTTGTTGTGGCTCAGCTTCTCAGCAGGTCTGAAAAACTTTTCTCTGACATCAAATAACAGGATCCAGTATCATTCACATCAGTGAAAATAGGCTGATTTTTGTAATTCAAAAAACCTGTGATCCTGAAATAGAGATCAAATAGGAGTATGGTATGTAACTGATAACTGGAGCTATGTAAAATTGTCAGTACTAGGTTGTGACTGTGGATTATTTTAGCTTTCTTAGTAGCTAAACTGATTTTTTTAAAGCAACTTTTAGCACGTCGAAGTGATTTCTGAAAAAACCAAATGATGAATGTAGTTAACGCCTGCTTTTTGACCCACTGTGTCAGAGACTACCAAGAAAGGCTCATGTCTAGATTCAGCCGTGGTTAATGACTAAGAAAAATGATAAAGGACGTAATAGGATCAGTTCCAACAAAGACTGCAGTTAAGGTACTGTCTAAAACTCAAAGGTCTGATTGCCTGAACAAGAATTTGTAGATTCAGGCAAGGTAGCCTATCAATTACTTTTTAATTTATTTTGATACACAATTTTGTGTGTGTTCTCAGAGTTTCCTAACATTACCTGGACATGTGGTAAGTTTTCAAACTCTGCTTAACAATGCAATGATGCTTTTTTATTAATCATTCCAGAAAGCAAGAACCAAACCCTTAAGTGTAGGAAGCAGCAGGGAATTAGAATTTCTTAAATTCTTTGTTCCTACCTTTGTGTTTTTCATTGCACATAAAATTCATTTGAACTCTAACGTTTGGGTGCACACATCGGTGATACAAAAACCTTAATTCACACTTTTCTTCAGTCCTGATGGGTAGTGACAAAACCTGACTAGTCAGGTTGAAAAACTAGCACTGCAGAACATACATATTTATGCATAAGAGTGTGTACTGGATAGCTTTGCTGCTGTAAGTGAGCTGAAAACAAATGATGATGGATAACATCCATAAGTTGTGCATAGCGGTGCACCTATCATAGGCTCTCCCCCTTTGTCCCGTGGGATTCCACTAATACAGATGTAATATGACTTCCTCCTTGAATATGAAAACTGTAAAGTCTGTCACCAGAACAGATTGATTATATGATTTCATAAAGAATTCATGACAGAATAGGTAGATAAATACATACATGTTCCAACCACAAGTAAGGAACCTGTTTTTCAGTGAAATGAACCATAGGTTCTCTTATGATGCTGTGTCTGCATAGGATCCACATGTTTTAAGCTTGATAAAGCCTGACCAGTGAGGAAGTTAGGTTGTTTAGAGCATCTAAATGCCTTGTACAAGTTAATGACTGTGCTGAACGCAAGCTTGTGGAAGTTCTCATTATTTTCCTTTCACCCTTTTCTCAGTGTTTCTTGCTGCCTCCAACCCCCCTATCAAAAAAAACCCAAACAAGCAAACAAAAAAACCAACAAAACAAACAAAAAAACCCACAAAACAAACAACCTTGAAATTCTTGCTGAATTTAGGGAAATTTCAGTGAAATTTCAGTTCTGTCCAGTATGCTTCCTTCTTCTCAATTTTTTGTGTTTTCTTTATGGCCTCAAGCTTGTTTTAGCAGTGTAATCTGTTTAACTGACTATACTGATTTACGAAGTCGTTGGCTAACTTGAAGAGTTTTGACAAGAGATTAAAAGTCTTCAGGATAATTCAATTTTCACACACTTTGTAAAAAATAAGATAGCAATTAAGGAAGACAGTGAGCTTTAAATACTTTTGACTCTGTTGGTTGATTTTTTTTCAGTCAAACATGGTGGTCTGCAAATTGCCGCTAACATGCTGCGTGGGAGGAGAGCATATGCGTGTAAAGGTCACAGAAAGCCTTAGGATAGTTCAGGTAAATAGTCAAACAGCTAGGAGACATAAGCCTGTAGGAATCAGGAAGCCTGAATCCAAGGGCTCAAAAAGCTGTTTATTATCCTCTTTTCAGAGTTTAAGCCCAAGAATGGTCTCCTCAAGTAGATCCTGTGTTGTTTCAGGGTTTCACCGGGTCTATAACAATGTCAAGCACATTTTAATGTTCTGCTAGGTTAATTGCTCTGCTCATGCAGTCCCCCTGCTGAGCAGTCCCTCTTCAAATGTGCTTCTAAAATTGTGGCATGTTTTTAACTGTGAGGAAAACTCACAGGTCTCATGGGATCTCACTGTGGATTTTGTAACACTATAGTTCCTCACTTTATTGATGGTCTTCATTCCAGCAATAATTCTAATTTAGTTTTCTAAATAATTACTGAATTTCACTTTTTTCCTTACTGTAAGTATCAGGGACTTGTATGTATACACAGTCAGTTTTGTTTGACACTGGTTTCTAAAAAGGAAGATTAAAATTATTTTCATTTTTTTCATAGGGAAAGATATTTAGGGATAAATTTTGGGCAGCTCCAGTATAAAAACAAGTTAGTAGCTGTCAATCTTTGCTCTTCTCACTCCTTTTGCAAAGGCATTCACAGGAATCTTACTGATAATCTCACTGATATCTATATCTGGCCTGTTCTTTCATGGGTGATAATTAAAGAAGTGATAGAAAAGAAATAGTAGAAACAGATGAACAGGCATCAACTTGGATGGCACTGCTGGCAAAGTAGCAAGGCAATTTGCAGTATATGAAGAGAGAAGTGCATCTTCTTAATAAGGGCCAGAATTATGCGAAGCCAGGTAAGTGAAGATGAGCACAAAAGAAACAGCTAATCATGCATTTACAGAGATTCACTCTATGTTTTGGGCCTTGCTCCTTACTTTTTCCTGAGTATGTTCTCCATAGCTCTTGGCAAGTCTAAGTGCAAATCTACCATATAATGAATGTCTGTTTATATAGTGCCCACAGTGTGCTGGGGGCTATGTAGTTAGCCCAGCAAATAAGGTATCTGTTTGCAGGCATGTAAAGCAAAACACTAGCCATGCGAGACACTAACTTCTTTTTAATGTTCTTTAGGCAGCACACATTTTTGTATGCATTTTCTGCCAAATCACTTTAAGATTTCTGTTCCAGCAGCATGCATAACCAGGCACAGCCAACCGTATGGACCTGTGCAGAATAGCTTGGAGAATTTTAGCTCCTGGTTTGTGACCTACTTATACTTAAAATGAGACTTGGAGATGAATGTGGTTTTTCCACATATACCTATGCTATGCAGAGCTACTCTTAAATTTAACTTTGCTAAATGTTATGCAAATTCAGAACATTTTACTTTCACAGTCTGGAATAAAAGTGCTATGCTTTACTTTAAGCACACATTTTGCATAACAATATTAAGTTCCATATATTATCTTAAAATGCAAAATGTATAAATCTATGTGGTTGCATGAGCATAAGCAGAACATATTGCTCTGTTAAAAGGAAAGCATAGTCCCAGCAGCGTACAGCATCTGTATATTAATCAAGCCCATGGGTAGTTTTGTTTCAGGAAAAAGAAGTTAACTTTAACTTTTTTGCTTTACTTTATGAAGTATGAGGAAATATTAAGCAATAATGCTCTCTAGAAGACAGCATTTAATACATGAAGATATTCACATTTTTATCATACTAGGCTAAAAGAAAAGCCATGAAATTTTCACATTTATAATGCTGCAGCAGAGATAAACTCCTAAAATGATAATTTAGCTGTTTCTCTGTCAGTCAAAAATAGTAGTTACAGTTCAGTAATCAGATCCTAGTTCTCAATTTGTCGCTCTTAAAAAATGAAAACCTCAAAGATTTCTTAATTAAGCAGCCAAATCTCCATTAGTGTGAGGAAAGCTTCAGAAAACAGAGATGTTGACTACGCACCAACCCCTTCTCATGGCTCTGTCTTGTGTGGAACAGGACTCTGGCAAGGCCAGGGGCAGCTCCTAACTGGTGGTGAGGAAAGCAGCAAGGCAATTATTTAATTCAATGAACAAGAATTATTTTTTAGGACTCCCAAAGGCAATAGCATTTGCCAAAGGTGGCAGCGTCTACTGTTTTAGATGCAGGAGCAGAGAGGGAAGCAGCAGGCTGCCCTTTCCTTTTCTGCAAACCCCAAGGAGAAAAGAGAAAACATGGAGCTGTGGCAAAGGACACTGGGGATGGGCTTTGAGAAATACACTATTTGTTGAAATTTCAGTCTCTTTCCCAGTGAAATGCTTATGATACAGGATGATCAGTGCCCATCTCCCTTTTTTCGACTCCTCCGCTCCACAGGAAAATCAAAATAGACTCCTGGGTCGAATGCTGGGGCTGCTGTGAAAAACGTGCAAAGGAAGGAAGAGAGGAGTGGCCCTAACTGTTTCCATTTGCTCAATTAGAGATCAAGGTTCAAACCAGGACTATTAAGTGTGTGAATTTACTAAAACCAACCCCAAAATTGTTTTTCTTTCCACTTTTCTGAGTTAATCCTTGGTTTCAAGAAAATTCAGACAAGCTATCAGCTGCAGAAATAGTTGCTCACACTATGTGTAGCCCCACAGGAGAGATCACTCTTGTAACTTTATATAATTATGAAATAAAACAAGAGCTGGAGGGTATTATTCTGCCATACCTGTAAAAATTTTTTTTTGCTAGGTTGGTTTTGAGTTATAATATTACACTGTTTGTACAATCTGGAGTCTTTTGTGAGTCTAATAATTAATCAATATTTTTTAAAAAAACAATGCTTGATAAGAAAACAGTTTTGGGGGGTTTGTTTTTTACTTTTTGTTTGGTTGGTTTTTTAACTTCAGAGTAAAACTACTCAAAAATTAAGCTCCCCTACATTAAGGGGCTCTGAGGCACTGACTGACCATGTTGCTGTGTGATTCTGCTGCAAAATCACTAATGAATATTGGTTCTACATGTTCTTAGCTCAAAAGCTGTATTTTCAAAGATATTTAAGCATTTATTGACAAAAATTGTTGTCAATAGTATTCTCTGCGTCACCTGTTGAAATCCATGGGACTTGCATTGGTACTGTTCCAATGAATATAGACAAATCACCTGTATGCTTAACTGCATCTTTGGGTGCCTAAACACTTTCGAGAATATATTTTTAAATTCTCTGCAGTAACACAAGAGCTTATGACAGACTGCCATCATTCACCTGCACTCACAATCATAATCTGTTCCCTACCTACCACAACATCCTTTAGAATCTACTGAATAAATCACCTATGTCTAAATAATTACATGTTCAGGTTTTAAACCATTAAGGTCTATTGATTTATTACAAACCTTTAGAATATGATGCTCTGGTTTTGCAAACATTCCTAGGCATACCAAGAAGCGCTGCTTCTGGCAGACAAACAAGGCAGAGAAATGGTATTTCCATAGTTTTATCTTATTCACCAGGTTCTGCAAAGTATATATCCATGTGAATAACATTGTCCTATTCTTCACAAAATGAAAACTTTGTTTAGGCATGTTGTTTACCCAAATTGGAGGAAACATAAAACGTCAAAATTCCTCATACAGGTACTTTGATAATAGTACTGTGAAAAGTTGAAGTGGTTGTGTTCTGCTTTCTTTCATGGAGTCCCAGGGTACCATAAATAGTTAAAAGTTTCTCAAACCAAATGGTAAAAACTTGTGTTAAAAGCTCATGGGTTTTCCAGTTCACTGTACAGATTCTTCTCACAGAAAAACAATTTAGTCCATACTGGCTTTTTAAAGCTGTTAGAGCCATAACTGGTTTGACTATATTTAAACTTAATGTATGTCTTTCATGTGTGAATATTATCTTTTAAGAAGAAGGGAAGTGGGGAAATAAAAATATGAAGCTTTTTTTCTGAATGCCATATTAACTAACTTGAACTTTTAGACTCCATAACACATGGGTAATGTGATGTAGTTTAACATATAGTGTGTTATGCCATCTATTTACCACTGATTTTGAAGAGAACTTTTGGCATGTATTTGTAGGAAAACCATTTTTTTACTTCTTGTTGTTTTGCAACATGTTCACATGCATGAAACTTCATTTTCTACATGGTTTCTTAATTGTTCTACATGGGATGAAGTAGCTGTTGTGTGGCTGCACATCAGACAGAACAGACCTGCCTAGTTACTGTTTTTCCTTGATAATAAGCATGTCATAAGCCTTATAAAAGGGGAAGGGAGAAATCCTGTCTTCTCTATGATCACTCAGCAAAGTAATTTCTAGCAAGATTGATTGAGAAGACCTTTATGAGGGTCTTCCTCCCATACTGCGTCTGTTATGGGTATCAGAGCATAGATGAGTAGTACGTAGACCAATGCTCTGGATAGCTCTATTTTTAGTTTTATCACAGATACTCCAAACTAATCTGGACTCCTAATCTTAAACCTGGACTGGTAAATTCCAACCTAAATGTCTGGTAAATCAAATTTATATTCCCCTGCTTCCTGAGGATGACATAATAAATTAGAAATGGAACTAAAGCTATTTTGACTTGTATAGTTTATGCTACTATCTAATCTAAATCTCCCCTCTTTCAGTTTAAGACCGTCACCCCTCATCCTATCACTATGCTCCCTCAATAAAAGTCCCTCCCCATCTGTCCTGTAGGCCCCCTTTAGGTATTGGAAGGCCACTATAAGATCTCCCCAGAGCCTTCTCTTCTCCAGGCTGAACAACCCCAACTCTCTCAGCCTGACTTCATAGGAAAGGTGCTCCAGCCCTCTGACCACCTTTGTGGCCCTCCTCTGGACCTGCTCCAACAGGTCTATGTCCTTCTTATGCTGAGGGCCCCACAGCTGTACTCCAGATGGCGTCTCACCAGAGTGGCGTAGAGGGGCAGAATCACCTCCCTCGACCTGCTGGCCACACTTCTTTTGATGCAGGATACGTTTGACTTTCTGGGCTGCGAGTGCACATTGCCAGCTCATGTTGAGCTTCTCATCAATGAGCAACCCAAGTCCTTCTCCACAGGGCTGCTCTCAAGCCATACTCTGCCCAACCTGTATTTGTGTTTGGGATTGCCCCAACCCACATGCAGGACCTTGCACTTGGCCTTGTTGAACTTCGTGAGATTTACATGGACCCACCTCTCAAGCCTGTTCAGGTCCCTCTGCCTGGCATCCCTTTCTTCCAGTGTGTCAACCACTCCACACAAGTTGGTGTCATCAGCAAACCTGGTGAGGATGCACTCGATCCCACTGTCCATGTCGCCAAAAAAAATACTAAACAACGTCGGTCCCAGTATCAACCCCTGAGGAACGCCACTCATCACTGGTCTCCACTTGGACATCGAGCCATTGACCACAACTCTTTGAGTGCAGCCATCCAGCCAATTCTTTATCCACCAAGTGGTCCATCCTTCAGATCCATGTGACTCCAATTTAGAGACAAGGATGTCATGCGGGACAGTGACAAATACTTTGCAGAAGTCCAGGTAGATGATGTCAGTTGCTCTTCCCTTATCCACCAATGCTGTAAGCCCGTTGTAGAAGGCCACCAAATTTGTCAGACACAATTTGCCCATAATGAAGCCATGTTGGCTGTCACTAGTTACCTCCTTATTTCTTCATGTGCCTTAGCATAGTTTCCAGGAAGATCTGTTCTATGACCTTGCCAGGCACAGAGGTGAGACTGACCAGCCTGTAGTTTCCCGGGTCTTCCTTTTACCCCTTTTCCAGTCAGTGGGAACTTCACTGGACTACCATGACTTCTCAAACATGAAGGATAATAGCTTGGCAACTTCATCTACCAGTTCCCTCAAGACCCATAGATGCATCTCATCATCAGGTCCCATGGACTTGTGTACCTTCAGGTTCCTTAGGTGGTCTTGAACCTGATCTTCCCCTACAGAGGACGGTTCTTCATTCTCCTAGTCCCCGCCTTTGCCCTTCGCAACTCGGGCAGTGTGTCTAGAGCACTTGCCAGTGAAGACCAAGGCAAAAAATTTGTTGAGTACCTCAGCCTTCTCCATATCCTGCGTGACCAGGTCTCCTGTTTCCTTCAGGAGAGTGACCATGTTTTTCCTAGTCTTCCTTTTGTTGCTCACATACCTATAGAAGCTTTTCTTGTTGCTCTTGATGTGCCTGACCAGATTTAATTCTATCAGGACTTTAGCTTTCCTAACCTGATCCCTGACTGCTCAGAAAATATCTCTGTATTCCTCCCAGGTTACCTGTCCTTACTTCCACCCTCTGTAGGCTTCCTTTTTCTGTTTGAGATTGTCTGGGAGCTCCTTGTTCATCCATGCAGGCCTCCTGATATTTTTGCCCAGTTTCCTCTGTTGGGATATGTTCCTCCTGAGCTTGACAGAGCTGATGCTTGGTGATCCAGCTTTCTTGGGTCTCTCTTCCCTCCAGGGTTTTACCCCATGTTACTCTGCCAAGCAGATCCCTGAAGAGGCCAAAGTCTGCTCTCCTGAAGTCCAGGGTAGTGAGCTTGCTGTGCATCCTCTTCAGTATCCCAAGGATCTCAAACTCCACCATCTCATGGTGACTGCAGCTAAGGCTGCCCTTGAGCTTCACATTCCCCACCAGCTCCTCCTTGTTGGTCAGAACAAGGTCCAGCATGGCACCTCTCCTCATTGGCTCTTCTATCACTTGGAGAAGGAAGTTATGATCAACGCATTCCAGGAACATCCTGGATTGCTCATGCTCTTTTGTGTTGTCCCTCCAAAAGATATCAGGGTGTTGAACATGGCTTGTTCAGATCAGGGCTTGTGAACATGAGACTGCTCCTATCTGTTCATAAAGGGCTTCATCTGCTCTGTCTTTCTGGTCAGGTGGCCTGTAGCAGGCCCCCACTATAATGTCACCTGTCCCTGCTTTCCCTTTAATCCTGACCCATAAACTCTTGGTTGGTTTCTCATCCATCCCCAGATGGAGCTCCATGTATCCCATCTGGTCATTGACATAGAGGGTGATATCTCCTCCTCGTCTCTCCTGCCTGTCCTTTCTGAAGAGCCCGTATCCTTCCATTGCAACACTCCAGTCATAGCAGACATCCCACCATGTCTCCGTGATGCCAATAAGATCATAGCCCTGCAGGCATACACACGTCTTTAAACTCCTCCTGTTTATTCACCCTGATACAGGCATTTGCATAGAAGCACTTAAGTTGGGCCCCCGATGAAGCTGACGTATTGGCTGGAGTGACTGGAATTCCTTTGTGCTGCACTGCAGGTTCTCTCCTGCTGGCCTGTGATCTTTCTCCAGGCTCTGGGCATCTATTGCTGGCACTGACAACAAACTGATAGGAGTGGGATGGATTGAGGTTCTCTTCCCCCAACAACTCTAGTTTAAAGCCCTCTTCATGACCTTGGCAAGCCTCTGACCAAAGATGTTCTTCCCCTTCTCTGACAGACGCACTCCATCAGGCCCTGGTTTCTCAAACCGAGTCCCATGGTCTAAGTAGCTGAACCCCTGGCTGTGGCACCAGTCCTGTAGCCATTTTTTGATTTGCCAGATTTGACTGGCCCTTTCAAACCCCTTCCTGTTGACCAAGAGGATTGATGGAAAAACTACCTGCACTACGGAGTCCCTGACTGCCACTCCCAGGGCTCTGTAATCCTTCTTGATACCCCTCAGGCTGCTCCTGACTGTGTCACTGCTGCCCACGTGAAACAACAGCAGTGGACAACAGTCAGAGTTTGAAATGATTTTCTTAGAATTTGAAAAGGTGTTCTTAGATGTAATTTTCACATGTATCATTTCCTTTTTAAGCCCCTGAGCCCCTGTACTTAGGGACGGTAAGCGTGGGCAAGCAATTTAAAAGCCTGTAAACAGTGGAGCATTAGAACTGAAACATGTGGGGAATTTGTTTTTGTTTTGTTGCCACTGAATATGAAGAAAGAAGGGAGAATATAGGACAGGATATACAATACATTTTTTCTACACTTCGGACAGAAATATGTGTTTAAGAGGTATCAGTTTGAGCATCATGATAAAGAACTAGAAATCTCCGCTTGGAGTATCTGGCAGAAGAAAGTGTTTAACTTACGTTGTCAAGGTAACACCAGCAGCATTTACAAGTCCCTTGAGTGCTTTATTTTCCATTCTTTAATATTTGCCTGGTTCGGCAAGCAGAGTTGTAGACCTATCAGAGTGTTCTCAAGGGCCATTGGGTCACTGCTGAAATCTACCCATTAGACCCCTCCATTTCTTTGAGGTGATCTTGTAGCTATTGGAGAAAACAGGTTGTTTGAATTTTTTTTTTCCAAGCATGACAGGTTTGAAAAGCCCTGTCTGAAATAATTTTTACAAAGTTTACTTGACACTTACAATACACTTTGAAGGAAGGGATGGGGGAGAAATAATTAAAGCCACAAAAACCAAGTTTTGTCTCATTTGTTTTCTACCATGAGCAGAATGTCATTGTGCTGGACACTGCACAGAACATAGGATTAGAGTCAGGTTTTGAAATACTCCTTTGTAATGCAAGGGGCTCTGCATACCTATTTTTACACTGAGGCTTTGCTGGTAGAGCTGTAGAAATAATTTCACAATTATTCGGTTTATTCACTATAGTGCACTAATTCCATCTCTGAGTCTTTACTGCACATTAAACAATATGTGTCTGTAAATTAGTTGCAAAAAAACACTGGCAAACTAATTAGCTTTCTGGACCAGTCTCTTTGTATTTTTCATCAAAATGGTTGCAATCCCTACATTGGATTTCACAGTATGGTGACTGTAGCTGCAGGAACACTGTGGGGCTCTATTTGTGAGAAATCTCATGAATTGAATCCCATGGTTCCATCCGCAGGGGGTGACTAGCAATGAACCAGCCCCTGTATATTAAAATATACTGAAGTACATTTTCAAGGGCAAGTGCCAAATGGTTTTCCCTTTTCACAATTAACACCTAACCTCTTCTGCTCCCTTCAAAAGCTTAAGCCTCTTATTTAACTCCCCAAATTAACTTTAGTTATTTCAACAGACTCAGTAGTATGAGTGTGTTCTCTTCTGGGATTAGCTGATTATTCCCCTGAATCTTTTAGAGGTTTATTTGTCATCAATTTGGGCAAATATCTGTTGTCTATATTTGCTACCATATCCAGCCTGGAATGTAAGTCATTATATTTTATGAGTAGGATCAACAGACCTTATTAACATACTTTCTTAAATACCAACTGGAATACACAGAATGTATCTTCAGTGGCATTTTACTTCAGATCAGAAATGTGCTTTAGCACTGAATCTCTCGAAGTCTTTTCCCATGCTATGGTCTTAGAGCAGGTGGACTTTGGGTGAAAATAAGCTGGAAGATGTACTCCAGAAACAATCATAATCCTCTTTGATATCTAACAGCTATTCAGGCAACAGGACAAGAATAGAGCTAATTTGAGGTAAGAAGTTTTAAACAGATATAATCTAGATATCAAGTACTCAGAAGCAACTGTTTTGCTCTATAGATCTGTGTAAGGTAGACTGAGCCAACACTAAGTCTCATTGAAAATAATGGAACTTGATCATTTCCTCAAATGCTGGGTGAAATGACTTCACCGTTTCCCGAACTGATCAAGAATTTGAATCTCTGAGAGGACAAATAATAATTTAAAATTTTGGCTTGAATAGGTTTTCTTCCCGCTATAAAGTTCTAATGAATTCAGTGTAATTTCTCTCTGTATGAAAATCAGTCCAAAATCATAGGGTCCCTTGAAAAATTCAGATATTTCTGGCTTGATTAAACAAAAAGCAACAACAACAACAAAATCTTTTGCTATTTTGATTAATTTGCATATAGTTTTAGGGAATGCATCTTGTCTTCTATTAAGTCCTTTTTTTTTGTGTTGTCATCTTCCAAAGCAAAATTCTGACAAAAGAGATACCCTGAATAAAGGGTAGTGTGCTCCAAATCACAGGGAAAGTACATTACTTGGCTGACAGCTGACCTGCCGTTTATAATTAATATCAGAACAGCAGTAAAACAAAATGACTACTTTTCCACCTGATATAACTTGTCTTCTGTCTTGTCCTCTTTAAACCTCTTTCAACACACTATATCTATTGGCATATCCTTCTAAAATCCCTTTCAGCGTTGTGTTTTGATCTCTTTAGCCAGTTGATCCCATTTTCTTACAGTGTAATTTTGTTTAATTGAACAATGTTCTCTTAATTAAGAAATAATTAAAGTGGAATTTCACTTAAAATATCTCGATTTTACCTTCTTTCCTGTTTTGCTGAGGAAGACAATCTGTTGGAACAGCTGTGTGAACAATAAAACACACCTTGAATTAAGAGGCTAATCTGTTTTAACCATAATAAAAGTTATCTTAGTACTGCACATACCCAGAAGGATCTTTTCACTCTCCTCCTTATCTCTTTTAAATCTCACAGAGAAATGAGAAATCTTTTCTTATATTCTCTTGGATCTAATTTACATACACAGCACTCTTGACTGGTCTCCGAAATTGACACATGAAAGAGAATTAAAAGAGAAATAATAAGATGAAGTATTAAAGTAAGTGAGAAATGAAAGAAATGGGTATTTGTGAGGAACATGCATGAAGCATATAATAAAATAAAAAAATGTGGCAGTTAAGGGTCATGTATGCATTTCTTCATTAATGTAAGTACATAATTATGATTACTATGTCTGAAATCCAATTGTATATTTGGGAAGAAAATTCTCTCAAAGACTTTCCATCCTATTATTTTTATTCAATATGTAATATCAGTGGAAGGAAAATAGTTCAGCACAGAATCTGAGTGCCCTTGGCTATCTCATAAACATATATATAAAATATATAAATATCTATAAATATATGTATGCATATATATGTATATACATATTATATATTATGTATATGTATAAAAGCCTCTGGTACACCAAGTCATATTAGTAACAACAGCAGACTAGTGTTAATTTAAACTTTCATTAGATTCTTGCTAGTATCTCTTCAACTTCATCATTCCCTGACAAGCACAAGGGGAAATGATGTGCCACTTTTCATTTTCCGAATATGTTACATTTAATAATGAAAGTAATGTTTCTAAACTTTATGTTTTGAACGGGAGCTTTTAAAATAGAACCTTTTTATAAGAGTGAGGTGCAAGGATGCACCTTGTGGCAGAGTTGACAACTCAGAAGAAGAGGAAAATAAAAGGTGTGAGAATTAAGGATTGCTTTAGAGAAAAATAAACTGGTTGTATGTGTGTGTATATATATATATATGCGCACACACACACATTCTTGTCATATTTACATTGACTACTCTTGAAAAACAGTAAATGTTCAGAAATCATTTACTTCTTTAAAAAAAATCTCAAGTTTTGAATGATATATTTGGACCATCTTTAGCAATTTCTAGTTCTGTTGGTAATTATTGAAGACTGAAAAACTCTTGTTATATGCATATGTGATGAAGTCCCCAGAGACTGCATGGCAAATATTAAACCTGCTTGATCTGAACCATAAAAGCAAGTGTACAATCAAATAAAACAGGCCTATAAAGTGCACCCACACTTCAAAGATTGCTATTAAAGTGTCTTTGTTGGATTCAATGTTTATTGGGCTTCAATGATTTCTAGAGTAAATGTGCTAATTTTACTCAAGGCTTGATCTGTCCCATTCCAGGAACCAAGAGGACCTTTTTGTTGTGTTTCACTGTGTGTGGGGTGGGGGGCCGTGGATCTCATCTGACATGGTTTTGACAGGCCTGTGGTAGTGTGATGGACAATCAGGTTTGGCCCTATGAGGCAGTGTAGTATTTCTCCTCATGTGAAACAAGCAGACAACACTGGCTTCCAATCCAGCCTTGGTGCTGGTGGTGCCCAGCTGGTGGATGTAATGGACAGGGCTACAGCTATGCATATATGTTACTGTAATATAGGTCAGCATCTGAATTTACACAGCATTAGCTAGGCAGTGGCAGTTTTTTGACTGACCTCACTTTTTCAGTTTCATAATCGTAACTTTTGCTGTTCGTACTGGTTTTGACAAGGATGGAGTTAAATTTCTTCATATTAGCTTGTATGGTGCTATGTTTTGGGTTTGTGGTGAAAGCAGTGTTGATAACACAGGGATGTTTCAGCTACTGCTGAGCAGTGCTTGCACAGCACCAACCCCTTTTTCTGCTCCTCACCCTGCCCCACCAGTGAGCGGGCTGGGGGAACACAAGAGGCTGGGAGGGCAGTACAACTTACCCAGACTGACCAAAAAGATGTCCCAGACCACATGGTGGTGTTCTCAGCACTAAATCTGGGGTGAGTTGGAGGTTGGCCAGGGCTGCTGTTGCTTGGGGACTGGCTGGGCACTCGTTACCATCGGTTAGTGGTGAGCAATTTAATTATTTTTTCATCAATTCTTTTTCTTGGTTTTGGTCTTTTTATTCTCTTTGTTGTTTTCTTTTTTCTTTCTTTTTTTAATTACTACACTGTCTTTATCTCAACCCACAAGTTGTTGTACTTTTACCCTGCCTATTCCCTCCTTCATCTCACTGAGTGGGGGAGTGAGCAAGCTGCTGTGTAGTGCTCAGCTGCCTACCGGGGTTAAACCTTGATGCTGGTGCATGTATACAAGTGTGCATGTGGATGATTCCTGCGAAGTAGCTGAGATGCTATAAATCCATATTTCCACTTGCTTTGATGTGATTTGTTTTGCTGTCCTTTAGATACACACATACACTAACCCATTCCTCGTGATGCCAGATACTGGAAAGAAAATTCCATTGTTAACATTTAAATATGTCACAAAGAAGAGATATTAATATATTCTTCACTTATCCTACTGCAGTTCCCTTTAGGATTTACAGCAGTGGATCTACATGGGCTTCCTTTTGCTGTAAATAGCATATCCCTGTATAGAAACCTAAACAATGAATCTACTGTTTGGAATTGCCTGGATTCTAAAAATGAGCAAATATTTAGTCCCATAATCCACAAAGAACAGCAGAAAAATACAGTTATGGAGAAAGGCTGATGAAGGGTTGGATGCAATGCCAGATTTCTGAATGACACGGGAATATTTTACAGCGGTAGGATTCTTGAGCACAGACAGCAAAAGGGATCCTTATATAAGACGTAACTTCTATATAATAGTCTGTGAAAAGTTTGACACTAAAGAAGTCAGATGAAAAACATAAGCATAATGATTTTAAAACAATCTTGAATGTAGACTGTATTGTGCCAACAGTATATTTCAGTGGTTTTGACAGTCATTTCCTCTTTTAAAAAGATCAGTGGAATAATATACCAATGTATTCGATATAGGATAAGTGTACTATATAGGCAAGAGCAATGTTCACATTTTCAATGCGCAAATACCACTTCCAATTGGCATATTTTTATTGCATTTTGACTGGTTTTTGTGAACAGTTCCAGGAAGGTCTTAGTTATGTAACCAATACCAAAAGTATATTATTGTACTTCTTCTATCTTCTGGTATGAACTTTGGAAATGTAAAACAGTATATTTGATTCTGTAGTTCTTCCTCGTGCATAATCATTTCAACCCCACAAAACCAGGTGTAATGAGTTACTGCCTGAACATCCTATTATGAGAAATTCTCTGCCTGCTTTGCACAGACCTAAATGATTACACAGAGAAAATAATTTCATAAGGAAAATAGGTTAAAGGGGGAGGGGGAANAAAAAAAAAAAGTGAAAGGGGGGGGGGGAAAAAAAAAAAAAAAAAAAAAAAAAAAAAGCAACACATTCTTCCAAAAATGGAGTAAATGGTTGGTAAGTTAGAATAAAATAGTGCTGTCCTGGTCTCCTTTCTTCCACAGCTATTTATCCTCAACTGCTGTTTCAGTTTAATTCTTAATCCTTAAACACTGGAAAAAAGAAGATGGAAAAAAGAAGACATTGATTTAATCGGAATGAGACTAGATCCTTTTTTGTGAGGTGTTTTGAGTTTGAGTAGTTCTGGCTCAGCATTAAGATTATTGGCTAGATCAGTATGTTTATTTTTTAAATCCAATGAGGTCTGCCTGTATTATGATTCTGTGTACTGCTTAATTCTATCTTCAATACTTCTTTGAAGTACTACTAGATTTAAGTGAAATAAAAAGGGTTTGAAGAATAGATGATAATGCCATCTACATTAAAACAAACAAACTCAATGTGAAAAAAAGCATAGTTATCGAAGTAATTATTTTTCTCATCTAGTTTCACAAAAATCATTAAGCTGTTTTATATGTTCCACTTAATAATTTTGCTTAACGCTACAAAATGTATTTCATTTTGTACTAAAGAATAAATGGTCAATGACTCACATATATTAATTCAGGAACATCTGCCTGCTTACAGATAAGAGTTGGGGAGGAAGGCAACTGTGATGAAACTCTTTCTTGAAAAACAATGTTTTCCTATTTTGAAAAAAAATAAAATAAGCAGAAGTAGTAGATGATTAGTGGAATGACATTATTTCTCAGCTGTCATTATGTTGAGAAAGGCTCAGGTACTTTAAATCCTTGCTGTGTCAGTCTCCAGTCTTGAAGCATTTTAGAGTTGCTGATTAGACTATTACTGATAGTCCAAACTGAAGAAGTATATGAAGTTCTAGTCGTTTGTCCTGTGGTGAAATTAAAATGACTTCTATATGGTGTTTGGCTTTTGTTCTGTTTTGTCTTGTAGATTTTTATTTTTATTATGATTGCAAAAAATCAACTTCTTTACACTGAGTTCTTTTAACGTAAGGGGAAAAAAAAAGAAAACAAAGAATGAAACAAAAATATATGTAATCCCAGAAAGGAATGTTGTATATTGTGAGCTTAAGAAAAACAATTGTCGCTGTTTGGCTCAAAATTTTTGTTTAAACATGAACGACAACCCATTTTTGGCCTCATTTCTGGAATTTGTAAACACTGAGAGGGTGAGGGGGGATATAATTATTGCATGCTGTGGCTAAGTTAGTTTCATACAAAATGATTTAGTTAGCACAAATGGTAATGTATAATGAATGTATGTTGAATGAATAGTGCTCTTCCTGTGGTACTTGTTATCAGAAGTAGTCAACGCCAAAATTTTATTTTCACACACAATGTATTTTATTCTAATTACATTAAATTAATTTGACTAGAAAAAGAGAGATAACAGTGTGGGGAGAATGTGAATGATGATAGCCTACAAACATACAGAGACACAAAATGGAATTAGTTTAGCATTTTTTTAATGATTGTCCTTTTTAATAGCTGGGTGGGGTGGTCACTGAGATTGTATTTTCAATTACTCTTCAGGTCATTACTGTTGATTACATTCTTCTTCTAACCATAAGTCTTTATTTAATGAAAATGTATGCCACCCACTAAGTAGGCATGCAGTTAGGGAACAATACAGCAGGATTTGATTGCCCTATTAACAATAATCATCATGAGACTTTGGGAGTAATAATTTAATGACTTCTTGCACTCTTGTGCTACTTTTTGGTGGTGTTCATTTAGCATGTACTACAATGATATCTCTAACGAAATTAAAACTTGCCAGCAAGCATTATTAGCTAGAGATAGGCAGGTATTGAAATACCAGACCTAACAGGGCTCCAGCAATTGCCATTAAAATATCTGTGGACAAGGTAACTAAATTTGAATAAAGCAGGGTGGCCTCTCAGAAAGGTAATAAATAATTTTCAGTGACTGACAGGGTTCATGTGGAGGAGACTGGGGCGAGGAAGGGAAGGGAAATGTTTTTTTTGTTTGTCTCTCTCATCCTCTTGATTCACAGTCATTGCCAGCCTTGTGGATGAAATGGAAGGCAGGTGGCACAGAGCTGGAACTGACCCAATCAGAGAAAATGGGGGGAAAGCTAAAAGGTTCCCCCTTACGGGGTTCAGTCTTGCTTGCAAGTAGGTCAGCTGTAAAACACTCACCTGACGGGTGCAGCTCAGGTCACATTCTGTTCCCTAAAGAATTCTCTCTTCTGTACTCTGAATTGACTGGTGGAAATTGTTTTGCAGTGGCAAAAAATAAGCTATCACAGCAGACATTTTACTCAGTCTTATACGAAGAACGACAGTTAGGGAACAACAGCACAGATAACTGCTGCTGTTGTCTGTGTCTTCAACACTTTGTGCCAGAATGGAGAACTCTGTGTCTCAATTAACTGATTGTATATTTGCACACATTTTCTTCTCACTCAGCTAATTCTCTGAACTTTGTGATACGTGTTCAAGTTAAAGAGTACACTTAGTAAGGTTGTGCTAAGCAGAGGGCTACTACTGAAAAAATGTCGGCCTCAGAAACACGGTGTGGTCTGAGCATCCAAAGAACACAGGCATACGAGTAGTCTGTTGCCTGAGTAGTGGTGTGTGAGGTCAGCTGCACGCATGCTCACAAAACCCAATGTCATCCTTTCCCAAAACCTTTCTTCCAGCATAAAACACACTTCAGTTTGTGTATTTAAAAAATAAAAAAGTTTACTTTTTTTGAGATATTGCTTGAGATCGTAAGTCTTTGGTTATATCAGTCCATCAATTGAGACACTGTCAGTGAGTGAGTGAGTGTTCGTGCTCCATTCCAGTGTGAAGTTAAACTTTACTGCGGTCTGCTGAAATTAATCTATATAACACCGGGCTGAAACTCTCAAGGGACTTTCACAAGGCCATTAACCATATCTCGGCTTGGAGGCAGTGTCTAATAGATGGAAAGCTGTAAAGAGGTATCTTCCTAGGACCTCACTGGCATAACTGTTCATGCCACAAGCAATACCTGAATTCCCAGTAAAAGACTAATTTAGGCTACCACATGAGGTCAAAAGAAAATGTTTGTGATTGTCCTTTATCTCATTTATGTTAAGCTGATTGGGTATTTATGCTTTGCTCTGTACTGGTGACAAAACCTCATACTACATATGCACCGCAGTGATCTCATAACTAACACAGTGTAGCAGCTTCCTTCGGCCCTTGTTTTCAAGAATGCTTTCACTCTTGTTAGCATTCTTCATACTGCCTGATGCAGTTGGTAAAAGTTCAGTTTCTTGACTTGCACCTGGTGATAAAGATGTGGATTATGTGGATTTTAGGATGACTCCATAATCATGTTTTCATTACACTTGAAAACATACTTTTGACATATTTTTCTGGTTTTATGTATAAGAAAAATTGTGCTTACAGTTCAGAGAACTTTTCACATCATCTCTTTATTCTGCTGTGGTTAAGAATACTTCCAGAGTGGGAAGAGTGGGAAGACTGTATGTAGTTAAAAAATAGTCATTGTGTTCTAGAAGGTAATGAGAATGTACATATACTCTTGTTATAACTTTACAATATATGCCAACTGTCTAAGTAAAACTCCGTACAAATGTAGAGAGTATTGAATATAATTCTGTATTTAATGTAAATATAGAATCCATGTTAATTATAAATACAGAAAAAAGTAGATATGCATATGATTAAGGAGGTTATATCCAGCTCTGCACCAAGGCTTGCCCTAAAATTTATTCAGCGGGCAGAAGAGTGTTGCTAGCCACAGCCCTTACCCCATGACCAGACCTCCTGTGCTGTGCAGCACTTGTAGGCCAAATGCTTCCAGTAACCATGAGGCTAATTGAATATTCAGTGTACCATTTTCCCAGGCACAATGAAGGTCAAGAGCCAGTGGGTGCTACTAGAACAATTTCTGCTACCAGGGAACACATTCCTGAGTGGTTTTCAGTCCTGCAGGTACCTGGATGGGCATCTGCCTGCTGATGGCAAAGAGCAGCAGTCCCTGAGTGATAAAGCAATGATCCCAGATAAAAATTTTGCCTAGACAGAAGGGAAAAAACTTACTAGCATAGTTCTGTGAAAAGGTTCTTGGGAACACTCCAAACTTTAAGTGATTAGAAAGACAGGTTTGGTACCTGTTCAAGTAACCTGTTAATCACAAATGGGTCTTCTTAACTGAGGCAAAGGCACAAACCCAATGATTTTGACAGAAACTGGAATCCAGTCCTTCAGCAATGCAAGTTGAAGTTTGAGCTGAAGTATCTATCTGAAGTGTCATTTTAGGTCCAGGTTTCTGGTTTTGAATTTTTTAATTGTTGGTGCTCTTCACTAATGTCTATTTCAGTAACTGACACCTTATCTCCTTATTATTCTTAAGATCAATTAACAGGAATAACACTGACCCATATAGTCATTAGTTAACCAACTGCTATCTGGGAAAGTAGTAGAAATAAGTTTATTTTTTTGTGGATGTTTTATGTTGTATCACAGGAAATTTGAGGAACAAGCCTAGTACTAAGCAGATGAAGTGGAGAGCAGAAGGAAGTATAAGACAGCACAGAGCTTTCTAACAACACACACAACAAAATTTCTGCATAATTCTCTCACAAACTGTTACTTTTAGAAATTAATAAATCTGAGTGACAAAAGCTAGATGCTGTGCAAGCTTCTAGCTTTACAAGAAGGAAAATTCAGCCTGTTAAGTCTTGTGGCTGCAGGACAAGTGTCAATACAAGATTAGATGAGACCCAAAAAGTGCAAAGAAAAAAGAAAAAAAAAATCCATTCTAGATGCTGTGTCTTGTAAGGCGGTATAAAGCATATCAGCATTGGGAGGCAGTATAACAGGAAGTGTTATGAATATCAATCACAGAAAGTGTTTCTTTATATCCCATAAATTCACACAGTACAGTCTGACTGGCACACAATGTCAAAGTTAAAGTCAAGTTTAATGGACGTAGTATTTCACCCTTGATGCTCGAACCCAACCTGGTGTTTTCTTCTGTTCACAAAACATCATAATTTCAGGTCAAGCAGAAAGGGTTTTACTTTACAGCATTTATCATGTCCAGGAAACATGCTGATGACTCGTGTGGAGTGAATCTGGTCACACAATAGAAGCTACAGTGCTGCAGTGGTGTCTATTAAGGTAGGTTTTTGGCCAGTTCAACAAAATTCTGTTTTATTGATGATAGTGGAAGAGATTGCATCCCTTACTATGAAAAACAAATGCAATAATCTCTGTAAGATCTTTTTATCTTTTTACTTTCTGTTTTTGTGTGTTTCTACAAGATATATTCCCAAGAACTAGCTATTATTGCATGATTTAGCTATCTATGTAAACATTCTTTGCTTAGACTCAGAACCAAAAAAGATGTCCTATGTATTTGACATATATTTTATCTTTATTTGTATCTGTTGAAGAGACGTCAAGAGGTATTTAATCCGCTCAAGTGTAGTATCAGATGATTATTATACAAAGTGTATCCACTGTATTTCAAGAGTCTTTGTCTTACTTGTTCATGTGGTTAGTATTTATTTTCTTCCACTTCAAGGAGTTCTATGCATTAATCTAAACTTTTATAGGAAAAAATTGTGTCCGGGCATTTTTCACCTGCTGCCACACAGAGCACACACAGTTTGAAAGTGTACCATTTCAATCAGGCCCGGCTAATCTTTCCTAGTTCTTCACTTGAGTGGTTCTTCATCTTCTGACTGTCATATTAGGCAAAGACACGTTTGTCAAGCACCGGGAACTGACCTGGATGATTTCTGTTAGATTCCTCTCTTGATTACCCTATATATTGGCAATATATATTGCTAACTTGAGACTATTTTCTGAGTATCTAAGGAAGATATCAAAAAGCTGTATCTAAATCTTTTGCATAGAAGAACTCTGACATTAAGGAAATTAAAATCTGTTTTAGTCATACAACATTAAAACTGTTGCTTGACATTTAAAGGATTGTTTGGTGCAGATCTTCTACTAGATTTAGGTTGGGTTTCTTTTTGAATAGTATTTGAAAGGGAAATAAAATCTGCAAGAGAATTTTAGAAGTTTCTGTCTGAAAGTTAAAACCAAAAGATTAAGTTTGTCCGATATTTATTCACTATAAAAGCTTTGATTTTAATTCCTGATACTTCCCAGAATTTCTAAAGCACAAGAAGAGAATGAAAAGAGCTTGGTGATTTGAGGTTTTGGGGTTATAATAACATTGATGGTAATATGATTAAAAGTAGTGGGAGGCTCGGTAGATTCAGTGATTCTGTGTTACAATTGAAGAGACAAACTTGAGAAAGTATGATATCTCTTGGACTTGAGTTCTGTGGATTTAACATGCTAATTCAATTTGCTAATCTTATTTAAAAACTCTCCAGATGGGGGTGGGAGGGAGGCAGGAAACCACCACCACCACCCGAACAAAACCCACCAAAAAACCAAAACCATGGAAAAGGCAACATATGATCATGTATATGATTAAGAAGTAAAGAGAACATAGGTGTTAGGGTGTTCTCCTTCTATGTTTTGCACTCTTATAGCTCACATTATTTGCTCAATTATTTGACACAGAACAGTGATTACCTCTCTCTTACAGAAGGGTGTAAATACTGTATGTTCTTTAGCTTTGCAGCTTCTCTAATTTATGTTCTATTTTCGTTGGATTTCTAACATCTCCAGAGACTTAAACAATTTTCTTTGCTGTTTATGTATCACTTACTTGGCATATAAGCATGGGAATGCTTTTCTGCTGAAGCTTTTTCCTTTGAATTTCTTCCACTCATACTGCTGTTTAAATAAGGGGTTTGGAGATTAATTTGTGTTGGTCCATCTCTTCTGAAAAAAATTAAGATTCACAAAAATAGTGAGTTTTGTGAACCTCTAATAACTAAGAATTGTATGTGTGTTGGCATCCAAAAGGATCGACAGAGCTGCAGGAAACCATTTTGTGCTTGCAAGAGGAAGTTACTTGGCCATGAGAAACGAGCTCCAGTTTAGGATACTCATAACCTCACTTGCAACCACTTGAGGGAAGGTCAATATAAGTAGTGGTGGCACATAGCCTTACAAAACCAGCAAACAGATTGGGAAACAGTTGTTGGTTGATTGTTTTTTTAAAATCTGCGGTGGACTATCTGAGGGAATAGGAAAGTACTGTGTGAACTTCCCAATAGCATCAGTTGCCAGAAATTTTTTGTACCCCAGGTATATCAATATAGTACCATCTATATTAATATCATAGCAGTGGTGGTAGAGAGTAACTAAATCTTATAATATATGTACAGCTAATTGTTCTCCCTGAATAAGAGCACTTTCGTACAACTACCCACAGAAATGTGTGATAGTAACAACCAGGAAAAAATATCAAATTAGAACCTTCTGTAAAATATGAAGGTTTTGACAAATTGTGTCAATGAATGTCAGTTATTAGCAAAGCAGTAGGACTAAAACGTGGTTATTTTCAATGAATTTGTTATTTCAAGATTGTATTAATAAAAACCTTGAATTTTCATGCCAGTGTGTTTTTTTCTGTGTAAAAACAGATTTTTGTTCTCATAATGAACATTTTGAAGGCTCATAGTAAAAAGAAAATGAGAAGGCTTTAACCAAAATGTTGCTTAGACTCCAACTTTAAAAATTTGCAATGTTGAGATACTTGAGAGTTTCACAATATGACAAAATTTTCATAAAGCAGAAAAGATTTTTTTTAACAAAATCTCCATATAAGTACTCTACTGATGGGAAAAAAAAGTGAAATAAGTTATAATGCAACTCCAGCTAGTCTACCAGAGAACCAAGTACCAGTGAATCAAGATTATAATCAGTTTCTTACACCCTTGTTCCCCCTGGGCCCAATCTCTATGTTATTCATTAAGGGTAATGTGTTTCCTAAACTATATCCAACTGGCTCTTTCTAGGAGCATTTTTTTTTAAGTACAGCTGATTATATTTTCAGATGTCTGTATTTACACATGAAAAATATAGATGTGGAAAGCATTTGGTTTTTTAAGCACTAGGCTGGTATTTTTCTGTTGAATTCATGCTTATGTAGTCTATTGGATATAGATTATCCAGTCGAGATACACAGTAATGGACGCTGATAAATTCCTGAGGAAACAAAGAGCACTGGATTTGTTTCCTTAAATAAAACACAAATTTTCACCAAGATGGTATGAAATTTATACATTCTTAGAAATCTGCAAATATTTTGGATGATAGAGAGCACTAGGACAAAATTTTATGCATACTGCCTCTCCACAGGCATGATAATCTTTGCTCTCTGATATGATCATTGTTGCCTTTAACAGTATTAACATCAGACAGAGTTAAACCGAAACTCTCAGGATTGTGAGTGAACCTGAATCTACTGCGTATTTTAGTCACCTCTTGACATACATCCAGGTCTCATTCCACTATATCCTGATCCTCCCCCAAGCCCAAGTTTCCAGTGGAAGAGTAGGTAGAATTTGTCATGTGTTTCAGCATGTCGGTTAGTCCAAACAAAGTGGGAGATCAG
Organism: Stercorarius parasiticus; assembly: GCA_013396915.1. Classification (NCBI taxonomy): domain Eukaryota; kingdom Metazoa; phylum Chordata; class Aves; order Charadriiformes; family Stercorariidae; genus Stercorarius; species Stercorarius parasiticus. Next base: position 110,785 of record VWZL01005215.1, on the reverse strand, counting down.
GATTGTGACTTGTATCTGCTCTGAAGTTTGGACACAGCCAGTGACATTTTGCAATAGTTCACCATTGAGGTGATTCTGAAGTATGCTTTTGCACTTACTAGAAATCACTTTTTTTTTCCTTGAGGCCCTGTTCTGTATTAATTATCTTTACAAGAAATCCATCTGAAGGCAGATGATGTGTGAGACAGTGAGAATATTGTGTTCAAGAGTTTAAAAAAAAAAGAGCCTTTTGAATTCTAAACAAGTTTTTATTTGACCACAAAGTATCTATATATAAACAGAAAAACAGCCATTAAAAAAAGCCTATAAAGGCCGAACTTTCCAAAGAGAAAACCCGAGGTGAAACGGAACAGAAATAAATAGGTTTACATATACATTTTCTCTCTACCCACTGTGTCCTGGCAGCAGATATTCTTCTTATGGTTTCTTCTCAGCTTGAGAATGGCAGCAAAGTCCATGCAGTGCTCTCCAAGTCCTCAGAAAACACTTCCTTTCTGTTCTCCAACGTGAGGTCTATCTGGGTGTTTCTTCCTAGCAGGGGTAAGACAGGTTGCAGGATCCACGCTCCCCCAGTGTGCGCATCCACACAGCACCCAGGGAAGTGTGTGTATTCGCACGCAGCCGCTGTCTCTCAACCCCACTCCGTATTCAAGGAACTTTTCCCAGCTGAGGATATACTTCTATTTTAAGGAAGGTTCATCCTGCTATTTCTGCTAGAGATTCCAACTGGCCCAAAGGAGCAAAAGTTATAACAAGGTAAATAGCCCTTACAAATAACTCCAGAGGAATACAGCACAGTAAGGTATAAACAAATGAACACAATGGATTCAAAGATGTAATGCACTTTCTCTTCCTGCGTATGAATTTAGCTAGCCCATTCCCATCTGTAAAAGGAAACAAAATGCAAGAAGAATCATTTGACCAGAAACATCCAAGAAGGTCATTGCAGCGCTTTGATGTTTTGGTGTTAGGTAGTGAGAATGGTCTTTGCATTCAATTTAAAGGCTCATCCTTTCCTGATTACGGCTAGATTTGATGCTATATATTGTGTAATCTATGGCTGGCTGGAATTTCAGATCATAAAAAGTGGGATTTTGCTGGAGCCACAGTAGAATGTGGCTTAGCAATTTTTGTTATTTTTCTTGGGTTTAATGACAATTTTGTCCCAAGACAAGGAATTTCAGAATAAGTTAGTTGTCACTTCTTTTTTTTTCTTTTCTTTACAGAGCTTACACCCTGACTTTATTATTTCCTCTAAAGTCCTTAAGCTATTTAGCATCATGCTATCTTACGACTCAGAGGTGATAGTGATACCTTGCTGCCGTCAAAATAATGGTAACATTGCAGAGATGAGTAAATACATGGTGGATGTTACATATACTTTCTCTCTTAGGCAAAGAATTGGAGCTAGAAGAAACAGAATAATGTGTGTATAACCCTTAGGGAATCACTGTGGTCACTCCTCTCCTCATTTTATTTTTTCATTATCATTGACATTTCTGAAAACGGAGCTTTGTTAAAGACTTCTGGCTTTTATCAGTGGGCTAGCAAAATAAGGTTTCCCTGAGGGATAATGCATATGAAAAAAGGAATTATGTGAAACACTAGTAATAATGTTGTGAGGGTATCTTGCAAGATGAGACAGACTGTGAAGTAATGTACTACAGAGGCTATTTAAGAGCCAGAGTCTAATGTCTTTACTCGCTTTGACTTCAGAGCAACTTGTCCATATAGTAAAGCAAGTGTTACTCTGTAAGTAATTCAATTGCCACTTAAGAAAGGAAGGGTGACCTTGTAGCTAGGATAGTCAAGGAACTTTAAGTCTGTTCTTAGCCACTTTCTTCCAGTGAAACCTTAGGAAAATGATTTGACCAAACCCACAGATGGAAAACTCACAATATTACGCTGTCTCAAACTTTTTAGCATGTTTATTTTTGCACAGATGAATGCCTGTTAGATATTATCTCTGCTTATGCTTTCTCACTACACTGTTCTTGAATCAAATCCCAAAGTTTTTCTCATGCTCTAGCTCTTGGACTGCTTTCTCCTGGGGTCTGTAAATATACCCCACTTGGAACCAAATCTTAAGGTGATCTATGTGTTGCAACCTGTCAAGTTACCAACAAACACCAGTCTGGTTGTTTCACTCTCTAGAAAGTAAAAACCCTCCAATTTGTATGCAAAAGGTGGTCTCTTGGGGCCCAGTCTGCAGCTCCCTAGTTTCACTTTCTCCATGGGCAAGATGCAGAGTCTGCTGATTTATAAACATTGGCAGTGGCAGCTATGTGTCAGGTTCTCAGCAACCCACAACTGGTTGGATAAAATTTGTTAGTAACTCAAAGGTGCTGTGATACTTCTCTGTAGAAGTATAAATGTCTTAAAATAGTACATCCTTAAATTAATTTCCTTGCTGTAAATCAGTGCAACAGCCACCAGCTGCAGGAGTAGTTTTTTTATGAAATAACTATAATAACAATTAAATCTAACGTACACTGGAAAAGGTGACCTATGCATAAGTCTTTCATTCTAATTCTTTTTTCAGTTTGTGGTAATGTATTTATTTATTGCCAGAGATGCTACTGGTACAGTGAAACAAAATGAAATCTACTTCTAATATATCTTCAGAGTCCCAATAGGAGAGGCTTTGAATCACAAAATATAGAAAAGAAAAAAATATATATAATGGTATACTTTGTTTTTCCCCCCTGCGGGTGAGATTTATAGTGGGAAAGCAAGCAAACAGTGTGCTAGAAAAAGTGACCAGCAATCCACTGGATATCACCTTTTCAATTGAAGGGGAAATAGCTTTCCTTTTAACTAAAGCTACTTTTTATTTGTGTTAAATGTATGCATTAGCTCAGTAGATTCTCTGCAGCAGGTCATAAATTATATATGAAGTAAAATGAAAAAAACCCATGCACAATGCACGCAAAGAATATAAACAACTTTGTGCAACTACTACTGAGCTGTTGTATTCGCTGTAATATCAACACAGAAGAAACCAAAAGTCCTCACTACCCCTTTTTTTCAAAAGTAAATAGGGTGTGGTTTTGGAGTTTTGGTAGTTGTTGGGGTTTTTTTCTCTCACTTTTCCTGTCCTCAGTCCAGGAGGTTGCTTTGTTTTTCTAAACCACCGTTTCTCATCGCACCTTACCAATAAGACAATGAAAAGCATAAGACAGGAAGCTTTGTCCAGTTCTTTGACCTGAATTAAGTTCCTTAGTTGACCAGTCATGTGCCGCTACCCTTGGGCCTTTTTGTCCATTTTGTCTTATAAAACTATCCAGGCTCTCACCATCTCTCCGCTCTTTGATGCGTGTCATCCATCACAGCGGAGATGGATGTCTTCTGGAGGTCTTATTCACAACATTGTAATAAAAAATCGTAAGTTCTAGTTCTCAGATGTCACATTGCCATAGAAAAGTGCTGATTTTAAATGAGTCCGCAAAATTTTCTGCTTATTTTGGCTTAGGAAATGGTAAAGATTCTATATAATCCAAGACCAGGATGTTTTCTTCCACGATGTTAGAGCTGCTTTAATGCAGTTACTGGCAACATAGGGCATTCAGCATGGTATAGATTTCTCTTCTTCCTTGTTCTGTAGCTGCAGACCTCTGGCTTCATAGAAATCTTCCCTAAGCTTGAGGGCAGAACCCACCATGCTGATAGTCTGTCTTCTGTACAGTCTTGGTGATTAGACTAGTCTATTAGATTGCCTGTGGTTTTGGCTGTTGAACTGTTCTTTTTCTGAAGCTTTGCTATCAAAACAAATGCAAAAACAGTAAAGGTTGTATGGCAAAGCTATGGGGACAGAGACATATCTCCCAGGCAAAGAAGATCCATTAATACATTCATTAACAGCTCATCATATCCTATGACCAAGGTGACAGCATTTTACAGAAAGAGCAATAGGATATTTCTCTTAAAATTCAGATGTTCCACTTCAGCTTCCCACTCCAAAACTGTGCCTTCCATTAACACAATTGTTTTTACATTTACAGCCTCATCAGTGTATACCATTCCGTGAAAAAAGCTGAACTTGATGAATTACTCCTTATTGTGTGCCTATGTCTGCAGAAGCTGGCACGTCCCAACTTTCATTTAATGCATATCTAGGATGAAGATCCTTGATGAAAAAAGATACCGTGAATGAAGATGGTGTTAGCAAAAATGAGTCTTAATTGGCCTACTAGCCAGTCTCAACCGTTGCAAATGCTGAATATTAACATAACTGGATTACACATGAATCTTCCAAAACTTGTAACTGTATCAAATTTCATAATAAATATTTGGGAAGGAGTGATACAGTTTGCTCAATATTTTCATGGCAGGCATTAAAGTTGGTCTCCTCTATTCTGGGCAGAAAACTTTCATTTGACAGCTCATTGTATAGTAACTAATGAAGTAGAAATGGTCACTGTTGAGCAATATTTTCTTGAAGTAATCCTTTCCTTCCCTGGGCCATGCCAAGTTATCATCAGTATCAGTTAAAGTATCTACAGTAATTTTATAGACTTAGAGGAGTGGATGATCTGAATGAAAAATCTGCTACTGTCTTTTCTTAAATCTGTCTTTGTTGATTTACATTTGTCATGAGCTATTTCAAACAGAAGTTTTTAATGATGATAATAGGGTTGGGGGCAGGGAAATATGTTACAAAACATTTTTGTTTGAGAGTATTTGCTTGGTCTAAGTCGCTGTTAAAAGATATCTAACTTTATATAGTAAACCAGCTTTGTGCTAAATATTATGTGATGAATGTGACCTTATTAACTTCCATTCTGCATCCCAGTTTCAAAATGCAACAATTGCAAAAAGGCACTCTAGCCATCAGCTCAGAGATCCAATGGAAATTATTTATAAGTCCAGATACCCTGCCTCACCATCTTGCATTTAACTGAATACACTAGATGTAGTCAAGTCTGAACAGTGTTCAAAAGAATTTTATATGGTCAGATGACTAAAAGACAAGGAAAATCTGCAGTACAACAGTTGAACACAGAACCAGAGGAAACTTCTGTTGAGAGGCTTGCTGAATGGAAGGCAAAATAGGTAGAAAGTTGTTTATGGTTACTGCCACAAAGGGTTTTGTTTGTTATTTCTACCACATTTCTCCTCAGAGTTCACTCAAGAAAGTTGAGCAAGAAATGCCACATCTAAAGGTCCACAGGAGGTTTTGTTGCAGACCCCAAAATTTGCAAATGAGGGAACTCTTTATTTATTAGCATTTCTTCTTGTCTCAGAAAGCATAGCTGTGTGAAAAACTGTGGTGCAATTGTCCAAATTCCCTTCTGATGTTTCAGTATCAGTTCCTTTCCCATTGGGCCAATGTTGCTTAAAGCAGCATATACGCTCCTCAGATTCCCTTAAAAATTAACAGGTCGGATCATCCCTTCTCAGCCTTAACTCATGAAACTTCTTCTGACACCTGCAGTAAAAGATTTTTTTTCCTTCCCTTTCTTTATGAATAGACCATACTGTGGTACCCAGGGGTGTCTCTCCGTTTAGATCACAGAGAAATAAACTGGACCAGACCAAGTATAAGCAAAAGATAAAGTAAAAGAAATAAATAACATCTGAATGGGGTGTGTTCTACTGTAGGATACACAGAGACAAGGTTTAAGGGGAAAAAAGTTTAATTTCATTAGAATGCAAAACGATATCGGAGAAATTAGTTCAAGTACCAAGTAGAAGAACAAGAATTTTCAAACACTAGAAGTCTAACTACACTAAAACTAGAGTTATATTAGGTTACTTATCCTTTATTGTTTCTTCCTTCTCCAGATCAGAGTTTTTTTGTGATGATATAGCCGTTGGACTGTGATTCACATTGGATGAAAACAATGTCATATTGCAGGAAAAAAGTAACCATACAATGAATTGAAAATTAATGTTATATTCACTTTACTCATATGTTGATCATTCATTGATTGTGACAGTTTATAGTCATCATATGATTTGGCCTTATATTAGGAGTTTTTGGCAGAAGCCAGCATGCTGAGAACTCTTAGTTGAATATCACATATTGTAAATGCTAAATAATACTGAGAGATTTTTTGCTAGAGTAAGCCTATTTAAAATTAAAGCATTATTTGCATAGATTTTTAGTTGTGTTTTTCACTCCTCTACTGCAGTGCTTTGATTGTGACTGTCGTCATGTGTTAGTGAACTCTTCTGAGTATGAAAATAAGGAAAAAGAGAACAGACCAGTCACATTATCATGTCATATCTATGATGTTCACCAAGAATATAGCATGGATCATGTACATCAACGGTGCGGACTTTATTATTTACAAAGCTATTCCAGCTCCAAATTACTATTGGTAACTACGAGCTAGAGATAACTAGAGATCAACCGTCTTCTCTCTGTCTTAAATTTTTCATATTGCAACCTCTGTTGCTCACTCAAAGTTTTCTGGGCTGGAATAAGTATTTTAGAACTTGGGAAGCAGAAATATGTGTATAAAAACTAAGGTGTACCTGTATCTCGGCAAAGTTCAAAGATCAGCAACAGAGTAAATGACTTTCATCAGAAAAGGGTGACAGGAATTACTTTGTTCTTTTTTGTAGGCTGCCACCTAGAGATGGGTGAGCAGATGACAAAAACAATAACAATGGCAGATTTAGTAGGAACTGATGGTACTGATCAACTCTAGAAATCAGACCTTGAGTCTAGACCTGAAAAATAATCATAATATCTGCATGTGGCAAATCATTATTTTGCAAAAATATTTTTCTGGCAGTGCGGTTTAAGAGATTTCTGCACATGAAGTAAAAATAATATAAAGCTTTAAGTTAGATCCACCTTTTCAACAGCACATCATAGGAAGCCATTTACAGTGCATAGGAAAAGGAAAATCAGCTCAGGAGTAAAGCTACTGTTCATAAGCACCATCTATTGGCATTTTATCTGTTAGATAGCTCTATCTGTATAGATTGGAGCACTTCTGTTACAACTGTTATTGGAACTAATTTGGGAATGTCAGTGAACGTGTCTGGAATCTGAATTACTTTGCATATGCACAGATACAGACTATGGGAAATACTGTCAGGGTAGTGAGCACTGGATGCTCACCATTCACTCTGCAAGGGACACCTTCCCTCAAGGAAGCATCCAGTCAAGAAAATCTCTGAACTCCCGTCTTGGTAACAAGAACTCAGGTTAAGTAACCTCACTCAATGGTCCCAGCCACAGATACAGCTTCCTTTTTTGTGGATTGGCTTATGCTTAAGCTATTTGTTCCAGATGATAGCACTGCAAGGTTGGTAGATGACAGGCCTGGAGCTGAATTCCAGTGAGCATTCCTCTGCTTCAGGCACTAGCCAGTCACCACTTTGGCTACTATGTTCCCTGTCTCTTTTTCTGACCAGTTTCTAGAGCAGTCATGACAGAATTTCCTCCCATCTCCTTCCTAAGTGATGTGTCCTGACCTCCACCCACAGTTCCACTGGGTGCTGAGCTCCCGAGGAAGCACCGCCTGATTTGGTACAATCACAGAGTGGAGCACTGAAATATCTGCTTGGGCCTCAAAACCAGTACAGACAGATTAGGGAATCACTGGCCATGGTCCTTCCTAGCAAGTGAAATGGGCCAGAAACTGTTCTCCAACCCACAATACAAGTAGCACAACAGCTGCTCTGTCCAAAAAGTTGGATTATCTGTTCTTCAAAACAGAGGGGCCAATTCTGAGTTGCTGAGAGAGAAGCCACTGCGCCATGCTAGCACCTGAAATATGCTTGAGCTCTGTCCAGGAGAGTGCTTGCTGTCCTGGGCCAAAAAGTACCAATAGCTTAACAGTATGGGCAATTGCTTGCTGGGGTTGAGGTCTCTGCCCTGACTACATTCAGCTTTCTGTCATAGATACAGCCTCCCTGCCTTGAGGTGCTCATGGGATAGGCCTTGCTTTCAAAATTATTTGTGTGAATTAAGGCTCCTTGATGTCTACTGTAGGACATCATGCCTCTATAAGAACCTCAGTGTAGAAATTTAGTTCATTGCTGATACTAGAACAGAAGAATCATCTGCCCAAACCTGCTCTAAAAGCTGCTGGAGCTATGCCTGGTCTCTCTACTGCTTATGGTGTCTTACCTTCCTACCTTGCATTGTTGAAGGATGAGCACAACACAGCGGAGCTGTGCCACACCTCAGGCACAACCCTCCCTCCTGCGCAAGTCCTCTATACTACACTGGCAGATGAAGCAGGCTTTAGCTCTTCTGGCTTTATGCTAACAGGCAGCATTGTTTTCCCTGCTGAGTAATCAAACAGTGCCTAGAGCTGGAGAATAAAACAGTATCTGGGTTTTTTCTTACCCTCAATTCTTCACAGCAAGTGTCTGTGAAATAATGGAAAGTGTTATGGAGCGATTTGATTTCATGATTTGTTCATACTGATGGCAAAGCATTCCCTAATTGTATAATAAACATCTGTTCTGCTTGATTAAGTACCCTCAGAACAGAACATTTCAGAGAGTCTTCTTTCACTTGCTTAACCAATACAAACATCTTAATTTTATGTTTTTTAGTGGTCCCTGCAATGTGTGTTGACCTTCATTTGACCAAATTAAAATGACAGCTAGGAAAATAAATTATTGAAATGAAAAGGTGGCTTGTAAAGCCTTTAAACTGTCCATCGAGCTGGAGCACAATAGCTCAGTAAGATTTAGAGGCTACCATGTAGTCCTATGGAAAAATCTTATGCTCTTGAAAAACTCAGGTTTGATTTGTATACTTCCCTGAGATCAGTAACCATAGCTAAAATGCTAGCAAGTTTCTAGCTCTAAATACCGCAAAAGGAGAAGGGGTCAATTCTTTGAGTTTTGAGCTTTCTTCTTTCAAAGACTGGAGCCATGAGAGGAAGGAAAAAACCAAACACAGGAGCTGTTTACAACATTGAAATGCATCACATACTGTTAGATCAATGGACTGCAGTGGCAGGAATCTTTTATATGGGAGCCTGCAACAGCCCTGCTAGGACAAGTTACTGATGCAGGAGGGTTGGAGTATTTATTCTTTTATGTGCTTCACCAGAAAAGTCCTAAGTGTCCTGAAAGCAAAGGGCAATCAATAACTCATCAGACATAATGAAAATGGAACTAATGTTCAATCAATTAGGTACCATAACCATTCCATGAAAGTACCAATTAGAAATAAAAATAGTTTAAGTAATTAAGCAACCTTTTAAAAGCACTTGGGGATGGGAACTATTCTGTTTTCACAAGTGGCATATTCTAACAAGAAAATCTTGTCAATAGCTGCCAGAGAAGCTTGGCTTCAGATGTTAAACTGGGTTATTTCCACAAACAGTACCTCAGTATAACAACTCTAGCATATTAAGTTAATTTAGATACCACAGTGAAAACTTTGTCATCTTCATTTAAATACATTTCTGGGGTTTCTGAAGGTTTTTTTCACATACCTGCATGTATGAGAAACACAATGTAGATAGAGGTATAGTAAGATCTATTTCATAAAAACCAAAAATTCTTACTCTATATCTTAGGTTTAATTTGCTAGCTGCTACACCTGTGCAATACCTATGAGAATCAATTAAAGTTTTTGGGGCACAGCTGAGGGAGGTATTGTTCATCTTAATTATTATTAATTTATTTTTTTGCATTACAGCTGAGGGATTTTAAATTTAGAAGTTCAACTCATTTTTGTTGTTTTTCTTTTCCCTTTTTCCTTTAAGGAACCATCTCCCAGAATCTCTAGGGAACAGAAGATAGAATTTAACCACTTTGTTTACTTTGTCCCTTGGATAATTTGTGGTCAGCCAGATGCTGTTTTCATTTATCATGACCTAAGTGCAGGTTAACATGAAGATTTTTATTGCTTCTCTATAATAAGAAAAAAAAGATTACCTTTATCAAAAGAGTAGGATCTGCAGGTGAAATGCATAATTTACTGAAAGGTTATTACAGCTGGCTGAAAATATTCTGTCCAAATGTGTAGCAGAAAAATGAGTATTTTCAAAGTCTGAGGGTTTTTTGGTTTTGTTTTTTTTTTCCTAATATTAACTCTCTGTGGATAGATTTGATTATTTATTTTTTTTTATCAAACTGCATATTTTGCTTTTACATTGAAGTGCTTTCATTTGGTTGAGTTGCCATAAAGACCTAGGACAGCTGTGATGGTTGCCTTGTCTCCCTCATCTCTTATGACACAAATTACTTACTGAACTTCAAATACTAGGAAAAAATATTCTCCCTGCCTCAGAAATATCAAGTACTGTCCTCTGGTGTGAGTAAGGATACTGATCTAGTCAGGCTAGTGTACTGAGCAGATCCTGTGAATTCCAGATCCCGTGATTTGAGAAATTGAGGCTTTGCTGTTTAAAATGGGAAATCATACAGTGAAACACAGCTCCTTTGGTAGTGTTGCAAACAGCATGAACTAGACTGCATCTGCCTAGGCTAGCCATTCACCATGAATGGAAGTTTTCTATTCATTAAAAATAGAAAATTCAAGATAATATTTAAGTTCACCATTTACTACAGCTACAGTAACACTAATTATGTTTCTGTGTACAAGAATTACAGTAAATATCCTATTTAGCAAATAGAGCTTCTTTAAGCATGGAAAAGACTGAGGGGACTCAACTCATCCCTGTTAGAGAGCACTATTTGAATTCTACAATATTGTTAAACCATTGCAGGCAGCATCTGTCTCACAGAACAGAAGAATGAGAATTAAACTCCAGTTTAGCAAGTCAGGAGTTGTGTTGCAAAGGGGGAGAACTGATTCCCCATCTGTAGTTATCAGAGAGGAAATGGAAGGGCAATAATAATCACTTTTGGATTTTTCTCTTTCTGACTGAACACCTATCTTGTCCATGTGGAAGCAAATCCAGAGCAGACTGGGAGCGTCCGGTGCTTGGAATAGCCAGCTGCTTAGAGGCCATTGCTGGGAGGTCAGTGACAGGGGTCAGTACCCCTAGAGAAACCAGGGCACCACACTATGATCTTCAGCTTGTTCCATGAATGCTTTACTAGATAAGATGTCAAGACAAACTTTGTTCCCTGTTGACATATGTGTAGGTGCTTCATATCTCCCTTTCTGAGGTGTCTGTTTTTCCTGATGGATTACATAAGAAGCCTATATCCTATAATATTACAATGCTTGGATAGCTTTCTAAAAGGTCTGCTGTTTCTCAGCCAGAAAATGCATTTTTGTGTGTTATGCAGTAAGGAAGATTGAATAACTGCAGTGATCTTAAAAGGTACTTAAAATCTTGTATTGAGAGCGTGGAGGGTTTTTCGGAGGGGATGATCAAAATAGAAGCCTCCTTAGATGTATTTATCACTGCAGAGAAAAGGAGGTGTCAAATAGCCGGGGAGTTCTGATAGCTGTGTTTTATTTTTGGAAAGCATCAGAACTATTATTTCTACTTTCCCCCCTCCCCCCCTAGACTTAAAGAAAATTTGTTGCCCAGTGAACCTTCCTTTCCCAAGCTATCTTTTCTAAAACACTGCATGTCCCAGAATGAAGATTTGGATTATATTTATATAAAAGTGGCAAGGTGTGATGTGTGGGCATATGGCTACTGTTCCATATATAGAATATTTCCCTCAGCAGTGTTAACGTTCCAGCTGTAGATATCACTCATGCATATGCATAGTCCTCCAGGAACAGAAAAGGTAGGATTATTGTGTGTGTCTGAAAGTCTTAATTAACAGATTTCATCAGGGTGAATGACAGGTAAAACATATTACAAGCATCACTTTAGTAGTATATCTGTGAAAAGGTAGGTTATGCAGGAGATGGACTGTATAATTACAGTGGTCTAAAAACTTATGAAAAATGTTATCCAGTATTTATAGGGTAGAGATATATGACATGTATTTTTTGAGCAAGATGAATACGGAGATGCACAGGACTTCAACCTGCCTGGAAGCAGAATTTGGACTTTCTTTTCTTCTTTGGATCCCCTTGAATAATGCAGTCAACGGCAGAAAATAGCAGCTTTTTTAACATGTGAAGTGCAGGAAGGCATTTAATTGAATTCAAGCTTAAAAAATGTTAAGCCTATGAAAGGAAATACTTTTTCTAGGCCCCATGTTATTTGTTTTCATTGCTTGTTGAATGCATTTCAGATAAAAGTATATGACCAAGTTACTGTACCAAACTAGCAAACAGACATATTTGTCATCTGCTTTGCTAACTGCATTAACTGCTCAAGTGCTTGCAAATTCCTCACTGGAAAATTACCTTGCCAAACTTGTCAAATTCCTATAGATTTGTATCACAGAAATTGGGCATTGGCAAGTCCATTCCAGCCATTATTGTGGAGGTCTATAACACTACTCTGCTCTGTTCCTTTTGATCGCAAGTCACAAGGGCATCCTCCCTTCCAACCAGAAGAAGAGCAGGATTAGCAGAGTCCTTATTGTTAGTTGTGGTTTATTGCGGGGTAAACCTGGCTGCCAGATGGGCTATTGGAAGGGCAAATAGAATTCACCTCTCAGCTACCAAGGGCTGTCAACCAAAAAAGGACAGTTATTGTGTCCTGAAGGTGGTTATCTCACAGCTGACAAGACCAGTGCTGTAGTCTTATCTATTTGATACCCTTTTGTGCAGATGATGTGCTCATGGAGATAGGAAGCCCACAGCTGTGTCGACATGCTGGATGTTTCATTGCCTTTTTCTCCCTGTGGAACTCTTGAATTGGGGGCCCAAATTTTCCTCTTCTACTTTTTGGTAGCTACTGATTTTTCTTTCTCTTACCTTTCTGCTTTACCCAAGTGTGATTTTGTAAGGAAGATCCTGCCAAGAACCTTTCCAAATGTCCAATTCCAGAGGCAGGAGTGCTTCCCCAGTATGTTTCTTACCTATAGGTCACATTTATCATTTGACTCCTACTTCAGTGCTATGTGTAGATAATCAAGGGCAAAGGAATTTGACATGAGGGTAAGATACTGTATGTGGGACAGACAATGCCCACAGATGGGATATATATTTATAGATTCAGGGTGGTCCAAGGTACGTATGAGTGTGTTCTGTTATATGCTGGAACGTTTTCTCAACACTTCAAAGTTTTCCACTTCAAGGTTACACTTGAAGTTTCTCCTGCCTGCATTCTGGCTATATCTCCCTTTGGACAGTGCAGACACCCATGGAACTAAAGAGCACTGTCAGGGACACTGCAATAAAATACACTTCTGAGCGCACAGCTTATGTGTCTTTCACCGGGTATTTTTGCACTTGACCGTATAATGGAATTCAGCTTTTTAGTGGAGGGGTCTGAAATGTTTCTCACCTTTTAAACATTTTTCCTGTTCTTTCTCTGGTATGCTATTAGAAATCTCTACTTAGTGATGTGCTGTTTGTTGTTTTGTCTTATTTTAATGAAACAGTATTCCACACATGGTACTACACAGTTGATTGCTACATTTATCTAGGCTTCAGTTTTGGAGTGGCCTGTAGATGCACCCATGAGTTCCAAGTATCGTGTATTTATGAAAGCATTAGGTCAAGACAAATTGTTTTGAAATGCTATACAAATAATGATCCTGAAAACTATATTTCACTGGGTTTATCTGTGCATGTGACAACTGTGCTAAAATAATCTGAGAGTGCTCCTCAGAGTGAAGTTAGTGCTCTCAACACTCCTGACAAACAAAACAATTTCTTTCTTTAGTAGCACATACTCCTGTTTTATTGTGTCTCATTCTTGGCAGCAGGAATGGGTTTTGAGGGCATGACACCTCAATGAGATCCTGTAGTGCATATGACATTGTGACAAATGGCTACATTGCAGCATAGAATATGACAGAGACTGTGGCACTGTTCCATGGTCAACACTGCTTAAAAAAAACCCCAACAAACAAACAAAAAAACCTTTCACTGGAAATAAGCAGTAGTATAGTCTTGAGAGAGAGACCTAGAAATCTTCAGGGGGGCTCTCAATCCTTTAAAGTCATGAAACCCTTTTCACACCACTCTGCTTCTTCCCACCCCAAGAGGAAATCTTGTTCTCTGCATAAAGCATACTTCTTTACGTTGGTACAGTTGATTTTAGGTTGCACATTATAAATGTAATGAAGAGGATCATCACTGATGAAGTTGGAAAACAAGAGTCTATGCTGACATTTGTGGAACACCATTGCCAATAGGCATATGTAAAGATTTACTGTTTATAGCAGTGGTAAGCTATGATGCTGTGCCTCCGACTCATGGGAGCTATATATTTTGTTCTTTAATGCTCATTAGTGTTGTAGGAGGCTCAGATTTTAAAAGGGTTTGCCTAGGTAGGTTGTCAGTTGGTGATGAGCATAATTGGTGCAGTGAATCTTTCTGACAGCTCACAATCATAATTATTTTCAGAATATCAACAGAAGAGCTGTAATGCATGGTTTATGGCATTTAGCTGGTGGTTTGTGCAATGGTGGGCTTTGTTTTGCAGCTATATCTACCACACCAAAGCAGTTTTCTATTCTCTCACCTTCTGTGGCATTCTCAATCTAAAATCTGTTCATATTACATACTGCCAAAGCTACGGGGTTCGCTAAGATTGCATGGATGTAGCTAAAATGTACAATTTGGTGACAACATTTTTAATTATGATTTTTATAGCTATAGCTATAGCAACTCTCTATAGAAACCAAAAGTTTAATTACACAAAACCAATGCTAATTAGGGAGGGAAATACTAGGGCATTAGCTTAAATATATTTAACAGGGAAAAGTTATGCAGTGTGCTGACTAATACCAAGTGCTCATGAAGATTTCTATTTTCCCTTAGTGATCTAGGGATGCACACCTTGCTCTTGGAGCCACTGCTGTGCATTGGCTTGTGGCCGAGCAGCCAGAGCCCCACTCCACACTCGTGTTATGTTTTTCCCTGGGGTATGAGGTCATTATTTGCTGTCAACTGTGAGCCCCACAAACACAGCTCTGTGCATGAAGACCTCTTTCAATATCTGGAGATCAGCAGTCTTATGGGACAATCTCACAGTTCCTTGAACTGGGCATTGGCAGCCAGCTCCTGTGTCAGGTGCTGGGAGAGGTTAAGCAGGCCAGCAATGCAGAAGACTGGAGACAAGATCATCTCCTTGGCCACCCTCTTCTTGCTGAAAAGGAAGTGGTCGAGGTGTTTCTCCTCCAGGCAGCAGCACAGCTGCCTCAGGCTACCATCCAGCAGTAGCAGGAAATTCTTTCTGTGCCAGCTTGATGGGGTATGTGATCAGGAGGTGCATCACAGCTGTCTTCAAGACATGGGTGGAAAAGTCTGGGCCCACCAGTATACAGGTGCAGAGCTGGAGATATTTAAGGTGGAAGCTGTTGTGCCTGGCCATGTGCGTGAACAGCATCCCTGCTGCAGCACAGCTCTCTGGCCACGTAATGCTGCTGGTAATGCCGGACTCTACCTACTTGATGGTCAGGAAGGCATGTGAGTCATCCAGCCACACCTCACACCTAATCTCTATGGATAGGGTTCCCTTGGAGGCATTTGTCACCAGGAACTTGCAGGAGCATCTGGCTAACTACTATTAGCTGTCAGTGCCATGACTGAGGCTGCTTTCACCAACACCTGGAATGAGTGGGAGGTTTTCTACACATTGAGGTAGGAGCCACTGCAGAGGGTGTGTAGGAGGCTAGACTCCTGATTTCTCCTCAGCTGATCTTGACAGTGGTGGAGGAAGCACAACATGTCCCCCATCAGCTGTTCCCTCAGGCATGTGCACTCCAGCTGCGTGTGGAGGCAGGAGTTCTTTGCTGGCATCTCCCCCACAGTGTCTAGCTCAAGGTGGAAGGTGTGGTTGGGAGAAAGACTCATGGGCATAAGCAGGTGGTAGAGGGCATTGTTCTTCCAGGCACTCCAGCCTTCACAGACATGGCCCACCCTCATAGCTGGCTGCAGCTGTGGCTTAAGATATTCCTGGGAAATTTTCAGCAGGCATAAAGAAGGCAGGCAAAATGCAGCTCAGCAGTGAGGTGTGAGGGGAAAAGTGTGAGAAACAGCCCTGACAACACTGAGGTGAGAGGAGGAGGTGGAGGAGGTGCTCCAGGCACTGGAGGAGGAATTCCCCTGCAGCCCCTGAAGAGACCATGGTGAAGCAGGTTGTCCCCTTGTGGCCCCTGGAAAGTACCATGCTGGAGCAGCTATCCACACTGCAGCCTGTGGAGAACCTCATGCTGGAGCAGATGGATGGGCCCTGTGCTGGCACAGACCCGCTCTGTATTTCATAGAATCATAGAATAGTTTAGGTTGGAAGGGACCTTAAAGATCATCTAGTTCCACCACTCCCTGCTGTGGGCAGTGACACCTTCCACTAGACCAGGTTACTCAAAGTCCCATCCAACCTGGCCTTGAACACTTCCAGGGATGGGGCATCCACAACTTCTCTGGGCTACCTGTTCCAGTACCTCACCACCCTCATAGTGAAAAATTTCATCCTGGTACCTAATCTAAATCTACCCTCTTCCAGTTTGAAGCCATTACCACTCATCCTATCACTACATGCCCTTGTAAAAAGTCCCTCCCCAGCTTTCTTGTAGACCCCCTTCAGATACTAGAAAGCTGCTTTAAGGTCTCCCTGGAGCCTTCTCTTCTCCGGGCTGAACAACCCCAACTCTCTCAGCTTCATAGGCTTCATAGGAGAGGAGCTCCAGCCCTCTGATCATCTTTGTGGCTCTCCTCTGGACTCACTCCAACAGGTCCATGTCCTTCTTATGTTGGGGACCCTACAGCTGGATGCAATACTCCAGGTGGGGTCTTACCAGAGTGGAGTAGAAGGGCAGAATCACCTCCCTCAACCTGCTGGCCATGCTTCTTTTGATGCAGCCCAGGCCATCTGGGCTGTGAGTGTACATTGCACTCTTGCTTTGAAGGCACTTAGGAAAACCAAAGCCCAACTCAAATTGAGTTTTGGAAGGGATTTCAAAGGCAACAAGAAGGGCTTCTCTAAGTTCACTGGTAACAGAAGGAACAAGAAGGAGAATGTCGGCCCACTGGTGAATGAGACACATGACCTGGTAACACAGGACCTGGAAAAGGCTGGGGTTCTTTGCCTTAGTCTTTACTAGCAAGACTGGCCTTCAGGAATCCCAAGCCTCAGAGAAGAACAGGTAAAATCTAGAGCAAGAAAGTCATACCCTTAGTGGAAGAAGTTCAGATCAGGGAATATGTAAGCAAACTGTACATACCTGAATCTGTGGGCCCTGATGGTATGTCTCCACAAGTTCTTAGGGAGCTGTATGAGTCATTTCAAGGCCACTGTCAATAATCTTTGATCATAGCCACTGGGAGAAGTGGAGGAGAGCAAATACCACTCCTATCTTCAAGGATGGGCAAGAAGGAAAATCCAAGGAACTACAGGTCAGTTAGCCTCACCTCATTTCCTGGGAAGGTGATGGAGCAACTAATCCTGAAAACCATTTTCAGGCACATGAACAACAACAAAGTCATCAGGAGCAGTCAGCATAGATTCACCAATACGTATATTCCATACATATATTCCCATACAATCCTCATAAAGAAGCTGATGAAGTATGGGCTGGATGAGCAGACTGCGAAGTGGACTGAAAACTGTGTTAATGGCTGGGCCAAGATCGTGGTGATCAGTGGCATGAAGTTCAGTTGGTGACTAGTAATTAGTGTTTACCCCAGGAGTCAGTATTGGGACCAATCCTGTTTCACATCTCCATTTATGATCCCAATGATGAGGCAGAGTGTACCTTCAGAAAGTTTGCTCATGACACAAATTTGGGAGGAGCAGCTGATATGCCACAGGGTTGTGCATCCAGAGGGACCTCAACAGACTGGAGAAATGGGATGATGGGAATCTCATGAAGTTCAACAAGATGAAGTAAAAAGTCCTGTAACTGGAGAGTACCAACCCCGGGCACCACTATATGCTGGGTGCTGACCAGCTGGAAAGCAGCTTTGCAAGAAAAGGACCTGAATGGAAGTTCTAAAGAAGATGGAGCCAAGCTCTTTCGGAGGTGCTAAGTGACAGTACAAGAGACAAAGCACAAAAGCTGAAACACAGGAGGTTCTATCTGAACTTTAGGAAACACTTTTTCTGTGAGGATGAGTGAGCACTAGCACAGGTTGCCCAGAGAGGTTGTGGACTCTCCATCCTTGGAGGTAGTCAACAGCTGTCTGGACATGGTCCTGGGCAGTCAGCTCCAGGCAGCCCTGCTTGACTAGGGGGGTTGGATGACATGACCTCCAGAAGTCTCTTCCAACCTCAACCAGTCTGCGATTCTGTGAAGTTGCCTGTTGGAGCCTCTAGAGGGAAGCTGATGAGGGAAACAAAGTGAGAGACTCATCCTTTTGATTTAGTAATTGTGGTTTATATGCACAATGATATCTTTCTTGAAGTATGCAATTTATTTTTTCCTTTTTGTATCTCACTGCATTAACATTTAGGCTCAGAGGTACTTGGGCTATATGCACAGACACAGATGGCTCATGAAGCATAAAAAAGGCAGCTATAAAGAAGATACTTGGTCTCTTTGTCTTCAGAAGTGATTTTTTTCCTGCAATTTGTTTGCTGAAGCATCTAAATATCTCTAGGTTGTGTCTGCTGTCCCCAAAATATACTAGAAAATGATATTTTTTCTTTGGAACTTGATGCAATTCCTGGAATACTAAAAAATCTGTTCATTCATTACCCCCACCAGCCTTTACAGGTATAGAAGTGACACTCACAGAAATAGAAGTGCTTAATGCCTTGGGTGTACTTTGTACTTCTAGTCTTGAAGTTCCAGACCAAAGGAATGCATTTTTTTGTCTTTTGCTCTGTTTTATGTATTAATTACATATTACTATATATTATATATTGAACATGCAGTCTTCACTTGGTAGAATACAGAAGATGTTTAACAAATGCCACAAAGATGAAATCTTTCCACTGTACTTGAGTACAGGAACATCATAACACTTCTCAAGGAATTTCTAGGTAGGCTACTTTCTCAAGTTTTCCATGAGGAAATATCAAAACACTTAGAAAGTGGCTGCTTCACATTCAGAAAAAACAGGTAATTTCTGGCTTTCTGTAAAATATAGTACGGAGTGCACATTATTGCTCTATGTCAAGTTTTCCCCTCCGTCTTCAAACCACAACATTCATCTGTCTTTTGTTTTTAATTTCTCAATATTTTCGACTGTTTAAAAAATGCTCACACATGTGACCTTTTTCTTACTGGACTGATGTTATTTCCCATCTGGAAAGAACATGTAAAATTATATGAACTGGAAAAAAAAACCCAATAAGTGCTTCCTTTCATTCCACAGTGATATTTCTGAACACAAAATCATTGGACACAAAATGTTATAGACAATTTGCAGACTCATCACAATAATTTCATTAATTCTAGTCTGCTGGGTTTTGCATTGATTCATAGGCTTGGCATATGACTTTTAGGACTCAATACAGCATGATATGAAAGTGATAACAGTGCACACTGCTGACTTGAAAGATATTTCAGTAGGGGTAGTAGATACCTGACAGCAGATTTTTAGGTGGTATAATTTCTAGTGGTTGTAATGCATTTCAGGTCGGCTGATTTACATCTGCTAAGAATCTAGTCTATGGGAATTCCTTGATGCTCAGTGCTATCATTCTGACACCTGCCAAAATGTCAATGGGAGAATGAACCATAAAAATATCACTCCTTGATAGAAATTAATGTAACTTTAAGATCAGTCATTTGTGTTAGCCAGATTCTGTTCTCATCTTAATAAAACTTTTAAATATCTGTTTCACCAACAGGATAAAAGTCTGAGCATTAACTACTGCACATGAATGCAGAACTGTAAAACTTCAGTATAATCATATAATTTATTCCTTAATTTACCATTAGTATAAAACCAATCTTCTATTGAAGAAGACCGCGTTGGCAACCGTGTGCTATATATTTGACATGTAGAACTAAAAATCTGTATTCCTAAGAATGCAGTCTTACGATGATTTTTATCATCATTTTAAAAATACCTCACAAAGAGAAGTAATTCATTATTATCCTTGTTTTATAGTTCAAGAATAAGATGTTTAGAAAGATGAAATGACTTTTTCAAGAAATTCAGCATTGGGAAAAAATATTGTTAAAATGACAATGATATTCTATTATAGGTGTCATTTTATAAAACACTAAAATTCCATTAGCTTCAGGGGGGCAAAATTTCCTTTGGAGTCTTAGATATAACCCACATGTGTAGTTCAACACCTTATTCCCAAGGAAAGGTATTCTCAGTCTTTTGCCTAGCTTGAAGCACACCTTTTAATATTAATCTCATAACTTCCCTGGGACTGTAACCAATTATTTCATTAAAAAACAGGGTTAGAATTTGAGTTCATCTTGTTAGTTGTAAGAATAAAAGACTTATAGACCATGTAACCTCAGGGGCCCATAATAAATGACTGGTTCATGGACAGCTGTTTGAGAGAGATCTTGCTGAAATTTACTACTTTCAGTAGCTTAATAACCTGTGTTTTAGGTATCCTTAAGGATTCCTAAGCAGTTGTTGACCTTTGTTCA
Organism: Stercorarius parasiticus; assembly: GCA_013396915.1. NCBI lineage: Eukaryota > Metazoa > Chordata > Aves > Charadriiformes > Stercorariidae > Stercorarius > Stercorarius parasiticus. Next base: position 90,301 of record VWZL01005215.1, on the reverse strand, counting down.
TGAATCTTTTATTTTTTTCCTGGTAAAGTGGTTGTTGACTGTGCCACATGGACCATTTCTGTGTACGCTTTAACCTGTAAGCATCCATGGTCACATAAGGATGTACAAATGTGGAGGTGTAGACAGTCCTACACTCTAGCGACTATACAAGATGAGACCTGGAAATGGTGAAACAGTATAGTCAGCACAACTGATAATGAATACAATGTACTACAGCCAACCCCTGCAAAATCTTCACAGAATGAGGAAGGATTTCACAGAAAATAATGGGGAAACTTTGGAGGCATATACTTGAAGGACTTCCCCCAGGCATTGCAGACAGCACAAGAGGGAGTGAAAATGTAACTAGTGAAAGATGGCAAATGATTTGCTTGGAAATTATTAGTGTTAGCTGCTTGTTGTGGCAGTGGTTCTGAATAGTTCTTCAATCTGGTATTTGTAAAACAATATTAGCTTACTTACTGCAGATTGATTATCCCTCACAACATGCTTTTACTTATCTGAGAAATATCTCACACTCTGAACAGCTCTGATGGCTTCCATAGTAGTGTCTGTTCAGAAGGATTTTATTCTGAGTATCTGAGTCTGGAGTTTCCCAGCTTTAGGCTTTTTTCCCTCAGTAAAATCGTAAATGAAAAGGCCTCAACTAAAAACAAAATAATAAAAAAAGGTTCACTTCTGAAACTGACTTTCTGACAAAAGTAATGATGAAATGCATATAATAAACATATGCCATAGCCTGCCACTTTGTTAACAAACAGAACGTTATTATTTCTACATCAGAACGACACAATTAGTGAGAAAAGTCACACATCGAGCCATAACCAGTTGGTTATGGTTGCACAGTGATACCAGCTGATTTTCTGCAACTCCTTCTCTCAAAAGATGGAAGATTTGGCCACTGAAAGGAAATCTTCTAGTTCCAGGCCAGTTATTCCATGGCATGATAAAATTTAGTATTTTGGAGGGGGAGCAAGTGATATGTTTTTTTTGAGGAAGGTGGGAATGTACTCTTTGGGTCCTCTTTGTACTTACCTTCTCACCCTCCTCTTTTCCTGCTGCTTCCTTTCTCCTTTTCATTGAGACTTCTCCTGCTTCTCTTTCATCCTTCCATTGTGGATTTGTCTGCCATGTAAAACCAAATAAATAAACCCAGCAGGAAACAGCTGAGTAAAACTGGAGTAAGTCTGACATTTCTGTTTCATCTTCCCTTGTCTTCTGCATTTCAGGAGTGCTGAGCTAGAACCATTAGTCTGGTTTGCAACAAACCTGAACGTGAGCTTGTTCAGGGTCTCCATGTCATTTTTTGCCCTCGTATCCTAAATTATGTATTATATTACTCGGGGATAGGTGGGGGGTGGGGGAGGTGGGTATGAAATAAAAAGAAAAACAAGACAAGAATTGGAGTAAATATTTCTGCAAGTTACAGATGAAAGTTTATATGAAGTATGGGGATCACATCCACAGATGCATAAACCCATACAGCTCTTTTGCTGATCCGTACAGAATTTTACTCAGTATTTGTTATGAACTTATTTATTGTCTCTGCCTCCTGGATTCTTTTTAGAGCTACAGATAACATAAAAGTTTTTAAAGGTCTTCTTTCCCTGCACAGCTTCAACCTTTGTAAGTAAGGTGTTTCTCAGCAGGAATAAGGGAGGCACTCACAGAGAATCTCATTATAAGTAAATTTTATGTGTGCGTTTATATTCAGGTTCTTTAGAAAGTTATAATTGTCTTTTTTTTTTCGTTGTTGTTATTTTAGGAAAACATACTAGATCAGTTAGACACGCTTCTTAAATCAGTTCCTTTTTATACTACTATAGTTTACATACTACTTGCACTCTGCATAACTACTTTTTTTTTTTTCTTTAAAAATGTACTTTGAGTTGCAGACTTAGTTATCAGAATGGCAACACAAAAAATCTCTTCCTAGTCGCAGTGGATTTTGGTGTACTCCAGACATCTTACTGATTCTGTTACTCTGTTAAATGTATTTTCTAATAAGTTAGTTCTGATTACAATGCTTCACATAAAGTATATGGGGTGTTTTCACTAGAGATGAAATCAAATAGGAGGAATATATTTTCATCTTTTAGTAACCTGATAGTATGTTTATTATATTCTAATAATAAGACATTTTGTATTTAATTTTCTTGTGATCAAGTTTGATTTGTTTGAATTCATCTTTTTAGCGCCTTTTTGTTATTAATGGTTGGAAATTTTTCTTATTAATATATTTTTTTCCAGTGATTTTGGGTTGTTTTGGGGCAGAGTTGGTTTTCTTGATTTTCTATGGATGGATGGATAAATTCTCTCAGTGGCTACAATGTAAATTAAAAGCAATTACATTGAGGTCAGTGGGTTATTATGTGAAAAGGAAAGGTAGATTTCCCCATGCCACGCCACAGTTAATAAAATGAAGTTCTTTTGTTACCAGAAGATACATTCCAACATCTTTCACAAGAGGGAGGATGTTCAGACTGATTTTAATTTGATGACTATTTTCTTAGAACTTTTTTGACACATATATTTTGATTTGCTTTTATTTTAGCTTCTTCTCTTTTAAATATATAAGCAATATCATGTGATGCCTATTTTTCAATGACTTAGAGTAGTACAATATGTAAATCAGAATTAAAAACCAAAATCACAAATATTTGAAAAAAACTTCACAAACAATCTGATTACAGCATAGTTCCAGCCTTCTCCCACGGGACTCCTCATCAGCAATATTCATGGAATGTGTAAACACTCCACCTTAAGCAGGGAGGAAGCAATAATCCCTGGTCAATTGGTCCACAATCATCATTGCACTATAAACAGCTGGTGGTGAATAACTATCACCCTTACTGAGAATTGTAGCATGCACAGAACATGATGCTTGCCAACTGTTGTGTGTATCCCTTTGTTAAAATATAGAATAAATATTTTCAGATATAGCGATGTATCTGGGTGTTTATAAAGAGTTTCTTAAATTAAAAAGGAAAGAAAAACGTGAAAGTGAAATGGATTAAAGGTCAGTAAATATTCTGACAACTCAATTTTAAAAGGAGTCATGAAATAATTATTTAAGACACGGGAGGGAACAGCAAATGAGAAATAAGGCAATTATATCTCTGGAAATGGGAAAGTTTGAGAGAGTAAAAATAGCCAATGGTACCTTTAGAATTGCAAGGAAAGAAGGGGGGAAGTAAGATAAAATGCTATCTGTCAGAATAAAAATATTAATACTCTTTATTATTATAAAATTATTTTATTGTTATTATGACCAAATTATCCAAGTGATTGCATTAGGGGCCCAGTTCACCCAGGCAAAGACATGTAGTGCCATTTGAGATAGTCTGGGCCCTGAGTACCGTAATAGGCTTTAATGACCTTGACAAACCTCACCTGCGACCACTACCCATCCCCCTACCCATGGGCCCACTTCAACTCAGGCCAGGACGCTAATCTTGCTCTGCCTATCTATGTCCCCTCCTGGCTGAGCCCTGGCTTTGACTCTTGCTTTTGACTGGTGCTTATTAGGCTGTTGGTGGGTCTGTCTGCTTTACTCAGGTACTGTGCTCTGTTAGGCTGGGGTCACCCTTGGCTCCTGGCTTGTTCTTGTCTTGTAGAGCAGCCCTGCTCTTGCTGCTCCTTCACAGAGATGTCCTAATTACTGCTTGACCCATACAGTTGTCTCAGATACGGCATCAAACCTACAGATGGTTTGTGCCCTTTCATACTAGTAGCTGAAAGCAAGATGGGATAACTGATGGTATCTCAACTAGTTAGAAGCTGGTGTGGAAACAGTAGATTTGAACCTCTAGCTGTGATGTGCTTCCAGAAACTTTTGCTTTTAGATTGGTCACTGTTGTGACTGAATGCTTACTGTGTCCCATAAGCAGAAATTTCGTCTTCATTTGAACATTTCCATTAATAGAGAAATAAATTCATCATTTCGTGTTTATGGCTTTTTGCAGTTGTCGTGTTTCCTATTTGAATGTTTCTTCTCTTACAATTGGATATATATGGTTTTATTAATTGATTCAGAACTAACAGAGAAGAACATGAATTTATTTCACTGGAATAGTGGAAGAAGTTCAAGCAGAAGCAAAATGTAGTTAAGGACAAAATTTGCTCCTAATAATCAATTATCTACTCAACTTACATCACTTTTTTTTTCTTTTTATTTTTTTTTTAATGTTTAGTGGTCAAGCTTTTAGTTTTGTGTTTGTTTTGTTTTTCATTTGTTTTTTGTTTTGTTTTGGGGGTTTTGGGGTTTTTTTTTGGTGTGTTGTTTTTCAGGAGACTACATCTTCAAGAGTAAAATGTTAGGGCATTGTTATAAGTCTGTTTGATTTTTGGACGTATTCAGAAGAAGTGTCATGACGGTGTCTTTGTGATTCATTTCTATGCTTCATGGACAATGAATGTGACAGGCAATTCTTGGAATCTTGGGAGCTACCCTTTGTTTCATTTGCTGAAACAGTTTCTGTAAAGTGACTAACCCAAATGGGAAGTAGTTAAAATTATAAGCTTTTCCCCATTGTTACAGTTCTTAGCCTTTTTGATTCACTTAGCTTTTTTTTAGCTAGGGTGTTTATATCCTTCTTGTAGTGATAAATAGGAATTTCTCAAGCAAGTACACATGCAATTACATGTACACTTTTATCCCTTTCCATGAAGTGATAAAATATCTTGGGAAGAAAGCATTATTTTCCTCTTTTTATAATTACATCACATTTAATAGGTTGCTTTTCTTAGTTGTATGGAGTTCTGATGAGACTCGAGTGAAAATGTTTCTGTTTACTTATTTCTAGCAGTAAAATCAGCTTCAGCCTTTCTAGTTCAATTTCATTTTCCTAAGAGGGGGCAGGGAAAAAAAGCATTGGTTCTTATTATTAATGTCACTTATTTGGTGTTTACCTCTCCCGGATTTTGTCACAGTCTGAAACGCAAGCCCAGCTACATTGAAGAGTTGTTTATTGTCAGGGGTTCCTCAACCATTCTGGGTAACTAGTTATGGTGCTCATATGTGCGAAAGTCTGTCTTTCTAGCAATCTATATCCTCTTGGAGGCAAAGCTCATTACTCCTTGACCAAACCTCTCTTAATCTGGAGGGAAAACTATTCACACTGTCTATAAAAACATTTTAGTCACTAGGACAGCGCTATCATTATCACCTTTTCCATCCCCAGCCTATCCTTGCAGTCCTCAAGGACAGTAATAGTATGATATTCAAGAATAAAAACATATATTTTTGAACCTTTTCTAACATATTGTCTTTTAAATCTCTTGTTTCTTTTGCCTTTCTCTATGCTCCCTCCTGGTTGTCTACATTTTTAAAGTATGACGCCCAAAAGACAGACAAGCTGAAGTGTCATGAGAAATAAGGAGAGTACAATAGCAAGCTTGTGCATCTTACATGGGATGAACACTTAATAGATCACAGAATGAGATTTGCTCGTTTGTTTTCAAAATTTCATGCCGCACAAATAGCATAAACTGAACATTTCCTCTCTACTTGGAGCTAAGTCTTATTATAAACTATTGACAAGGACTGAGCCCAGAGTAGATCTCTGCATCCATGTTTGATGTCAAACTGAGAAGGCTGTTCAATGTTTTAATTAGCTTTCTGGGCCTTTGTTGTTTTTTTTTTTTTTCCAGCTGTGCACACAGCATACAATAATTTCATCTTCACCGTGTTTTCCTAATTTCTTTGAGAATGTCATGTAGAACAGTTTGTGACTTCTTCCCCCTTATCCATTTAGCCTGTCAAAGAGGGAAATTCAATTGGCTTAACGCTGTTTGTTTCTTGTTATTCTTTCAAGGCTTTGTAAATGGATTGTTTAATTTGTTCCAGTATCTTTCTGGATACTGAAATGAGGTTGACAGGTCTATAATTTTCTTGTACTGTTTTTTCCTCCTTCAAAAGTTAAAGACTAAGTTTTGTCTTCTACTGGCCTGTGATACATCATCAACACTCAAAGTCATGGGAAATAATCACTAACGACTTGGAGATTATTTTAACTACTACCTCAAATTCTTGAGGAAGCTCTGGTTCCTTAGATACTTCCATCTTATTCAAATATTGCTTAATCTCTCCATAAATAGGTGAATGCTGGCTAAAAATAACCATTTAAATTCTATTTTCAGTACTATGAATGACAGGGATATATTATTGAGGAAGAAGAGAATGAGTATTAAAAAGGTGTCAGGAGGAAATAATTTAGAATTTAAGGAGTTATAGATCAATTAAATCCTAAGTCATAAAAGAGTTATATGCTAAGTGCAAGCAGTTCTCTTTACTTAAAAAAAATAAATAAAAATAAAAAATATTTGGGTAATAAGTCTGAGCCTTCTTTAAAAATTGTACACTGGTCCTTAAATTCTTTTATAGTTTTTTAAGTTCAGTGATAGATTTAGTTTTGCCTGCTTAGCTTGCCTCTGCCTATATAGAATCAAGAGCTGGACTCTTACCCAAGAAATATGCAAGCTGTGGATTTTTAGAATTGCTTTGCACAATTCAGTCTAGAAAAACATTTAGAGAATATTGTATCTAATTAACTGAGAATTAAATAACATCTTGCAATTTGTATATAATTTCTTTACTGAATTAATTTCTGTAGGTTTTCTCCTACATTCATAATGATTTTAAATCTAAAAGGATAAGACACCTAGTTTGAAATTCCAACTAATTAAAGGAATTCTGTATTTTATTGATTTCTTGCCAGAAGACAACAATCTGAAAGCAGGCAAGACTACACTAGGGGAAGCAATAGCCCCTAGCATATCTGATAGCGTATTTCAGCATTTGAGTTTAAGAGAGTTTTATATGATTTTACTTTAATGCATTATATTCTTCTGGTTCTATCTAAAGTCCAACTACTATCTAAATTTTAAAGTAAAAGGAAGAAAGCATAGGTTGCAAACACAAAGGAAAATCTTGTACAAAGTTAAAAAACAGAATAAATGAATTAGAGATCCTACTCAATCTGATATATATTTTAAACACGTACTCATGATGATATTCTTAAAGGTCACAGATTATCTCAAACTGCAAGTTACCTTTTAGATAAAAATGTTGATTATAATGACAGAGATTGTAAACGTGGTTTAAATTGTTCTTTTCTTTGAGAAGTGTCTCTTGCTCTCTCTTCTTTCTTGTTAATTACTCTGTGCTAGTAGAAGAGAAGCCTCCACTTCAGCTGCGTAATAGATTACATACAGTAATACATTGTATAGACAATAGTAATAAAATCACCTTTATCATGTATTTACTTATACTTTGAAAATGTTTCACATGGCCAAATGCAGGCTTGACTTACTATTCTTACAATGGAACTGTTACAGGCCAGACACAGGTCACCTGTAAGCTGAACCGTTCAAGGTTATTTCTGAGAGGCTGATAATTTAGGTTTCTGAAAAACATGAATGCAAAAGGCAGTCGTGCATTTTGCACTTGCCCTAATTGCAGCTAGAAAGTCTAAGTCCTACAAAACACATCAAAGCTTTGAGGAAGTAAACTAGGTTTAGAACATGAAACTCACCAATCATGTACCACAGACCTAGTCTTAAGTGATTTTAACATTTCTGTTCATTCCGTACCAGTCATTAATCATAAGCCCCACTTTCCAACCTAAAGGGAAAGTTATTAATTATCACAAATGAGGCTTCCTAATGTTACTTAAGGTAGGGCTGAGACTAGAATAAAAGATTTATAATTTAACACAGACTAGTTTTCATTTTTCCAACACAGAAAGGCTGACAAACATTCAGATCTGGAGACTGATTTTTTTATTTTTTTTTTAAATTTTTTTAAAGAAAAAAAAAGGAATGCTTCAGTCTTAGATAAATTTGCCAGTCTGCACCTGAAATTTAGTGTCCTAATTTGAAGCCTAGCTGTTTTGGATCTGAAACTTGGTCTAATGTTGGAATATTTCCTATTTTGAGATAGCTGTTTTGTGGAATATTAAAATTGTACTGATGACAAAACTTTTTGAAACAAAAAAGACCTTTTAGTTCCCAGATAATATTCTAGAGCATTTCATTTATCTATATCATTAAAGTAATCTTCCACTAAAATAAAATACGAATGAAAATAGGCATTCTGTTGAAACCAACCATATTTACATGTTTTTTCATATGGAATTTTGTACATAACTTCCAAGTCTTTAATCTCTCTATGCGAAGCACTTGGAATTTCAATGCATTTGTATGAACACATTTGTATTTCATAACTCAAAATGCTTCAGGTGTACTAATTTTCATTTTTTGCATAATGATTTAGAAGAAATACAGGCAAGAATAGATACCTTCCTTTAAAAGAAAAAAAAAAAAACAAAACAAAAAAACCAACCTTAAACCCCCCCCACAAAAAAATTAAACCAAAAAGTGCTTTGGGTACCTGTGGTAGTAATGTTTGAAACTTAACACTTTAGTTCCACACCATGCCAAGGCCTTCTTGCTGCGCCCAGCAATCTTGGTTACATCCTATACACAGAATTACATCCCAGCTCCAGAAAAGGGATGCGGTACAGTGCATCTCATAGTCCTGATGTACCAGGCACCCCCATTTAGGAAATGAATTAAATGAATAGTAGTTGCTGCTCTACCTTAACATATGGGTGGTTCTTGGAAGGAAAATCTGAAGCATGGAGCAATGGTGTGCAACCTCGTTGTATTGGAAACGTTGCAGAAGACATTGCATTTGAGGAGTTAGTGATCTTGAACAGACCCTGTCTGCTCTTTTGGACCTTGTACTCCGGGCTTGAGAAGCCATTATATTACCACGACTAACCACTGTAAGTGAATCTTTTGGAGCATCCCATGCTGGTCTGTGCTGCACACTGACAGATGTTATGAGAGAGATGATGTTTCAGTGTGCCAGCAGAAGATGTATGGGCTTGCTTATTACACAAAATAAAAGGCGCCATGGCATAGGAGGAGGAAGGAAACTCTCCACTGACAGAATCTGTGCAGCGTGCCATGGGTAAATCCATCCACGTCTGTCCAATACCACACATAAGTGTCGTTCCCAGCATCTAAAGGGACAGAAGATGTACTCGCTATCTATATTCCTCTTTTTGTTCTATCTTATTAAAGCAGGTATTTTATTACACCATTTGTCAGGCCTTTCTTCTTGAGATACAGAAAGAACCCCACTCCATCTCTCTCTTTCTCTCCTTTCTCCCTCACCCCTGGTGCAAAACCCTTTTCAGTCCCTGACTGAAATGGTGAGAAGGTGCAATAAGGCTGTAGCTGGATATTACATCTGTAAGACATGCCATGGAGCACTCCTGGGTGATAGAGCAGACTCTGCTTACTTGTTGATATGGGTCAGCAATGTTATGTAGGAATTAGTCCAGACTGACCCTGGGAAGAACTGACCTACTGATTTCTTTGGGTTGGATAATGTCATTGACTTGTCTCTAGCTTCAGCCCTGTCCAATCCTTCAACGAAGCAGTAGGAAACCTAGTCACTGTCTGCCCCTGCCTGCAAGCTATCACCAAATCTCCCTCGCGCATAAGCTCTTTGAAATATAATGTATTTATTATGGGGTCTTAACCTAGTGATATTTTTGGTATGAAATATACAATGTTAAGAGCTGATGATCTAGGTAAGGCAAATGTATGCAAATAACTGGGAAGGGTCTTGGAACACTTTGAACTTTTGTTTTTGCAAAAATACTAGCACACTTTTGCAGGACTGAGGGTATAATAATACCAACTTTTTCTTAGTCCCTGATCATCATCTGGTACACAAATAGGTATGTACACTTGCCAGTGACAATTGAAAGAATTGCAGTATTTTGTGGTCACACAATACAGTTTTGTAAGAAGGATTTAGAAACTCTGACTCGTACAGAATGGAGAATGGTGGAGAACTGAATACAGTTCAATGTGTGAAACTATGGTGTGTATATACAGCTTCCAAACTACTTTAAACTGAAAGTGTTATCTCATCTCACCTAAATAATGAGATCCTGTTTCTACTAAAATGAACACCAAAGTGGTTGTAAATGCATTTTTTTTTGTTTAATTCCTTAGAAGAAATACATAGAAAAATGACAGCTAAAACTAATTTAAGATGCCAAGTTTTTGTTTCTGTTTTACATTATTTTATGTTGTACTTTTTAAAATTAAGCAATCAATGAAAGATAGAGCCAATATGGTATTTCTGTAAAAAAAAAAAAAACCTCATCTGTACAATAATTAGAATATAGATAGATGTTCCAGATGGTACACATGCAAAAAGAAGGTTAGCTGTATACCAGATGGTATTGTGACCATACATAAAGCAACTGGATAATCATTGTAATATTGTGACATGTCATATTATATGAATAAATACTATGTTTTCCTGAGAAAAAGGTAAAATCATCTGTAAATTAAACCACAGAAGGCAGATGTGGCACTTATCCAGGAATTACAGTCCTAGAGGAACAGCAATATTGGAGCAGGAACTTAGAGGCTTTCTTTCTTTAATTCATTCCCCTTATGAAAAAGAGATAATTCTAATTTGTCCAAAGTATCCTTTAAGTAATTAATCTTAGCATAAGCAACTTGAAAGAATTTAGAAGACTCTATATTGCTAAAATGGAATCAATTTTTTTGCTCCCCCCAAGAATATTCAACTTTTATAAATACTTCAATTCCTAAGATTATTATTTTTTTAATGCAATAGACATTTAGAAAAAAAGCTTTACAGTGAAACACCACAATTTCTGTTAAAGCATGACAATTCCTACAATGAGATACAAGATCAATGAGACAAGAACTTTCTGAGATAAGAACTTTCTAGATATTGTTTATATTAGTAATACATTCAACAGCCTAGGTACATTCCTAACTGTGAAAGTGCTCTGCACCATAACTAGAAAAAATATTCTTATACTGCCACTGTAATGAATTCCTAGAGTTAATGGAAATGCTTCTTTGATTATTTTTTTTTAATTTTTTTTCTTCAACAACACGGAAATTGTTTCGCAGGCATCCAGTGCAGGCATCCATATATATATCATTCAAGCTTTGTGAGCTATGAGAGATATCTGTATAGAGAAACTATAGATAAAATATTTAAGTTTTTCAAGACGGAAAATAAAAGAATTTCATAAAGGAACACCTCTATAGACGTGTTAGAAGGAGAGAAACTTCTTCCAGGCTGTCTCCTATTTACTTTAGAAAGGCAGTTTGCTCTCAGACACAAAATGCATGTTCTGTATTTTTGAGAAAGTAGTTGGCATGGTAAAGTTCCAGGTCTGTGTGCAGAGTCCTGACTGATGAAGTAGTATGAGAAAGTGTTGAGCTCCAGTAGCAGTTCCCGGGATACAACCTGGTCTCATAATTCCCTTCTAAACAAGAAAAGGCTTTGTCCTCTTGTCCCGTTTCTCCAAAAGGAAACTCCTGTGGACATTTCCAAAGTCTTCCTGAAGGCCATCGCCTGCCTAAGAAACCTTGCATCTCCCAGGAAATCTCTGAAACCATATTACCTGCTGATAATGCTTTACCCTAAAAGATCAGCTACTTGTCCTCTTTGTGTTCGAACTGAGCTTCTTCTGTGGTCTGTTACAGCCAAAGATCTATGACCAACATTTTGGGTATGATTTTGATGTTGCAACACAGTCTGAGCAAGTCTGAGGTACTTGATTTTGAGCGACCAAATTACTTGACACATTTTGCCATGAAATGACGAGTCTTGTCTTATGTAATATGAAAGAGTTTCAGATCAGGCTGATGCTGCATTCTTCTTGCAGGGGTGTGTGGAAACAGTTGTTGACAAGATAACAATGCACGTCACCCTGCTTTTGCTATTGGCAAAAATATGCTAGTATTTGTATAACTTCCTGTGCAAGAGATGTGATGATTTTACTTGCAAAAGTACAAGAGTTATATACTAGGAATATGTTGCTAGTGTAGTAAGACATCACTTTAATTGTAAAGTGTTTCCAATATAAACATAGATTCAGTCATAGCTGAATAGTTTCTCCTGAGTGAAAAGACAAATCACTTATTTCTTATTTGAATTAGGTCATTCTGTTAATCTGGGATTTTGAGTCAAAAATGGACCTCTCTAGTATTAGTTCATAAGAATGAAGTTGCAAAGGTAAAAAATTAATGCAACAATTTGGTTTTTGTTGAAGTTTCTGACAGCTACTGTAAGAAAACATTTCCATGCTTACAAGACATATCACAGTATGTAATTTGTTAATAACCCTGCAAGGAAATAGGCTGTATTTGTCACAGGGGAGCACCGGGATGAAGGCTACTTTGTTCATTGAATCCTAGATGTATGCTCGGGGCCATGAACAAAAATGTTTTTAAAAACAAATTAAAAAATTTTACAAACCCAAACCAACCAACTCCAGCCCCCTCCCCAAACTCTCAAAATAGGTGGTGACAAATCTTCAGGTTAGATGGAGCAGCTACATCATCCAGTATGATCTCCATATATCACTTATAACAATGAATGGAAAATTTCCATTGATAAAAGCAACTTGTGTAGATAAAGCCTACAGCCCAAAAGAATTTGCAGTTGTGAACTGAAGACCTCTGGAACCATGAGAATTTTTTGCGTTCTTAAGCAGCTTATTGTGATAACATATTTATTACAGACCTTGGNTTTAAAGAAAGAAAAACCTCTGATTTCTCAATTTCTGGGTTGAATTGTTTGTTTTCAAGTACTTATTTTTGCTATACCTCTCCTCACTGCATTTGCTTTCTGTACTGTCTTCTAAGGATAATTGCATGCAGTATAGAAGTCACCTATCTTTCTTTTGAAGCTGAAAAGAAGCTCAATTTCTTATATTACTCATTGTTAGGAACTTTCTCCTCATCTCAAAACCTTATTTCCAGACTCCTGCTCTTTTTTTGAATGGTTCACAAATTGATCAATCTCACTTTGCATGACTCTTTCTATCCCCAGTTATCTTTCTCTTAGTTTCTAGCATCTACTGATGTTTTCAGCAATGATTCTTCATCCTGACTTGATGAATAATGTGGATCTAACATTGATCTATGTGGAACACTTTTAAACTGCATATACCCCTAGCATCAGGGAAAGAGTTTTTGTTTCATAGTGTTTTTCTCCAGTGTCTATATCCATTGCTTTTATGGCTACATCTGCTATGCTTTTTAGCAGTTAAAACATTTGCACAGATAGCATAACTTCCAGTAATGGTTACCATGTTTTTGTACTGTCATAGCATGGTGTTAAAAGATGAGTCTCTCACAAAAAGTGGAAATAGTTTAGCCCAGGTTTTAGCCTCAGTTATTTCATACTGCTTTTACATTCAGATATGTTATATCCAAGGCACCTGGTATGTTCAGAAGCAGTATAAGTCTAAATTCACCAAAAGAAGTACAATTACAATGTATAAACAGATCTATTTGTTAATACTAATGTTTCATTTCACAGGAAGATAATAACTTTTGTTATTTTCACTACAACTACTTATTACTAGTAACTTTAAAATGTTTACAAGTAGGAACGATACATTCATTAAGATATCAAAATGAAACATATTCGCCTATCATCAATTTGGGGAACTTGGGCCACTGACTTGCCTGCATAAATGCTTGTAATATACCTGCTGATTCATTATCTGGTAGTTCAGAGTTGATGCAGAGCTGATCTACACAGGCATGTAAAATTCTATTGAACACTGCTGATGTTTTGAATGTCTATAATCCGGAAACTTGGATCCAAAGGAGAAAATATATGATGTGTCAAGTACCAGAATTGAGCTAAAATATAATGAGATCCTTTTAGTATATGACAGAGACAACACTCATCAATGTACTGAGGGAAGGCTATAGGCATGATAGCAACAGCCAGGGAATAACAATGTTTCTTTTCCTACTGTATCGGTACCAGTCTTTAGCACAGAGATCACTTACTTCAGCACACGATAAAATCTTGGATATCTACAGAAGGAAAAAGATATATTTATATGAGTTATACAAGGAATTATGCCTCGGCTTTGCTGAGTTCCATGATGTAAACACCCATATGCTGTAGCCCAACAAACATAAGATTCAAGAAACATTCATTTGATGTGGACATATTATTTTAAGTTACAAAAAGAATAAACAAAACATAATTAGTGAAGACTAATGGAGACTAGATCATGAATTTGAAAGAACAGCAATGAAAAGTGGAAAAGGTTGACCAAATACATCTCTATTGATATTAGATAAATAGATGTACTTGACCCTTGCCTACATATGATAGCATCTTAGTGCTTTGTGTACTCGGATAAAATGCCATGTTCCTGTATACTGGTACTTGATCCTTCTGTACTTTCACTGATATCCACCAAAAAACAAAAAAAACCACCAAAACAAAAAAAAAAAACCCACCAAACAACTTTATTTTGCATAGGTTCACAGGCAAAAAAAATTCTGGCCTTCAGAACTGCAGTCTCACCTTGTGATTTTCTGTTTCCTTGCTTCTGCCCGCTTCCCTTTGATTTCAAGTATTGACAATATGCTACAGTTTTATCTTGAATCCCTTTACTTCTAGAGCATAGTAAACTCTCATGAGCAAAGGTTCAGATCTTGAAAGAGAAAAGAACAATTTTTTTTTGTTTAGTTTGAGCTGTTGCAAAAGTTTGCTCAATGTATTCGTTACTGTATTTAATGCTGTTGTATGTGAATGCTTTATTCTTTTCGGGCTGAAATAAAGTTAAACATGTCTTCTCACTAAATTGTTTATGTGTGTACAACTTAATGCTAATATTTCACTAAATTTCCTAGATGGGATTTGCTGGACAGGATTATAAATGGTATTGATCTATAAACAGAATTATAAATACTATAGGACAGTATAGAGAAAAGATACTATTTGTCAGAAAAGGGTATGAATTAAAGATTTAACGTAAAATGCAGATAGTTAGCAAGAGGTTTCCAGAAGTAGTAGAAAAATGATCTACAGAAAGAGATATTTAAAGATTCTTTAGAAATACATTGAATATTGAACTACGATCTAGAGAATGACTCACAAACTGAAGTCTAGTATTGTTGTTAAGTGAAAAAAAATACAATCTGAGTATTATCCAGAGTCAGTCTGGAACCATAGGTCTGTTGTCATTCTTTATTGTAGAGAAAAATGTACTGGAAATTTAGCAAGGATATTCAAGTCATAACGTGTGTTACACGGCACAGTTTGTTTTGTTGCTTTTTTTTTGTTTAACAACAATATTATGAATAATATCCATCTCATGTTTTTTTATCCTTGCGATCTCTCCAAAAATGCCACACTGGATGTTTTACCCCACTTTAAATGAAGATATAGTGCATCAGAGATGATAACCAGGAGAGACTTTTACACCATAAAATAATTACTATAATAATTACCCCCATTCCCCGCCTTCCTTGGTGAACACTGTTTTTCCCTTATGAGAGCAGAGGAGTAGTTAGCTGTCCCTGGGCTAGCACAGCTGGGCTTTGCAGGCCCTGGAGGGAAAAGACCTGATTTTCAAACTGAGCAGCTGCACACCATTCTTAAGAATAATTTAGCAGTTTTCTCCTCGTTTAAACTGAGCAGGCTCTAGAATTTACTAACACACTCAGACTGAGGACAGCCATAATTTCTATATGTATGAACACATATCAGACAATTTAAGATTCCCTTGATTCCTAACTGAAAGTGAATCGCCAGTGACAGTTTAAGAACAGTCAGTGCGATGTAGTGCTAGCATGAGATAATCAGTCATCCACTTACTGTAATAAGTGAAGTGTGGTCTCAATGAGTGGTATGATGGGAACTGCATTATAGTACTCTATTGTAAAGGGGACAATGGAATATGAGCCAATGGAAATTGGTTTTAACTATTTCTGTGGAAGTTCAACATTTTTCTTTCAGTCAAATATTACTAAATATTTGTAAAAAAAAAAATATTTCAGTTCTTCCTAAATAAATCATTTGAAATAATTAGAGCAGGTATATTTCATTTAAATTATGGAATAGTTAAAGTCTTACAAAAATTAAAAATTATTACTTACGTAGAGTTGGCATTTACAAAACTTCTTGCAAATGGTTATGAATTGTGAGATATCAGGGTGATTATTTTTTTTTCCTTAACAGTTTATATTGAAATAAACTGGGGTTTTCTTACCAAACCAAAACATTTTATTCCTTATCAAGATTGTGTGAATCTCAAATTGAGGTCCATGAACCATACTTGTTTTCTCAGATGTAAATCGATGGCATAGGCATTTAGGAAAATTCCAGTTTCTAGGATCTTCTACTGGCTCTGACACTATTGTACCAGACTTGTCTGGAGTGAAACATAGGTACTCTGCTCTTGGCCAAAGCCTAAAGTTACTTGTCCTGCTTTTGTCACTGACATCTGATGGAGCCAAGTGGAACGTGTATTAGCACATTCTATCGATCAAGATATATAGGTATATTTTACCTGTCTTGTGAACCTCCTATTCTGTGGTAAGCTACTTGAAAAGAGAAAAATTCTGGTAGGAATTAAAAATAAAGTTAAATTATTGCAATATTTACCAAACGTCATTAGCTAAATAAAATTAGCTCATTACTGTAATAAGCTAAATAAGAAACAGATTCATCTCAATTCTCTTTGTAGACATCAAGTGAGGAGATTGCTTAAATGGGAGATATACCAAAAACCCAAGAAGTTAAAACTCAACCTCTTTTTAAAAGGAGCAGCTTAACTATTTTTAAAATGTACTAGTAGAAGACAATTATTTATATTTTCCTATCACTTCACTTTAAATTCATTGACTTGCAATCATTACAAGTTGTCTAATGGGTTTGTTCCCCCTATCCCGCCCCAAAATATATCTAGACAATGTGAAATAATTGAATCATATAATTACCAGAAGGTGATCACTAGAAATTCAGAATGGTTTTTTTCAACACTTCCACTTTGAGGTCATTTAGAGACTACTGCAATATTGATGATTTTAACTTCTGAAACATCTGTGTTCCTGACTATTCTTCTAAGCAGTGCATTTTGATGTGTCTTTAACATTGTTGAAAATCTTACTGCAAAAAAACATTTTCTAAAGCATCAGATGAGCAGTTAACATTTAGGAAAAATTCCCTTCCAGTTTTATGTGGTTCTAAATGAATTATAAACTTTTGAAATAATCCCCTCTTTCAGTTAAAGATTCTGTCTAGGATACTAATAATGGGTTTTCTATCAAAAAAAAAAAAGTAAGATGAACATGAAAACTTATGCGTTCCAAGAGAAAGTATTTTTATTCCAGAGATTGTGTACACACATTCATTAAAAAATATGGCAATAAACTCTCTTTCCTAAAATGAAATCAGTGGCATATAACATTGACTTTTGTATACAGTCAAATAAGTGGTAGGCTTTAGCAGGTATGTTATCAAGAAGGAGGGTTTGATTTTTATTATTATTTTAATTTTTCCTCATTGAGAAACCATTGTACTAGAGAATCAAAAGTGAAAGTGGAAATAAATAAAATAGCAAAAAGGCATAGGTCTTGATTATATAAGTATTCTAGGAGAATCGCAGTGTCTTAAGCAAATATCTTGGGATCCTCACGGTCCACCACAGTACAGCAGTTCTTGGGTAGCTATAGGAATGACTGTAAGTACAGTATATTATTGAAGCAAATATATATCTGTTCTTGAAGGTATCTTCAGTGTAATCTTAGCATATTCTGTAAAGCTATGTGGTTCAGAGGTCTTTCCGTACAGAACAGTACTACAGTGAAAACATAAGATTTGGTAATCCTTCAACCTGTGTGCCTGCTAGAAATGAGGGCAAGCTCCTTCTTCTTTTCTTTTGAAGTTTGTTCAATTTTTTCTTTGTGAAGGAGCACAGGAAACCTGTCACGTTTTTTTACAAAGTGTTTCTCTGTGTAAGTGATATTGGTGAGTCCTGTGAGTTATTGTTTTGATCTGAGTAGCTTAAACTCAGCAAGAACTATGTATGAATGTGTATAGACTGGGGGGAGGGAAATAATCGTTTTTAAGATGTAGGTTAATTATTACAGATTTCTTAACAACTGCTATAGTCACAGTTATAAACACTTGTATCTACCCTAAGGAAATATTATTTTCCCCTCTTTTGCTCAAGAATGGAAAGCTTCAAGAGCAATGGTGGTAAGCAATGAACACTTGGTAATTTTAAGCATCCAATATGTGTGCTCATGCACAAACATACATGTACAAGCATTTAATTTTGAACGTGCATTTGCCAGTTGTAGCTCTACAAAACAAAATCCTATGGATTGTATCTAAAAGGCCCGGCAAAGAGTATTTTTCAGGTTCTCTAACAAAACACTACTTGTTCTCTCTCTGCAGCTTTAGTTCAGTGAGAGTTCACCTAGATGAGTGAATCATAAGGATAAATCTCTTCAAAGCCTCTCGAAGAACTGTGACGAAATATTGAAGCAGCATCACCTACAAAAAGTCCATATATATGTAACAGAAACATGTTCTAGTGTTATATATCACACATATGAGCTTTATTAAGCCAATGTTTTTTTCTAACTTTCTACAAGAACACAGGAGCAGGAAAAAAAAGTGACCTTTTGTTTGTGAGGGATGAGAGATCAATGAGACACAAGGAAAGAAACCCTGTGTGTTTGGGGTTTTTGTGTTTTGTGGTTTTTTAATTGCATGTAAATATTTCTGTGAATATTTGAAAAATGTCGTAATGATTTACTGGGTTTTCTGTATCCTGAACATTTTGGTTACTGTATCTTTTGAGGCATCCTTACTTTGTGTGAAGGGAGATAAAAGAAAAGGAATTTGAAAAACACTGACCAAAGAAGAAACAATATATTTTTTCCTTTTCTAATGTGAAAAAAAAAAAAGGTTATGTTTCCATGTACATATCCCCCATTATTTGGCCATGTAATATTGGGCAGCCGAAAGATTATTTTATTTTCTTTTTGTCTATTGGATGTCTTTTAATACGTAGCTCACCCAGGAAAAACTCATTAAATTCCACCTCACTGCTATTTTTATTGCAAGAAACTAGTATGTGTTTAAAAAAAGTTTGGGTGACCTAACTGTATTCCAACAACCAAATATAATGAACTGATTTCACTGAGAATTTGTTCTGAGGACATAGAATCCTTTAACAACTGCAGTCTCAGGAGTAGCAGAACAGTCACCAACATCTTTGCCTGATACTTTTGACAAAGAAAAAAATATTAAGGGTTTTGGAGGGCAACTAAAAGGAATTCTGTAGAATGATTTTCTTCTTTGACAAGAATCCAGCTAGTCAGAGCAGGATAGAAGACTTTGTCTAACTAGAACATGTCTCCAAGGCAGAGCAGTACAGCTAGCAATTCTGTTTCCTGCCATGCTCAGTGCCCTTTAGGCTAACAAACTAAAGGATTTTTGGACACTGAAGTGGTAGGCAAGTTATCAGAAGAGGTGGAGGAAGTAAATTTACTGGTTTTATGCTGAATGAAAAACTGCTTTACAATAAGAATGTTATGACTATTTTTTTTCCAACTGTGTTGCTTTATAGTTAATTTAATACTGTCATATACAGTGGCAGGGCTGGAATGGAAGTGGTTCATTCCAGCTAAAGCTAACTGCTGCAAACTGCTACTTTCCAACTCCATCCTTTCTGCTGGGAGCTGCACTACCGCTACTTGCTGTGAGGGAAGCTCTTCCTCCCACTGCTGACAAGAAGTTCCCATTTCAATGGAGAAGAGGAGCAATACCTCTTGTACTAACCCTATGGCTGCCTCTGAAGTCAATTATTTTAATATTCTTTTAGCAGCTCACCCCTGCATAATAGTAACTGGGTTTTATGATTAAATATGTATAAAGTCTGAAAAACAGACTGTTACGTGTGTTCACATTTTCTTGATCATTGTTCTGATGGCTGTCTCTTAGTATTCAAAATCTGTTTTTATTTACACTGATGTGAATTCAGAGTGACTTTTCTGAGATGCATCAGGTATATACTCTGAAACCCATGGCATGATTTATCTGAAAGGTTGAAATAACAACAAAAAACTGTATATATTTGGTTAGTTGGACTATTGCATGCCTTGTTATTAGCTGATTCTTTCTCTTCTTTGGAGTGCATGTAGTACATAATGAGGTGCAGAGGGAAGGCATGGCAACTATTCTCAAGGGATTTATGTAAATAAGAAGTATTGGCACTTTTCTCAGCAATATTAAGTTTCTGAACAAAATGTTAAAAGAAAAAAAAGTCAAGGAAATGGTGCATAAAATGTGCATGAATCAGGTCCTAACTCTGTAATCTAACTCTTGGGGAACAATTAAGGCATTACAAAGTCTCAAGGCATTTATCTGTCATTTTTACTGGGATAAGGGGAATTAAAAAAAAAAACCCACACTAATGGAAATCTTAATTATACATACCTAATTATGAAAATTTCACAGAAGTGCAGAAAAGGAAAGCTTCCTAATGCTAATAATGCTGCTTATAAAATACCATAAACAAGGCTGAAAGCTTGGGAGAAACCCTGATGGAATCCTTCTCAAATCTTCTATAGGAAAAAGAAACAAAATAGTAAGGAAAATAAAAAAAAAAAAGAAACCCACAATTCTGCAAGCAGAATTTTAGTAAGAGGTAAATGTCTTTACCTATAATGGAATCAAACATAATATGCCTGCCTTTAATTGCAGACGTTTAGAAGTGTTTGTATATGAAGTATTCGTATTTGCAAGGAACAAAAAAGTAGCAAATTACAATATTTCCATACTACCTAGTGTAAGATCCTGCCTCAGCTGTAATCATAATCTTAAGAATTCAGAAAGGTTTTGGTTTTAACCCGTCTGTATAATCCAAAAGGTCTTGGCGTTGAAACTGTGGGATCCTGAGCAGGAATACACGTCTCAGAGTCTAGGAATACTGAAAAAGAGGGAGAGTACTGGCTAGTGGATATAAAATGAATCAAGCCATGAGGGACTAAGTGAACCGAGCATGGTGAGGGAGAATTAAAAAAAAAAATATTTTAAGGTAAGAAGTGCCTTGCTACTGTGATCCTAGACCAATGAGGGGTGGTATTGAAGAGGATGCCCATGGAGGACCTTTACCGGGGACCAGTGAGGGTGTTGGAGTACTGGTGCAGGAAGGCAGGTGGTGAACAATGGACTGTCTCACTGGCTGTCTGGGACAGAGGCAGTCTTTGAATGTGGTTTGGGGGAAGACACGTCTGGCTTTTGGCTTGTTTGTTTTTTCTGGGGAAGCTAGGCTTATACAATAGACTGTTGAGCTCACTCTTGTAAAGGCTACAAGGCTTGGTTTTGAACAGTGAACAGCTGAGAAAAATAGGGTGAAATCCTGGTCTTGGTATGTTTTTATTTTTAGTATAAGAAAAGCTAGCAATATACATATATATATATATATATATATATTAAAATGGCATGTGCCTTGGCAGTCCTCTGTTCATGCAGATAATACAGTTTCACTACAGGCCTCGTTCCTTACTTCATGAACAACCAGAAATCCTGGCAGGAATTAATGTGCGAGGGACATTCATTTTATCTCTGTAAAATATACCTCTTGTTGGTTTCAGGGATGGGACTATGGAAGAAATATGCCGCCAGGACTAAGCCTCTGTTTATTCCTCTCAGTTATCGGTACTTAAATGAGGCATTTGCCCCCTCCCTAATCAAAGGAGAGTAGCGCCCTCCACAAGTCCCACTTAGACACTAGGGTTTCTCCACCATCTGTGAGCAGAGCTTAAAACAACATACCTCTCCCCAGCTGCACAGATTCAGGTTGCTCATCTTATAAGCAAGCTAACTCCAATGGATTTGTGGAAATGTAAGTCAGGAAAGAGTGACAATGCTTCCCTCCAGCTATGTTTGGCTGGGGCTGGGTATGCTCACTGCACTGGTGGAGCTGGCAGCCCTGGGGCCATGAGCACCGCTGGCCCTGGCCAGGGAACACATCGCCAATGGCGAGCAGACAGCTGGGAGCAGTGGGGAGGGAGCAAGCTGGGGTGAGGAGGCCAAGAGGAGCCCTCAATGCACCAGGTCCACAGCAGTGGAAGCAGCTCCCTGGCTAGACCCCACCATGGGCAGCCCCTCATGGCTGCCATTTCCTGAGGGAGGCCAAGAGCAGTGGGACCCAGAGGCAGACGGGAGGGTAAGTGCGACAATGGAGAAAAGGGATGCTACTCAGGACAGCCTTTTTCTTTTCCAAATGGGATTTTGACTTTTTTTTTGTTTGTTTATTTGTTTTTTTCCTTTAACAATTTTAGCAGCATCTTTGTTGAGGCTTTTCTGCCCTGGGCCGCTCAGGCTACAAGGCCACTGAGGCTCTGGTTGGAAGATTGGTAAAGCCCTGGTCCCCATAGGCACAGCCCAGGAACGGGCTGGGGTGTTAGGGTGACTGACCAGCCCTGGGAAGTCACACTTGTTTTTGGAGTTTGTGGCTTGGTATACAAAATGACTGATTAGTTTGGCCACTTTTTTATTGTTTTTTGCCTGGCCTGGCAAGATGCTGAGTAAGGTTTCTTTAGCTTACACATTGAATTTGGAGGAAGATTCAGCAGCTTGTACTTTTTTTTCTTTTTTTGGGGTGGAGAGGGTTGGCGGTGCAATGATTTACTACTCCTTTAGGCATGCAGACTGTGGGAGCATATGGTTTGAATGTCTTAAAGCTAATTCACTCTGTCACCTAACCTCCATCGCTCCTATTGGGAAAAGCTATCAAGCCCTTACCTGGCAGAATTTAAATGTGAAACACGTAAAAGACATTTCAGAAAACACATAAAATACTTTTCTAGATGAACTTTAAGTCTAGTAAGATCTATTTAATAGAGTATGTAACCAAGAACAAAAGACCTTCTGATAAAGAAGTGGTTTAAGAAACAAAATTAATACTTTTCCTAAAAGAATTGGCTAAACAGTTATCCTTACTGAGGTGGTCTGTGGTATGAAACCTTTATCACATCAAACAATAATGAAGGGTGACATTTAAATCCTCAGTCATTCTAAATGGTGACTCAGAAAATGAAGCATTACTGACGTCTTTGACAAGGAAAATATATGAGGTAAAAAGATATAGCACAGAGATAAGCTATTTATTTTTACTGACCTCAGTTGATCTTGTCCTTGCCTTTTAAATATTTTACCAGTAAACATGCTACAGAATGTGCCATTCATTAGATCTGTCAGAAGCAGCAGCTTGGGTAAATAGATGGGAAGGATTAGCAGAACTCTGTGAAAAGTAGAAATAGTGATAATGCTGTAGAAAAATGATACTACAGTATCTAAAAATTGCCTTTTGCCAGTGTGCCAAAGATATAACAGACTCCAATGGTTATGACAAGTATGCTGTGAAGTAAAAAAAAAAAAAAAAAAAAAAAAAAAAAAAAAAAAAAAAAAAAAAAAAGCAGGAGTTGTAGAGACTTTTTAACATGTTTCATACTTGAAATAGAAAGTTGGTTGGGTTTTGGTTTTGGAGGTTTTTTTGTAAGTTGATATATATATATATATAGGTGGTAATAATATATACAAGACCAAATTAAATTACTTTTTTACATTTATTTTTTTTTAAAGATGACGCTTGTACAGAAATGTGCTGATGCAAAGGTGTTAGATGAGAAGGATCATGTGTCAGGTTGATATTGCTGACCATAAAATAGCTACATTTGATTCATCTTCACAAGAAATAGTTCTGTGTGCATCTAGTGCAGAACAGTGCTTGTGCTTGTTTAGAGATATGGTGACAAAGCAAATAATTATCACAGTAATGACAGAATTATTTTTTTTTACTAAATTAAGAAAATAAGGTTTATGTTACCCAAAAGACTGTAAAGTCTCTTAGAAATATTCATTCACGGAACAACGAACAGATCTCAAGCCAAATCCTAGTTATTTTATTCACAGAAATATGATCTTAGTACTTGATCTGTTTCTTAATTAAGCAGCACATTGAAGTATGTGCTGAAGTGATCCTTATTTAATAACATAACTAAGCTATTTTTATATTGTTATCAAAGCTAACACATGTTTAGGAGCTCTGACAAACAGGAATGTTGTTGGTGGCTCAGCATCCCAGGGAAATACTTCAAGCAGTACCTTATTCTAGATATTGTCAGGGAAACAGAAGTTCTCTGTGATGCTCATAACAAGTTGCATATAGTGACGCCAGGAGCACTGAAGGGGAAAAGGTGGAAGATTTCATCTTGGTCACAACTAGTTGGTCACATCAGTCCTTATGCTACGGAGGTGAGAGGCCTAGGTTTGCTACCTTTTCCTTAGGAAATGAGGCTTCATGGACTGAGATAGGCTGACATGTTGTGGTGTAGAAAATCTCCATTATACACTGTAAATTCTGTGGCTTTAAATACAGATCATAGAACAGTTTGGGTTGGAAGGGACCTCAGAGATCATCTAGTCCAACCCCCCTGCCACGGGCAGGTATATCTTCCACTAGATGAGGTTGCTCAAAGCCCCATCCAGCCTGGCGTGAGGGCATGCACAACTTCTCTGGACAGCCTGTTCCAGTGTCTCACCACCCTCACAGTAAAGAATTTCTTCCTAATATCTAATCTAAATCTCGCCTCTTTCAGTTTAAAACTGTTACCTCTTGTCCTATCACTACATATATATGTGGGCACGCCAGTTATTTTTGAAATTTTGCTTCATTAATGCTTTCAAATTTGTCTAGTTCATCATATCCTAGTCAGGATATTAAATAGCACTCATTATTTTGGCCCTTCCTGTTGGAAAACAATTTTATATCTTTGTACTAAATATATATTTTGGAATGGAAATACCTAGGTTTACTTATATGGCAAAGACAGGGAAAAAAAATCTGTTAAATGAGAAATGTTTGCTTTTTGTAGAACAAATAGGTTTGCATAGGTTTCAGGCCTTGATAATATAAGAATTCCTGAATGTCCATGCTTTGCTTGCACAGATACATAGTTGTAAAATCTACTGTGCCATCAAACAGTGATAATAAAACCTGGATGAAGGGAAATATGTCAATTAAAGTAAATTAAGAGGTAACTTACTTGGGAACCAGAATACACTCTTGGAGAAATGAAGACACTCTACTCTGCAATCAAAATCATAGGACTATAAACATCTTCTGAAATAAACATGGATATATGAAGATATTTTGAGATATTTTCCTAGTGTTTATTTTCTAACCCGTCTGCTTTTGAAGTTCAAACATTATTAGTTTATGCAATTTACCACATTTTAATTGCAACTGAAGAACATGCTAGACAAATTTCTTATTGTGAACATACATGGTTGTTCTGGTAAGGAAAGCTCAGCAGCATCATTTCAGTACTTTTAAATAGAATCCTTCAAATATTACATCTATTCCCATCTCTTGGTGCTCATGGAAAAAAAGCAGTATTAAGAGGTTCCTGGATACCAGAAACATGTTAAATTCAGTTAAATGTTCTGTCTAGTTAAAAATGAGCAGTAGTGAAGAAACCTGGAAGCAGGAGTAGGCTGAAATTTTAAATCCCCAAATTGAGGTCCTCCAGATCAGAAATCATATTTCAGTTCTCAATATAGGTAAAAAAAAGTGGAAACTCCGTGCTACATTCAGCAACAGCTAAAAACCAGAGTCCTATATTATTCTCTGCAAACTCAAACAAACTGATGCAGAAGGTGTGTGGCTATGCACCGTTTGCTGAGGAACACAGAAGAAAAGCTGATTTCTCTGCCTCCTTACTAGAGGGTCTCTCACTGCTGCAGTGATTCTGAGGTAAAATCCAGCTCATGTCTTGTTCCTTCACTGCCTCCTGTTTAAGTGCGCGTATAGGAACCTGATCTTCAATATTTGATAGGGCACTTCTTTAGGTAAGTGGCTTTTTGGTCATATGCATATCTGGACCTGGAAAGATATTAACTTAAATTACCTTTTTTACCATGCTGGAGTATAAAATTTCCACAGTCTTCCAAATGGGAAACATGTAAGCTAACCAATTGTGTTTAATATTAGGTGTCATGCTAACAATCATGACTTTTTTAAATTCCTGTGGTTCATCACAGATGTGAATTTGATGGTCTCAATCTAGTTCTTATTTGGGTATGGGCTAGTCTATTCTATAACTCGTTATTCTTGCCTAATAAAACCCTAAGAGTGGATAAAGTCCATAAGTTGGAAACAACATAATATGTTAAAAAAGCTGAGTGGAAAAGTTTATATAGAACTCTAATTTGCTTTTAAAGAACATCTCCTTCATAAGCACTTACAATGTATCACATTTTTTAAAAAAAGAAAATTCCTTTTCTTATTTCTTTCCTATTTTTTAACTTTCTTTGTTATGATTACTGCTATCTCACTGTTCTATAACATTGTCTGTTCTACTTGACTGGTTCTTTCGTTGTGCTTGTATTAACTGTGCATTTATTTTTACTTTTTTTTTTCTAATCTTGAAAGAAAATGGTATTGTCCTGCCCTCAATCAGCTGATCAGTACTCCTACACTCAAAGCGACTCTATATAGATCTTTTTTCCCTGCAAGATTTAGTATTAATGTCAAAAGTAGTTGGGGGAAAGGATGTTTCTTTATCAGCCTATTTTTTTAAAAAAATGCATTATCAGTTAAAAAAAATAAGAATACTTGGAAGGCAGTTCTTACAAGACATCCTTTATACTGCAATAGTTCTGACTTGCCCTTTAGTCTCTTTTCAATCTATACACATGAAATTCTCCATTTTGTTTAAACCAACCCATATTTGCATTCAGCAATGGTATATGAAAAAGGAATCAGAAATTTCAGACCATTTTTAACTGGGTACTAGAGCGGGGAGTAGAAGAAAAACTACAACCTTTTGGAACATTTAATGAAACAACACTCATAAGTTTAACTCAGTTCTGTACTCTTTAGTAAAATAATGTACCTTACATGTTCATGTATGTCACTGCAAACCATGTAAAAAAAAAAAAAAAAAGACACTGCTACTAAATTTGTAGCTGAATGGAGAATTAAGTTTTACAAATATTTTGCACCTTATTAGGCAGAGGAATA
Source organism: Stercorarius parasiticus (assembly GCA_013396915.1). Taxonomy (NCBI): domain Eukaryota; kingdom Metazoa; phylum Chordata; class Aves; order Charadriiformes; family Stercorariidae; genus Stercorarius; species Stercorarius parasiticus. Next base: position 63,362 of record VWZL01005215.1, on the reverse strand, counting down.
AATTACTATTAACATGCAAAGATGTGGAAAATTATACCCAACAGATATCGGGTTTTTTGATGTAATTCTTGCTACGTGCCTCTGGGGTTGATCTGGAATTTTTATAAGGGGCAATTCTGTAAGATTAAGTCACCTGAATGACCTTGTAAGCGGATATCTGTCAAGCAGATAAAAAGCTTTTCTTTTTTTAACTGCATGATTTTGAAGAATTATCATTTCTATGCTCTAGTTACAGAATTGTTTTCTAGTGAGTGGTGTAGTTACTCTATTTTTTTCTCTGTATCTTTAGTAGTTACTGTGAGTTGTGAACTCTAACCTCTGCCAGTCTCAAAGCAGAAGGGCCTTACTATATTGACATCAAACCAGTGACAGTCCACTAGAAAGATTCTGTGAATTGAGAATTTTGACTAGTTTAAGAGTATTCCCTGTAATACGGGAGTAAAAACCTAGCTAGTGTCAACACAAAATACACTCAGTATGAGGAGTATTTTTTTGTTTATTCACACTGAAGAAAATATTACAACTGGTAAGTGGGATACAGCCTTCAGTGGTACGTTTGGGAAATTATTAGGATTTTTATCTTTTTGCTTTACTTTTTGAATACTTATGTATGTATGTATACACCCCTGCAGTTTGAAAATATATCTGAGTACTTATGCTTCAATTCAGAAAATAAGACCAGAGAACTGAAAAGGACAGGAAAAACCACCTGACCTTTCAAAGAAAACCAATTTCCCCAAAAGATAAAAGATATTTATTTAAAACAGAAAAATGACCAGCAGTTAGGTCTGTGTAGCACATGTGCATACCCACATGCTACGGGAATGTAAATGCAAGACTGCATTTGATATCAAGGTTATCTTTCTTGTTTTCCATCCCTCACCCAAGTTGCATACTGTGTTCTCAGTTTAGCAAATTGTGACTGAATGATTTCCCTCTCAACCAGTTTCCCATCTGTAAAATGGAAAGAGTGTTAAGTTATTGTTAAAGCAATTGAAATATTACTTAAAAAAAGAAAGAAAGAAGAATTAGGTAATACTAGAGTTTATCATCTATTCATTTTTGTACCTTGCTTTTTTTTGCTATAGTATCCTATCAAATACTCAAGAATTTGGAAGTTTGTCAGATGTATGAGAAAAGGGGAAAACAAAGATGTTATTCTGGGCTTGCAGAAAGCACCTGGATCATTTTTGAACAAACAACTAATTTTCTTCAAACTACGTATTTTAGTATTCACTTGTAATTAACATAGTACTAACTTACAGAAACACTTTTATCTTCTTTCAATGCATTGGTGTGTTCCTGTGTACTCTAGTGAAATCATAACCTAGAAAATGGTAATATTCTGCTGGCTTTGGATGATCCGTAACAGTTCCCAGCTGGTTTAAGGGTGAGAGAAACTACGTATAGTGGTTTGGAAAAGTTTCTAACTATTAGTTGGATATTTTCTCTCCTAAACTTTGTTTGCCTTCGCTTCTAACTGTTGGCTTGTAGAGAGTCATTTTTACAACCTGAAATAAAAAGAAGCTTTGTAATTGACTTCAGGATTTGACCCAGATAAGTGTTTGGGTTTTATTTGATTTATTTTAATGAATTTATAAATTACTTCCTGTTCATCCCTTTGCTAAAGACCTAAAAGAATAGTTCCTACTTTTTTGCTATCGATGTGATATTTCTATATTACAGTATCAAAATAAGCATTTTTTATTAATGCTTACTGTTTGGAAAGTCCATTTCAAAGAGTCTGCAATATTATTCTTTTTGACTGTAGCATATGAACACAGTGGCAATGACTGCAATATTTTTAAATAAATGCATTGTAGTGGGTTGACCTCGACCAGCTGCTAGGCTTCCCACCCTGTGGCTCTCTCACTCCTCCTCCTCAACAGGACAGGGAAAGAAAATAAGATGGGCAAACTCATGGGTTGAGATGAAGGCAGCTTAATGAAAAAAGCAAAGGCCACATGTGGAAGCAAAGCAAAATGGGAGATTTATTCTCTACTTCCCATCAGCAGACAATATCCAGCCACTGGTAAGCAGGGTGTCAGTACCTGTAGTGGTTGCTTTGGAAGAGAAAAGCCTTAATAATCAAAGTCTTCCCCCCCTCCTGCCTTTCCCCCAGCTTTTATTACTGAGCATGGTGTTGCGTGGTAGGGAATATCCCTGTGGCCAGTTGAAGTCAGCTGTCCCAGCTGGTCCCCTCACAACCTTTCGCCTACCCTCAGCCTACTGGCTTTTATGGAGGCCAAGGGCAAATGGGGAGTTGGGACCTGGTGCAGTGCAGAGGAATGTGACCGTAACTCGGTCAGAGAAGCAGCACGTGGTGATACCTGAGACCCCATGACTATAAACAAGTCACCAGTGATCATTTACTGATAACTAAGAAAAGCAGCCATGGGAGCTGGACGATAGAGATTTTAGGCTATCAAAGAAGAAGTATCTGCTATACGTAAGACACTCCGATATAGTACATTTAAGCGTAAATTGGAATTGCAGAGCAATGAAGAAAGAAAAGGCAAATTGTAAAAAGTGATAAGATATAAATCATCCTCCTGCCACCAAAGAGGAGGAAGAAAACCCCACCATCAACATTGTATCTTTCTCTCTGAAGGACTTGAGATGCTGACAACTTGCTGTCAGATTCCTCCCACCCCAGAGTTTTGCCAATAACCTTGGGACCCAGATAGTGGAGGCATAGATAGTGAAAGGTTAAACCTTAACAGTGGGGAATGGCTACATACTAGGAATTGTCTGAATAGCAATTTTAACTGTAGTATTATTGAGATCTTTTTCTCTAATAGTAGTCTTCTCTTTTTTCTTTTGTTTGTAATGATTAGATTTGAATTCTTTGATTAGATGGTTAGGATTTCATTACACCAGCAATAAATACTTGACTTTGCTCAGCCTTTTGCTGAAACAAGTTTCTGAGTGTATCAACACCTCCGCAACTACTATGTTATTGCTATAGCTCATCCTTATATAAGAAGTTCAATACATCTTGCACGAAATAAAAAAATAGTTCAAATTATTATTTACATGTAATGACATGGTCAAGAAGGAAGTGAAATAATATCTCATTGTCTTTTCAGTAGTATCTGCACCTTTGACTTCCAAATAAAAGTTTATGAATTCCAGGTGATATTGGTTGTTTGCAAGTGCCTCGCAAACAAACAAACAAACAAAAACAAACAAAAAAACCCCAGTACTCATAACTAAAATCTGTGAATCTTCATGAGTAGAATACTTAAGTATGTGTACTCCCTTCACGTATTCAAAGGTTTTTCTGGGAACTCATTGTACGAGAGCAGCATCTTGAGGGATGTAGGGACGCAGCCAGCAATGGCATTTAATGAATTAGTGGGTACAGGAAGCAGAATATATCTGTATTACACAGGGCTAACCCAGCTTAACATACCCTTTTCATCAATTACTGCAAGCTGCGGAGGTATCTATGGTAGCCAATAATAAATTGCACTCCAGACCTTGCTTTTACCGTAGGGGTTAAAAATACCTCTCAAACTTTGAAGCACAGTTTAGGAGGGATTACAACAAAGGAAGGGAAGTAATGCACTGACTGAAAATATTATTGTTTAAGCCTACATGAACAAACAGTTGTCATTCTGTGGCAAAAACTAGTCACTAAAGCTTTAGTGAGTAGCCTAATCAGAAAGGTAACTCAGCCTTCAGTGAAATCCATTGAATTCTGAGGGCTTATTCAGTCAAGAACTGGAGTAACATGGATCAGTCTTTATGATTCCAGAAAATCAAATCCTGAACTTGATCCTTCTGATATGTCCAGACTGAAATTAGTCCTCAGGTTTTTTTTCATTGTTAAATTGTGCAGTGAAAAATGTACAAGATACATCTGGTACTGATACTGACTTATGTGATATTTTAGCATGACAACAATTTATATATATATATATATATGACGACATATGTATATAGCTATGTGAAAAAAAAATTTATTTTAGTTTTGTGGTATAAATCTATTGAATTATATAATAATTATGAGCATAATTAAAACCACCTCTTCTCTTAACTTACCAGTGGGTCTGTCTGGTCTTATCACTAACTGCAAAGCTTATGTACAATATGATGTATCTATTATATACTTTATTGAGTTGTGTTTCCTTTTTCTCCTTAATTATCACTGAATCAGGTTGTTTTCTATTTAACACCTGTTATAGAAGGTATATTATTAAACCGTAGTACAAAGCTGGCGCTCTACCAAGTTCAACAAGCTTGTGTAGAAGGAAAGCTAGTTACAAAATCAGGGATAAAGAAGAATCTACTGAGTTATGGTATACGCAGCTATTAAGAAAAATAAATTTGTATAGGTATGCCAATGGGAAAAGAGATTCAGGCTGTGGGATTTTATATTGAAGGCTATTGCATGGATAAAATCATTTTTCAAAGCATGTCTTTTAATCCTATTTTGAAATTCTTTCCACAATTTTAAAACTTCCTACCAACAAAGCATTTTTTTTCCCTTAAGAAATGTTACAAAAGAAACATGTTGGAGTCCCAGGCTTGTCTTTGTAGGCCAATTATATCTCTTTGGTCATGTAACTTCAGAGTTGCTGAGAAGATCCTATTGCTCTGGAGAGCAAGGAAGATACCCAGTGTCTGTGTAATGGTCTAATGCAGACTGTCATTTTACTCCTGACTGTTTAAGGAGTCTTGTTCACTAACAGGCCACATGTGTAGCTGTTGCACACAAACTGTTGGCTTTCTGCTGTGCAGTTGGCAGACTCTTGGGAGGCACTGCAGAATCCGTAGCACTATATCCTAGGCAATTATTATATGGCATGCTGCTACAGGCTTTTCTGATATACCACAAGGTAATTTGTGTTAATGAATGTCAGAACTGTAGATGCTCTGCTGCTGAGAATTTTAGACCACATGTAGAGAATTCCAACAATTGGCATGCATTTTTCTCCCTTGTCAACTAACAGTGTTATATTCTAACCTATGCCTAATCCTTTTTTCTTTTTTTTTAATTCCTGCATAGGTGTGTGAACCACAAGTTGCATTTAATCACAAATATAGCTAACAGGGAGAGCACCAAATTCTACTCTATCTATCATTCAATAATACATTTGACTTAATTAATCATCTAAGAATACTAATAAAAAAGTAAGTGTCCTTTGCCCCTCTGACAAGGGCAGACTAGGTGAAATTTGAACAATGTCTTGTAATGACAAAACTAACAATAATTAGTAAATAACAGAAATTATTCAGACACCTTGTCTACAGGATAATTGCAAATCAGTAACTGTCTTTCTAACACTTCTCTGGTATGCCATTGGAGGGTTTTCTAACCTCGCTCTGTATAAAGAAATCCTTCAATATAGAGGAATTTGTTAACTATTGAGTTTGTAAAGGTGTTTTCCCTTACAGATTTTAGTCAAAATCTAATTCATTCCTCTATGTCTAGCTTTCACTCTGTGATCTTCAAGACTGCATGGACTAGCTCTCAAAGGTACATGAAAAGCAATTTTAAAAAATAAGCCTATGTGCATGAGACTTGGATTCTCAATACAGCATCTGTACCATCACTGACTATTTCAATTTGCAAACTTAAAAAAAAAAAGGTTAAAAAAAATAGCTTACTGCAGAGGTGTGAAGATACAAGCTTTCCCACTGTCCAAACGTTTAAATAATGGAGGAGATGATGAAGTATGTAGTTAGTTAAAAATTCTAGATTATGAAGAGGATACCAATTAGCAATTGGGAAGTGTAATCTCAGTGTACAAGAACTACAGTAGAGTTGCCCAATACTAAAAGCAGAAAGTTGTTATTTATTTCATTTATATTCTAATATATTCTGTAGGACTGATAAAGAAATTATTTCTAATAGATTATTCATAAACACACACTGGAAGATATTTTCCACTCTGAAGAATGAATGTCCCCCTTAACCGTGTAGTATATGTTCATGCTACTGTTTCCAATTTACTCTACACAGTCTACAAACATCTGTATATTGCAGGAGTAAGGTCTAATTCCAGACTGAATGAAAACTGGAGAATATTATTTCAATTTTACAGAAGGAGACCAGACCGAGGATGATTAAGTGACTTGCCAAAAACTCACATGACAGAGCAGAACAGCAAACTGAACTGCAATGGTAAGTTTTTTAAATGCTAACTTTATAAAACATGCTGAAAATGCCTATCACCAAGTGCAACTGAAAAGCCTGAGCATTCATGATGATTGATTGCATTAGACACTGCCTGCTGTGGTCACAGTGGACTTTTCTGATTTATATCACTCACTTTAGGATCCCCTCTGTGTTCTAGAAAGTGTTTGGTAGAAACACCAGCTTATAAACTTCATTAATTTTCCAGAGCAAACCATTGTAAAAGTCCTTTACAGAACTATTTATCTGTTTCTGAATAGTGGAGTGAGGTAATTTTTTACTTAGTATTTGCAGGAATATGGCAGAAATTGTTAAGACAGTGGAATGGAAAGTTCTGTGATTTCTGAGCTTGTTACATTATGATTCTTTGAAAAGATAATTCTAATTCAATCCAAATATTCCATTTCAATAAAATTGGGGTTTTATCATTATTTTAATGTATATTTTCTGTAAAAGAGATGCTCTCAAAATTATACTGAAACAAAAGTCTTAATGCTTCATAATGATACTAAAAGACAAGTATGTTTTTGCTGAATTAAATTTGTCAGAATCAGTACATTCTTGCAAAATATTTTTATTTATATGGCAAGAAAATATTCCATTGGAAACCATTTGACCAGCTCAGATTGTTTCTGAGTGTAGCTGCTGTGAAGCCAAGACACTGAGGAGTACTTTCTGACTTTTCTTAGTATTTGACATAGCCAATATAAGAGAAGTTATTAAATGCTAAGGCAAAGCTAAAGATTATGCTGTAGAAGCATTGCCCAATTAATATAATTGTTGTTTTTTCAGTGCTGCTAGTTTTGATAGCTTCTGAGACTGCAAATCAGGCTCTGTTCTTGCTGTCATGCATATCACCAGCAGATGTAGCGTTAGTGCCATAGGCATGGGCCAGATAATCCTGAATTTGGAAAGCAAAGAATGTCATGTAATTATTTTGCAGCCTAACATAATGTGGCCTGTTTGGGGAGCCAAAAATATGCAACTACATCTTTTCTGTTGATGTTTTACAATAAAGTTGTCAGCCAGCTAGCAGTAGGGTGAGGGAGGCAGAGTGCTGTGCAGAATGCATATAGTGACAACCCACAACACAACCTACAGAAACAGCACAAAGGAGCAAAAAATACCTCTTCAAAGTAGATGTGTTAAGTTAATGGCATTAATGCATAATTGAAAACTGAACAATACATCTGAACGAGGGTAGATTTATATTAGATATTAGGAAGAAATTCTTTACCATGAGGGTGGTGAGACACTGAAACAGATTGCTCAGAGAAGGTGTGGAGGCCCCACACCTGGAAGTATTCAAAGCCAGATTGGATGGGGCTTTGAGTAACCTTGTCTAGTGGAAGGTGTCCCTGCCTGTGGAACTAGATGATCTTTAAGGTCCCTTCCAAACCAAACCATTCTATGATTCTACCTATCCTGGCAATCTTTCAGCATCACAAAGAAGGCAAAAAATTACCTGAAGACAAAGAGTGGAAGAGTCTTCTTCCTCAGAAGAATTCCAAGCTGGCATCAGTGGATCTGAATTCAGAAAACTTTGGAGGTTGTCTCCAAATACCAAACTATATATTTTCAGGCTGAGGTTATTGTCTCATCGAGACCTGTCACCTTCTCCTTAGTCTTTATCAGCACATTTTAATGATGACACTTTATGATGACAATGTTGACAATGGCAATGACTAACATTAGCAGCAGCCTCGTTAGTTGCCTCAGAGATATATTGCAGCCATGAATGGGAGGGAATGATAAGGGATGGTACGAAAATTAGTTCAGGAAACAGTTTTTCCAAGATGTCCTCTAAGCTCTGGAAAAAATGAAAAGTTTTCTGAGTTGCATGTATGGGTCAGGTATAACCTTTTTTCTTTTAAATTCTGTTTTTTCCATCTCACTAACAGTAGCACAAGATTGACGATGATTAGTGGGCAAGTTGGCTTGTACCAGAGCCCAGAATACAGGCTTCTTTAAAACTAAATAGTATTAAGAATAAGACAGTATCAGGCCAATAAAAATTATAAAAGAGAACCTAAAAATCAATAGTATGAAATAACAGTTCTCCATCTTAATGAGATAAAGTCAATGCGTGCATGTTGGCACAAAGATGCTTGCTCTCCACTGTTATCGAATTTTATTTTAGGTCTATGGTTCAGGAAAGAAAAGTTTTTAGAACTTTTATTTTTGAAATTCAAAACTTCTCTAAAAGAAGATAATTTTTTTTACCTGTATGAATCAAAGTGAGTGTAGTGGTAGATTACACATTACAAATCAATACTAGGGTTCAGATGTTATTATAGAACCACTCGAGCTAGGCTCCTTTGGTTAATGATATCCTCTGGTCTCCGCAATGATTAAGAACATAGTAATACATTCTTCCTCATTCATTGCCTTACAGATAATAACCACATATTTGATTATATTTGATTACATTATAGGCAATATGCTCAAACTTACACACACAAAAAAAAGCAGATAAAAGCTTTTTGAATGTAATTAAGGTGTAAAAGAAAGTTCTGTTTAATAAAAAATATTTTATTCATAAGTTCTGGCATTTTCTGTCAAAAGAAAGAAAGGAAAACCAACTTCCTGCCAATAAAATGAAAAAGAGAGAGAGAAAAAAAAAGAGGCTTAGTATCTGATAAAGGAAAATAATACAGAAACAGATGCCCTTCTTTATCATTTATAATACATTTATAATACCTTCTTTTGCATCTTATGTCAGTGCAGAAAGATTGCACTCTGGAAAATTTTCTGTTACCTGGTGGTAAGTAGCTGACCTTCTGATTCACTAGTACTGTTTTGGCTTTATCTCACAGTGTTTTTCTTAAATGTGTATAGATAGCTGTAGTAGTTTGTATTTGTTTTTTCTCTACTTGTTACGCAAATTATTAACAGATTTCCCATATCAGAGGAGGGAGAATGTCCTGAGAGCTACACAAGGCCATAGCTTCTTGATAAACAATTCCCTTGGTATTTACAGATTCAAGACATCTGTCTCAATTTTCAAAGACACAATATCATGGTGCAGTGTCAAGGGAAAAAGAAAAACAAAATATGAGACTTTAAACAGCAGAAAAAAACAACTGGAAAAATGCTAGGAAACAGCTGAAACATCATTCTTGGTGTTAATATTTAAAAGGGTGTTCAGTTATCCTCTAGACTCTTCTGCTATTTTGTGTCCATAAGTAATAGCAACATTTTTTTTATTGTCTGGCCTCTGCATTTATCACTCTCCATCATAGTATTTAAACTACAAACTGCCAGAGTTTACAAGAATCAAAAACTATTTTCTTGAAAAGATTCTCTGAAATGGAGTGTTGTTGTATTAGCTGGTATTTGTGGTGGCTGGGCAGGTGATGGGAAGTTAGCCATTGATGAGGGATTTAAAGACTGAAGTTTTCTGTGGGGCAGATGAGAAAGACGGCTGAGGTGATCTACCATGTTTGAATGAGATTATTCCATTAAATCAAGATCTTTTATAAGACAGATTTGACAAGGACTTGCTGGCTATAATGATATTGTTACTGGAAAGGAACACAACAACGTGCCTTTCATAGAAAATATACATCAAGCTTTGGCACCTGTCACTTGTGCATGCAATATTTATATTGGATATGTCATTATAGTGTCTAAGTACTGTTCAAGGATTGAAAATACAAGTTGTGTCTAAACCAGGAGCATTTTAACAACATAGAGTACCAGTTTACCATCTCAACAAAGACGAATGACAAAGGAAAGAGGAGGGGTTCTCTGAATTAACACAGCCCATGCATCATAACCGAAATCCTTAAAATGGATTTGACAGATACTAGGAACCTGTGTAGTGATACAACCCTGGTATAATAGACTTGTTCTCTTCTTCTCCTGAGGAGTTAAAATAGTCATAATTTCAGAATGGAAATGTTTTGTGGCTTAAAAATGCTTTCAGCTAACAAATATACAGTTAGGCAAAATGTAGTCTGCAGTAAATTTGAAGGGTTGATTATAGATATAGGAAAATGTAGTATACTACAAACCCTACCAATTTCAATTTTTGTACGTATTTCTTGGTTTGATTAGTTTTACCTAAGAGATATCTGGAGTTGTACATCAACAGTGCATAATTTGGTAATTTCTTGTGAAGTCTCAGGCAGAGAGAGGTCTTACTACTAGAATACAACTGTTGTTAGATGCCTGCTCTTTATTAAGAGGATTGAGCAGAAAGTCTAAATTTCAGAGAGGAAAGCTCACGAGTGTTTAAAAATGAACAGTATTATATCTTGCATTTCTCCTGTCTTCCCTGGATTTCAGATCTCCCAGCTTCATCTGACCCCATCTCTCTGATATGCTCACTGGTACCCTAAGTGGCTGGAAATGTGTAAGGATCTATGCTGCAAACCACGTATCTTAATTTCAAAACTTTACACGTGCATATCTGAAGTAAGAGTTGTGATAGCACTGAACCCTGAAAGATCTTGTTTGTCATTGGGATGACATGCTTAGGGTGCAAAAGTTGCCTATCATTAATTTTTGGGACTATTTCAAAAGGAATGATTGATGGCAAGCTCAGTGTTAGGCAGAACACATTATGTATGCCACATTCAGCAATATCCTACATGGATGTCTGGGTTTTTTGCTCCAAGGTCACACTGGTAGCCAGTCTGCTTCAGCTGATGGACAGAGTTGAGCTAACAAACCATAACAGTACTAGACAAGAAGTCTGAAGCCAGCCTGGGAAGGACAAAGAATTTCTCTAGAAACTACATGTTGTTGGTAAGAGGCTAATATTATCATCCAAGGAGTCCAAATAATGAAAAGGTTATAGACTTAGGTGGGTTGAGAGCAAGGTAATCTTTTGGATTTCTTAAGAATGTCGGTGTATCTATATGAGCATTTGAGTTTGAATCTTTTGAAGCAAATCTCCTATCTGCTGCAAAAAGTTCACATCCCAGATGAAGTCATGGCAGCAGATGCACTCCAGGAGTGTGCCCAGTGTGTTCCAGCTGCTAATAGGCATGCAGTTCACAAAATCAGAATAGGGCTGAAATAAAACCTCTTGAAGCACAATGTTGATGTCTCATTGTTAGCACAGTTGTTTGGCTCCTCAGACCTGTTTCATTTGGGCAGCACTACTCACTAATATAAGCATAGCCAGTGGCTGTTTCTACATGTAGGATAGTAGGCAGTTTATTTCTGTTCACTACATGGATGTTTAATAGCTGGCAGAGCTAGTTGCTACAGGTAATTGAAAGTCTGGCAGGACTGCCTGTATGGACACTGCAAGAACCTTTCCCAAGGACTTTCAGAACTTCCAAGCAGTGGGACTGGTAGAGGGTCTTCTTGTAAGTGATGCAAGAAGTTCTCATGGCTTCAATGGTCTGGTTGTAACAGACCCCAGGACTGCCCATAGCTGTACCTTTTTCTTTGAGGATTCTCTTTCTCCTGTTTCACTTCTAGTTGTCAGCTTTCCATGAATGGCTCTCTGGGTTGCGAGAGTCCCTTCAGAGTCCTTAAGAAAATCTTTCCCTTTCCAACATACAAGACTTAACTGTGAGCTGTCACTCAGAAAGCTCCTCATCTTTTAATACATTCATGATGCCCATGTGCTAACTAGTTCTCACTGTGCCTATGCTCGGTGCAACTAAGAAAATCAGCTAGCAGAGATATAACAGTTGTCACAGCAGTTTCTAGGCTGCTTCTTCAGGGAATTTCTTCCATATGCTGCTTCTTCAGGGATCATCTTCATTGAGGGAACTTCTGGCAGCTTGCTTATGCAGGTGAGGGTTTGCTTCTGGAGGCTTTTGCTTCTATTAGCTGGTGAAGGAGCTATGAGAGATGAGCGGACTGCATAGTACCAGGGTGGATAAGCAGAATATTGATGGATTTGGCTTCTGGAGGCTTTTGCTTCTATTAGCTCTGACAGTCAGCTTGTGTTGTCAGTTCCTGGATTTAGGTGATATTGATGAGGTTTTTAGAGAGACGTTGCAGAAATAAGAACCCAAGCCCCACGGTGGATGGAAAGAAAGATAGCTAGTGAATGTGCTCAGAGGAGGAGTGGATCAACTACTGTGATGAGGAAGGCTGGAAATATATGGCTTCTGGCAGCTGGAGGAAGGCTCCTTCTCTACTTGCAGAGCTGCAGTTACAGAACAGGCACTTGCCTGGGAATCTTGCCCTGGAAACAGGCAAGGAGGGCAAGAACAGTTACGGCAGGCATCAGGGCTAGCTGAATCTAAACAAGGGGTCTGTATGAAGAGGAAAAAGTGAGTGATAGCAATACAGCTCATTTCAAGAGTGTGTTGAGGATGATTTCTGTATTTGGGTGATCAATGAGCCAAGAAGGGGAGATACTCTGCTGGACATGTTAATCACAAACAAGGAAGAGCTGGTCAAAGATATAAAAGTCAAAGGCAGCCTTGGTAGCAGTGACTGAAACTTCCTGAGAAGAGTTAGCAAAACTGTTTAGAGTCACAGCCCTGGACTTCAGTGGAACAGGATTCAGGTTCTTGAGGGCTCTGTTTGGCAGGGTTCTGGAGGGCAAGGGCAAAGGACACCTGCATAATCTTCTAGGACAACCTCCACAAAAGCATGGTTGATTCCAGTGTGCATGCGTAGCAGAAGGCCTGCGTGGATGAACAGGCAACTCCTGACTGAGCTCCTATACAGAAAGACGGTACATAAAAGGTGCAAGAGGGGACAAGCTACCCAGGAGAAATACGGGCACATTGTCTGAGCATGCATGGACAGGGTTAGGAAAACCATAGCTCACGTGGAGTTGAAACAGAGGGCCATGAAGAGCACCAAGAATGCTTCTTTAAGAAGCAAGCAAGAAGGGCAACAAGAGTGGCAGCAAAAAGAAGGCTGAGAACTAAGATCAGCTTAATGAGGCAGTTGATTAATTCTGAGGGCCCTGAGTGCACCAATAAGCCTTAATTGCTCTGACATCCCACTTACACTGTTTGCTCACAGGCCCAGGAGCCCAGCCTTGCTCTGATATATGCCATAAGTAGGTGTCTGTCTTCAGTCCTGTTCCCTGCTCTCCTGACTTACTGATTGCATGGGCCCAAGACCTACACTGTAGGTAGTCTTTTTTCCAGCCCTCATTCTGGTCCAGGTCCTGTCTCCTTGCTGGCTTGTGGACATATTACAGGTAGGTTGTCTCCACTGTGACGTCATTTCCTGTATTCCTGAGCTGGTGTCCTGGACAGTCACTGGACTTGACTTGTTACTTTGATTTTTCTGGGTCTGTTGATAGAACCTGTCACTGCTACCAACTTGGCCATACTCAGATACAGTGAAATTGTATTGATTTACCCAGGGCAAACCGTGACTGTCCCATATATTTACTTTATGTGATGAGATCATGGGCTGTGTAGGCAGAGGAAGAGCAGTGGATGCTCTTTACCTTGACTTCAACTTGTTAAATATTCACTTTACTAATGACTTTCTGTGACAAAAGATCTGTTTCACTTGCTCTTTTTTTTTGTGGCTACACACAGTATAAACAAGCAGACAGAGATGAAAGATGGTTGGTTAATTTTATTTCTTATAGGTATCTCTGTCAATTAAAAATAATATAATCAGATTACAGTAGAGGAACCTGAGTGTTGACTGATGGTAGATATATGCAAGAGTATAACTTCCCTTTTTAAAGGAAACTGTTCTAGTAAAAATTTTGTGGACTGATTTATTCTGATCCTCTTTTTTTGTCTGTTTGTCAGAGAAAAGTAGTTTTCTTCTGATGGTGTGAGAGTGTGAGGAAGACTGAGGTTATTAGCAATATCCTCGACTGTTTATTTTTCACTGCACTCTGAAGCAAGACCTTGAGGTATTGTCAGGGACAATAATGCAACAGATAATACGATGGACAGACTTATCTGCACTATAATTTCTGACAAAATTCTAGACAGCTGTATTATGGTAGACTAAAAACATGAGCAGTGTATTTTCTATTTGCCACCACTGAAGCTTAAGTCAGCATGATTCTCTGGAGACAACAAACAGCCTTAACTTTTTGTATTTGTTTAGGTCCCTACGAGAAACAGGCTAGTGTCAGAAAACTCTCCATCTGTGTGCCTTAGGTTTTGTTTCCTTTGATGTATTTTATTTTTTGAAGTCTTTTATGAAACTTCTAAACTTCCAGCCATCTCTATGGCAGTATTTTATTATTTTTTTCAATGTAAATTTTCTATCAACAGTCGTGGATACAGATTATCATCTTGAGTCATTTGATACGTTCATGTTCTCTAATATATCAAATCAAATGTAAAAATAAGAGTAATACATGGGTTATCCAGAACATTAAAAGTACTTCCATTTGCGTCTTGGCTGTCTAAGTTATTGTAGCCACAAACAGTAAGTGCCAATAGCCTGCTGTTTAGGTGTTACTGAAATAACCTGGTATTATTTCTTGTCATGTTGCATGTGTGATATGGGCTGTAGGTACTTAACCTTAACTTCCATTTCAAGCTACTATACAGAGAAGGCAAACTCTTCAGTGTGTGTGGCAAACTATTAATTGCAGTGGAGCAACTCTGCATTACACTAGCTACAGGTCTTCATTCTCAGAATAGCATATATATGCTGGAGACATCAAATTAAAGGTATTCAGTCCCTTTAGCTCATGCTTTAGATTTAGCTCACAAGCATCTGTGGAATCCTGTTTGTGCCATGAGAACAAAAGGAAATTTTGCAAAGTGATGATGATAGGAAACTCCACATAATTCTTAAGATGATGGGTTTTATATGACTGGATTTTATTACATGATCCCCAGCTTCAGGTTATTCCCTATTCATGTGGCTCTTTCCCTTTGAGGACATGTTTATCCATGTGAGACCACTGTTTTTTGTTTGTTTGATTTTCCAGCAGAATGTGTTTTCCATCTATGTGCTTTTTGACTGTGCACGCAAGTTGGAACTCACAAGGCTGTGTGACACCAATTGCTAATTTGTTATTTACTGTCCAGATATGGGCAGATCAAAAAAAAAAAAAAAAAAAAGTCAGGAGCCTCAAGTTTTCTGCTAGTGTGGTTTGTGTTTTCTCTGTCTTACATATTTCAAGTGGAAGTGATTATTTGCAGTTTTTAACTTATGGGAACATTGTCCTCTGAATGATTACTGTGATATCTACCTTAGGCAATAACTAACGAAGGAAAAAACCCAACACTTTCTACGGAGTTTGTCTATAAATCACCAAAATGTCTGGTGTTTGACCTATGAACTCCTTACCGCTCCCCGGAGTTCTCCCTTTAATTTCAAAACATCTAACTTCTAGATAGATTTCTTTAAAAAAATAGACACAGGGTAAGGAGGAAAAGAAAGATAATTTGCGTCTTAAGACCTATATAACAGAAAGGCAAACTTCTCTTTTATCATCCCTTATCCTATGATATCTTAAGAAAATAATTTTGGGCACTGTTCTGTAGGAACTAAAAGCCTGTGTTGTCACCTCAGGTCTGGATGAGAATTTGTTGAACAGTTAGCAACGATCAACCGTTGTGCCTAAAAGACTTAGACTTTAAAAGTGTCCTTCTCGATACAAGTTCCTCTATTGGAATAGCCTGGACAGAATATAAGAAAAGGGGAGGGGGGAGCTGCTGGTAGAAACTATTCACACTGACTGATCTCAGCCACACCAGTCTTCTGCACTCTTATTGTGAGCTGTTATTCAAGAAGGCCACATGCTGCTGCACAACATCCTATGGAACCTCCTTTTTACCTCAAGGAATGGAGGAAGGATTTGATTTTGCGTTTTGCATTTGAGTTTTGCATTTGGGTTAGGGTTTTTTTTTTATTCTCCAATATGTTACCTTGTTCTCACTAATTCTAAATCTGATCAAGGACAATTTTATTTTTATTTTTTTTTTTTACTATTGGTGACAGGGAAGCTCTCTGCTTCCAGCTCGCAGATTTCCTAAATTCTGAATTAGTGCAAAGCCATAGTAACACAGGACTTCTGTATTTGTAGTAACATGAATCCTGTTGAGCCTTCTTACATTTCTGTGAACTAGAAATGCTTTTGAAAACAGAAATGTGGTCTTCTGTTCAAGGTTGGCAATGCTATGTCTATCTAGATATTTATCACAAAGAATTAAAATGACGGTTACATATGCAGATGCCCAAGATGTGGTAGAGTGTGTGAACATCAAAGTGAATGGTCAAGTGTAGAGACACAACTCTTTTAGAAAAGAAAGAACTCTAGCTACAAAAGGGAGAGAATCATAGTAGAAAAAGTCTCTTGAAAGGTCCATGGTATTATTTTTTTTTATTCCTGAAGATGGGGTTTTTAGCCGTTTCCCTTTTATTACATTTTTACCAGTGACCACTTCCCTTTCCTCATTGCAGAGTACTCTTACCTTGTGTCTTATACAGAACACTGAAAAATTTTATTAACTAGCTTATTTATTGACTTGGTTTGATGCCAGGCTGGGAGTTGTGGATTTAACTCACTAAAACTCTCTTCCTGGATCATAATAGTGGAAGATTTAGTCTCACTACATACTGGAGGTCCATGCTTTCCAGTCCACTTGCTTTGGTTTTTTCCCCTTCTCTTTTTCTCTCCTCATAGCAATCTAATAGCTGGTAGATCATGATGCGTAAAAAAGGAATTATTAGTTGCATTAAAACTTGCAATATAAATAGCACAATATAAAATGAAGATAACCCTCCGGAGGGATTCATATCCCCAAGCTTCCTAATTACTCTGACTATGAAGATATCTCCTTCAGCAGCTTCCACTGTCTTGAAGAGGTCATGGGGGAATTAGTGTTATTTTTAAAAGTCAGCAATTACCACCTCCTTCTACATAATCATGAATTACATCATCAGCATTCTGCCCACTGCCTAGGCAAGAACATTTTCCAACCTGGGTGATATAATATCTGGTAGTAAAAGAAACTTCAAATCAAAAAGGGTCAGAGGAGCTTAAAGTTATGGCTACTTAAAACACATGAGAATCTCTGCCTCTACTGGAGTCTTGCTGCATCTGGAATTCCAATATGACTCTTTTTGAAATTATTTTTTTTAACTTCAGTTTCATATAAATTAGTGCCACAGTAAATATCTACAGAAGATGTCACCGCTTATAATTTCTGGGAGTTATTATTAAGTAGAGGATTTCAAGGATTTCCATTCAAAGTTGTATTTTTTTCTCTTCTGAGTTCTTCTCTGAAAGGTGTATGCTTTTTAATTGGGTTTGGCATTTTATTGCGAAGCATTCTTTATTCTACTGTTGGTGATTTGCAATGTTTTATGATTTGTCTGCTCACATGATGACCTATAAAAATACTTCTAAGGTATTCTTTTATTGTAGGATGACAATATAAATAAAAGAACTCTTAGAGTGTGTCTGAGATTTACTTTTATTCCCTATTTAAGAATTTCATCATGTCTTATATTTTTCCTAGTCTGATTTAATGAAAATAATTTATTTGAAGAAAACAAACAAGCATTTATGTTGTATTCAAAGCCATTGTGCTGCTTTGTCTGGTTTTCTTTTTCATATTTTGAATCTTTTTTCATAATATACTTAAGATGCACAGCCTGTTTAATATTTGTATTACTTACAGATTGCTAAACAGAATATAAGCCTGTAAGATTTTTCTTCTTTTGACAACTTTACAGGGTTCAGTTGCTTATAAGCATATCTTGAAGTACACAGTAAAAGTCAGACACTCCAGCATCCGTACTTAGCAAATTCTAATAGTGAAATAAATCAACAATACAAATATATGGACTGAGTATTAAACACAAGATAAAACCGTGAACTACTTAGGGCTATTTAGGAACTTCTTAGGATAGAACCGCTTTTTTTCTTTTCTTCCCTTTCTCTCCCCAGTAAAGTGCTACTTTCCCATCAAGAATAAACCATGAGCTGATACACTGTTACTCATTTAATACAAGTCTTCATACCTTAAAAAAAAACCCAAACAAAAACCCCTAAAAACCCCAACCAACCCCTCCCCCCCAATTTATTCAATGCCTATAAAATTACCTCTTTAGTCTTCTATATAGAAGATTTTGAATAAGGCTTTAAAAGGTAAAATCAGTATAGGATTTTCCTTTTCCTTTTCCTTTTCCTTTTCCTTTTCCTTTTCCTTTTCCTTTTCCTTTTCCTTTTCCTTTTCCTTTTCCTTTTCCTTTTCCTTTTCCTTTTCCTTTTTTTTTCCATAATTGCTATGATGTTGGCTGAATTCTACTAATAACTCTTAGTCATTTGGAATCGTTCTAGGTTTTCCCTTGTGGGAAGGTACATATGTCTCTCTGCACACTCAAAAAAGCAGGAATAAAAATATATAGAAATGTATTCAGGTTTTGTTGACTTTTTTTCCCTTTTTAACCCTAGCTTTAACTGACGGTCAATGTCTATTATGTACGTAAAGTGAAAGAATCTGTCTGTCTCTGATGCTTAAAAGGGCAGCAACTGAGTATCTCCGGCCTTTCAACTGGGCAACTGCTTTCTGTGTTGCATCCTCATACTGATGGCTAGTTCTTCCCTGGCACCTGAGAAATTCATGCAGTGCTCCATTCTTTTTTCCACTACACTGCCAAAGCACAGCATCTTCCTGTTGGGGAGTTTCACCAAGAAGCTCTAAATGTTTTGCTCACGCAGTTTAAGGTTTTGCTAAAGTAAATATGTTTGAGTAGTAAAAGCTGGAAAACCAGTTATCCTCTATGAAATTAATCAGGAAGTCAGAAACTGAAAACAACAAACAGACAGAATGGAAACCCAATTTCGTGAGAACATACAAATGTTCTTCTGTTGAATATATTTAAAAACAAAAAGCTGGGTACTATACATGTAGTTGGAGAGCAGGGCATATATACAAAGGAGTTTCTGTAGAAGTGGGTCATAAGTGTATACTAGGAAGTGATGGTTTAAAACTTAATCACTAATAAGGGAGTAGATAAGAAAATAACTACTGAAAGATGTGGGTTTGAACCTTCTCAGACTGAAGGGCAGGGGGGAAATGAATCTAGGCACCATACTTCCCTGGAGCATGTACTAACCATGAGGTAAATACACAATGCTTAGCTGTCATAATCATCACTCAAAAAAATGAGGAAAACTCCATGGCTTTATTTTATAACTTGTCCATCCTGGTAATGGTTGGGGTGCTCTGAGCAAGACTAGTGAATACAGCCTTTTGGAAGAAAAAGATGATGGCTCTATGTCTCTCTTCAGTGGGATGTTTTGGGGTTTTTTGGTGGTGGCGGGTTTTGTTTGTGTTTTGGGTGAGGTTTTTTTGCTCATTGTTTTTTTTTGTGGGGTGTTTTGTTAGTTTGTTTGTTTTGTTCTGGTTTGGGATGTGAGAAGCACTCTGTGCTGTATCTCTTCTGCTCAACAGACATGCTCCAGCATTTTATCCTTGGCTCTCAGGCAAACTGGATAATGACAGCTCTGCTCAGGGTGAGCTTCAGCTTGTATTTATGCTAACTATCACTTGATTCGGGGTCTCCTCTTAGTCTCAAGTGACACTTGATGGGCCTGAAACATCTCCATTACATGCAAGTAAGCTTCTCCCTGTTTTATTTTTAGTTCACAGCACCTGATGTTGTCTGAGAGCTGTACACAACCCATCAGTGTAGTCCTGCAGCATACTGAAGATATGCATTGATCACTTGCAATGTAGTATGGTGCATATGAGAATATTTGAGGGTGAAAAACCTTCTGGAATAACAGTTGTGGACCATGTAAGGCTGAGCGAGTCAGTATTTGTGGAGGAGTGTGTATGTAGCCTTCATGGAGTATTCCCTAGATCAAATTATCATGAGGATCTCGTCCTAAATATGTCTAAAAATGATAGCTAACACTAATTCAATCAGGGACCCAATACTGGGGAGTACAGTAGGAAACTAAACTATTTAAGAGTGTAGATGTGCCTACAGAGCTCTGGGGGAACTTCTGTCTTTGAGTAGGAACAGATTTCTAGGTACCTATCGAGATTCAAAGTACAAATGCAGGTGCCCTTTGAGTTAAAGACAGCTAAATGAGGATTGTAATTTATTTATTACAATTTCGTTTGGGCCCAGATTCTACTAAAACCATATTTTTAGGTACTGAAAGTTAGATCTACTTTTAGGTAGAACTTTACTCAAGCCTTCAGTCCATGAACTGATAGACTTTAAAAAACAAAACAAAGCAAACAAAAAAAAACGCAAAAAAACCCCAACCAACTAAAATCCTGAAAGCTCTTGGCTGGCAACATAGCTTTAAAAAAATATTTCAATTCTCTAAATACAACTCAGTCAGCTCGTAATTCGGTACTGGATATAAAGCTTGTATATAAAGCATAACAAAACCAGTGTCTTTCAGTGAGACGCACAAACTCAATGCATACTGCAAATTTCAAGAGCTCAGTGCAGCACTCAAAAGGGAATTTTAACTTTTTAAGAGAGACGTGTCTCAGAAGGATCTTCAAGCGAAACATTCTTAGAAGAAAGACTGCTGCTTTGCTGGTAAACTGATTTGGACCATTTTGTTTGCCTAAATTAGAAGTTACAAACAGCTGCATGTAGACAAGCAACTGGTGATAATTCTGGAGTACTGATGCGTTGGCTGATTGAGGCACTTAGGGCTGTAGGTGTGGAAAGACATAGTGAAGCTTCCTGGGTTTCTCTCTTTCTGTGTGTAGAACTTATATGAAATAAACGAATGCTTACTATTCTTTTGTAGTTGGGCTTATGGGGGATTTTTCTTTGTTTGTTGTTTTTGTTTTTGTTTTCCTTGGATCTTTCTTCCCAGAAGGCTGCAAAAGCAATGTAATTTTGACTTTTGGAGAGACGTTTTGCTTTTCTTTCTCTAGTAGACTTCTGCATGGCAATATTTATAAAGTGATTGGACAAACTGCACTTTATGCAGTGTCTCATATCCATTACCTCCATGAAATGGAAGCTCAGCTGTTTATCCCCTTTTGAAAAAGCATTCTTTTGTCTGATGTATTCATTCAGCATTTGCTCACTTTAAGTGTTTTAATGCTATAGTTACAGAAATAGTCTTCAAAATACACAAGTTAGAATCAAGTTTATTACATTAAGAGCAAAGACATAATTTCCAACTAGACCTGACAAATAATTCCTCAGATGACTTTTGTTTCCACACAGTCACACCCCTCCCTCTTTCAGAATACTTTTAGAAACTTTTTTTTTTTAATGAATGTGTTTACCCACAGTGATTTCACGAATGTTTTTGTGAATATACTTCAGCCTCTGAGTTTCTGTGAGTGATTCTTGATCTGATTCTTGTAATTTGCTTTGCACGTGCTATCAATGAGAGTACAGCACCTAATTGTGTATTGTCTGGTTGCATTATATCTTTTAAAATCAGGTCTCCCATGAGTATACTCATAATTTGACATTTGAAATGCATGCCTTGTGAATTTTCCTCCTTTCAATATTCAGGCAAAACTTTGTTTTGTAGAAAATCTGACAGTGATTTTTATAGTTTATTTACTAGAATATTAATGAATACACACATACACACATAAACATATCAACATTCTTGTCATGGTTAGAGTCGCTTGAGAAGAGATAAGAGAGAAAACTGTAAGAAAATAACGTGAAATTTCTAAAGTAATAATTTCTGATTTATTGAAATCACATTCTTCTTGCTTTTTTTGTTTCCTGTGGCTTTCTTCTTTTGATTGAACTTGAAGCATTCAAGCAAGTTAATACCCCATGTAACTTGAAGGAATCATTACTAGTAAATGCTACACCGATTCCCTTATTTTTATGTAGCAAACACAAAAGATTTTAGAAATTCAGCTTCAACTGTCTGGATTACTTTACTAGCTATTTATCAGTTTAACACAGGCATTCCTACTAAAGACCACCCAAATGGGAAATGGCATAGATGAGGTACCCTCAATACTATAGGAATGGACAGGCTAGCTTTCCCTGTGAATGGAGAAAATAAGTCCTCATTTTTTCACCTCTTACACTGTGAACAGTAACAACTTCTTTAGATTGTACTCTAGATGTGCGGCAGAAAGAAGCAGGACTTTATTAAGACAGAATTTAAACTTTAGAAAGAGTCAAGTTTCCTTGATTTATTTCCCTTTTTGGTGAATGACCTTCAGTGTTGTTCAAGGGGGAGCATGAGTTGCTCACTCCTACTACAAAAGAAAGAAATGATGGAAACTAGACTTTTTGGTTGAGGCTTAACAGATAGTAATGCTTGAGGCAATAAAGATTTCTAAAATGGGATTATGAGAGTTAGCTGCTGCATACAGCTGGACCATGTGTCTGCTTGCGCCGGATCCTGAACTTTTATTGTGTCCATGATATTGTGTCCACTCAATTGAATGTTATCCAAGGACTGAGTTTGGTCACTTTTGAATCCCTATTGCTCATGCTTTGTTAGTTGTGCAATAAATGGCATGTTTTCTGCTACTCTTAGCTTGTGATAATTATATAGAGGTAATCTCAAAGACATTTGGTTGAAAACACAGTTTTTTGTTTTAAAAGAAAAAAAAAAGGAGGGGGGAAAGGAGGGGAAGAGGGAGCAGGAGGGGTGAACAGATGTTTCCTGGCCAGTAGGTAAATCAAGAGCATTTGTCTGTCTAAAGAGGAATGTGGGATTTGTGGTAGGGACAATGTGGAGGCTTTCTAATATTCGTTATTGAAATACCCTTTTTTTTCTCTTTATTGCTCAGATGTTATAGACACTTAAAACTATGTTGTTTCAACCAAGCATTTGCTGGAAATGGGTTGGGGCAGTTTAAATGTTATGAATTTCTGAAATTCTGGTAACTATTTACAAGCCACATTCTGCTTTATGATGATCCCAGATGATCTCATGATCCTGGAGTAGTTATTACAAATAAAGTGTGTAATATCAGAGTTATTTGATGCCCTAGATGACATACAAATTGCTTCTGAACTTTAGGAATCATAACTAATCACAACAAGGTATATTTTTCCTCTGGAAAATTTCCACGCAGTATATTTTTCATTCCAGAATGCGTATTAGTGAGCTGCCTGCTGTGTACCTTCTGACATAACAAGTTAAGCCTCTAGTAAAGTTGTTGCTTTTCTTTCATTTCCTTTTCGCAAATTATGAATGTAGTAAATATAATGAATGTGCTTTTAAGGAATCAAGCATAAATATTTGGGAGTTTTCCCTGGTCTAAGTTTTGGTTGTGTTTTTTTTCCTCGGTTGTGCTGCCTTCTTTCTTCATATAATTTTTATAACAGAACATTTTTCTCTAAGTGACTAGGCAAACACTTTTCTCCTTATCCTCTATTTAAGCACATTATTGTTTTGAGACATGGGCTAAAAATAGGCCACAAAACCCACTTTGAGATAATTTAATTACAAAAAGTGGTTAGTCCATCACCATTTCTTTAACTGTGCTTCAGTCAGTCTCTAAAGGATACCATGTCTGTCATTAACATGGAGTGATTGCAATGGGATGAACGTGTCAGTCCCACCTGTATAGTTGCATGATGTGTGACTTATGTAGCTGATAAACTTTAAAGGCAGGTGTAGGAAATGGTAGCTCAAGGTATTGTGGCAGAAAACATGCAGTATACAGTGTGTTATGATAGCAGAATACAGCCATCACGATCTAGAGGAACTGAAGCAATGTCAGCTTGAGCATTGCATAAAAATCATGCCCTGTTTAGAACTAGGGCTTGTGGTTGCTGAATGTTTTCCAGTGTGTTACCATTTCAGCAAACCAACAAAGGTATCTTGTAGACTTTCCAGAAATAAATTTCCTGAGGAATCAAAAAATATGCTTACACAAATCCCTTATTTGATTATGATCAAATGCCAGTGACTTGAAATGGATTAGGTAAAATGGGAAGAGACTTTGGAGAAATGAGACAGTTAACTGGTCTGTGGAATAAATTTTCAAACCAAAATAAATATTTAAGTAGATCTCTAATATGTAATTTGGTAACTGTTTGAAATAGATGTAACATGTATTGACAGAAGAAATTCGTTTTTTGGGGCAAGAAAGTATGTAGAAATAGTAGAGCACATCCCATTTTTTTCACTTCAGATGTGAGAAATCAACTTACTGAAACTTGCTTTTTCTTTTGACCCTCTAATTTTTGCCAGCAACAGCTTTTGCTTTTCCTGCTTTCTTTTTCTGCTTGAAAAAGGACGTGGAAGGTGAACAAAAAAGGCTGGGAAAAGTTGGAGGTAGGAAATTTCTGAAAATATCTCTCAAACCAATTATAATGTTTGCCTAGGAAAAATATTTCTTTGAAACTTCAGGTGCTTAAAATATTAAGAAGAAAGAACATAATTTTTCAATTTAAAGAGGAACTTTGTGTTCAAAAGATATATTTTGGGGAAAGAGCAAATGGGAGATCTTTCATTTTGGAGGCAAGATACTTTTTTCTTTTTCTTCATTTTTTCCATTTAATTTGACTTAAAAGCAGGAAAAATAAGTTATATCTGGCTGCCTTTCCATTAGATAATAAAGTCTGAGTTGAAGTTATTTTTCTTCTAAATAATGATAGTGCCTGTAATGCTGGAGCGCTGTTCTGAATAGACTGCTACAAGAATTAGTTCAGCAACATTACAATGAAACAGTTAATGTTCAATAAAATAGTGAATATTAGATACAGTGAATATTAGACCAATTCTATTTTCAAATTATTCAGAAAGAAATGTTTTTTAAAACAGCCTTTTTAACTGTACAGTTCTTAAATTCTCAGTTCAAGCAGTTTCTTATTTGTTTGAGGTGTTAAATACTATCGCCTCCCTTTCACCTTTGGGGTTTTTTTGAAGAAACCTCAATTTGAAAAAAAAAAAAAGTAGCACAGACCACTAAAATGTTAACTACCTGTGGAATATAATTATGTATATAATTATGCATAGAGAAGAAAAACAATATATAATGTAAACATTGTACTATTTACATGCTATATTATAGATATTCCTCTTTTTTAGGCAATCGTAAAAGAGAAGACAACTTCAGAATTATTTTTTTATTATTTCTTTGGCAGAAAATAAGTAAATGAGTGTTGATTAAAAGGCTATTATGTTTCTAAGAAAGAGTTTAAGGCCTCTTCGTGATGAGATGGAATGTTATATCAATTATGACAGGTAAACCTCAGTAAGTATATTCTCTTCTTCCTCCTGCCCCCTCCCACTTTTATAAGAGGAAAAAATTACCTGAGTTAGAGCAAGAAGCAATTGTTGATATGAGAGGTTTATGCCATCAGGATCTTGCTTAAGCCTTCATCATTTTCAGTCCCATGTATGCATTCTAATATGTACTAATCTGTATGGGGGTGAGGTACGTGTGATCGGGCAAGATCAGAATGTGTTTTGTATTCACTCAAGTCAGGGAAACCTACCTTAAGAGCATTTTGGAACAGTGTCTTTTGGCTTGAAAGCTGTTGATGACTGTAACAGAAAACTCCTAAATTTTAAGCTTTTTTTTTTCCATTTAACCCTGTTGTCATTGATTTATTTTTTTTAAAGCTCATAATATAAGTAGAAACAAAATGAAGCCCATACTTAAATCTTAAGACAAATGTTCTGTATTGTATCCACAGTCAAATACCCTTATTGAAGGGAACGTATCTTAAATATTTAAAAATAAAACTTGCTGCCGCGTCCAGAGGTCAAACATGTGGTTAGAAAAAAATAGTAGGAATATATACTTACTAAGTCACAATGCATTGATGGAGTGTTGGGGCCTTTATAAGATCAGTTTTTTACGTGGTCCAACAACCAACAACTCTGTATTCCCAGAATTATTCTGTAATATTATTTAATATGCAAGACACATGAGCTCATTAGTGGAGCTCAAAACTCTATCAAATTACCTTTAGTAAACAACCTCAGAAAGACTCTTCGTCTCTCATACTTTGAAGGCACATCAGAGGAGGAGGGTAAAGAGCGCAAAGGTCTCAAAAGCTTTAGTTTTAATTAGTCCAAAGAGCAACCTTCCTGTTGAAATGTTATTGGCTATCATGGCAATCTTATTAAATAAATTACTTTAAGTTATTTCCCATGACAAGCCTCTGATAAAGCAGCATGTTAAATATTTGTTGCCCACTGCAACTAATTCTGTTGTGGCTAAACTGCAGAGGGAATAAAATAAGTCACACTTGAACTCCACATATTCAGATAGATATAAGACTTTTTACAGAGTTTTTAAGGATCAGTGTTTCACAACAGAAACTCCTGAGTTTTATTAATCTTTAAAATATGAGCCTTTCTGTTTAATGCAGTATTGTAGCATCATGAGATGGTATACATGGCATCATGTGAGCTCTTTAAACTTTATACATAACTACACTTTTCCTCTAGAGTGGTTTGTGTGAGATAACATATCAAATGCAGTCAGATTTTGGATGGCACAGGGCTTTATTTGCTTCATTGTTTCTTATAGACAAACTCCAGTGTTTAGAAGGTTACTCAAATGATTGACACACAGTTCCCTTTCAACAGATGTCTTTTTATTTGGCTCCATAGCACTTTGGCTAGTTCATACATTTAAGATGAATTTTTCCACAAGATTTGCGTAGAATTTATCTTTTCCAGCTGAAATTACGATATATGCACCCTCATCGTACAGTAGAAGTATAGAAAACTTAACTTTCTGACCAAAGCTAGTACATTTTTATATATGCAATGAAGACCCTAACGTACATTGCAGACTTACCAAGTTGGACTTGCATTTCTTATAATACTTTTCTTCTTTTTTTTTTTCATTCAGTTACAATAATGTGGAATCACGGAAAAAAAAAAAAAACAAAGCCAAACCCCAAACAAAATAAAACAAACAACCAGAAAAACCCCACCCCACCCATTCTTGTACTTAGCAGTCCCTTTTTGATAATGCTGGAGCTGCTAGGGTTCTAGGATGTAATGAAACCCATGAGCTCCTAAAGGCTCAACACTGAGATATTTCAAGTTAGATTCTGCAACACAGGACCACCTCATAACAGAGTTACTTAATTTCTTTATACCTTTCTTCCCATCAGTAAACTAGTGTGTGAAAAGCTACAGGTGCTTTACCCACGCAAAGCATCATCAAAGTTTTGTAGCTTAAGCCTCCAGTTCCACTCAGTTTCCAATGGAGGTTCCAGGAAAGGAAGGTGATTGCAACTTGCCCCCTGCTGTCTCTCTGACAGCTTGTGGTGTGCTGCATCCCCACAAAGTACAAGGCTGAATGATTTCTACAGTGATTTCCTACAGTAACAACTATCTGTAGGAAGGTCTGAGTTATTGCTGAGGAATTTCAATCAACAGATTTTTCTTTCCCTTTTTCATTGTCTCATTTCTTCTCTTCCCTCAAAGCCCGTAACCTTGGAGTTATATTTGATGGTATTGATTTGTTTTAATCAAGCAATAAAGTTTTTATACTCTTCCAATAATTTCAGCTGCAATATATGGGATCTAGTTGGGATGCAGAGAAAAGTATTAATGTATATATATTTAATTAGGTAGAGAGGCTAGAACGGCAGCAGGAACAGGGAGAGGTAATTTGAGGGTTTGTAATCCTTTTCTTTTCTGCAGTTATCTGCTGTCCCTGGTAAATATAAACAGGTTACAGAATTAAGCTAGTAAAATGATAACAGACCCAAGTTTTCTAAGTCTGGTTTTTTCATTGTTCATATTATTGCTTTTGTGCTTATCCTTGTCTCAGTCTGCGTTCTCTGATACGTGCCATTTCTTGAAGATCAAAAAGACTGCTGAAAGGTTTCCAGGTATTTCTGTACTATTTTAAGAGCAATTTCTTATTATCCTTATTCATTCATTGAAATAATATTCTGTCACTATAAATTTTCCCTGCTCCTCCTCCTTCTCTGGCTTCTCTTTAAGTATAAAGCTGATGATGACCCTTTCCTAACTCTTTATTACCTTTTAATTTTTAATTTTTTGTTAATTTGCTTTCATTGAGGACATGACAACTGTTCTAAACAAGAAAACGCTAAAAAACAAATAGAACCAGAGAATTTGTCACTAATGTTAATTACAGTTAGGCGTCTGGGCAGATACCTTAATTACAAGAATAGTTTTAGTCTGAGAACTTGGCAGGAGAGGAGAGATATGAAAATGGGATTGAATAATACAGGCTTAAAGAAAGCTATGGAAGGACAGAAAATGCAAAGGGATATATTACTAAGCAGACAATGGCATAGGTTGATTACAGTTCGGGAGGGAAGAGAGGCACGGACAGCACTGGAGCAGTCAGAGGAAGTTTGAAACTAACAATTAGATTATCCACCAAGGAAAGGAAATCTATGTATTACACATCCAACTAGTTATGCCTGTTTTGATAGACATTTGTGTGATGGAATATGCCTTTAGACTAATTTATTCTCCGTTGTAGGGTGACACACTTCAATATAAAACCAAAGGCATGTATAATATCCTGTAAAGGATATCGTAGAGAACTTACACATTCAATGGCTTTAACAACAGGGTTCAGTCCTTGTGCTGTTCTATTGTTGTTTTCTCATCTATTTTCCCCTCAGTCACCTGTCCCTTCATCTGCAGAAGCTGTAGTTGTCTTCTTTTTCTTCTGTATTACCTATTGTCCTGCATAATCCTTTTTTTCATAAGAGCAAGGTTTACCACCATGAAATAAAACTCTTCTGAGCCTCTCTTTTTCCATTTGGAAAGCTATCAGCCTTGCATCTTGACCACTAAGCCTTCTAGGCTATGAAGTCATTTTAAATGTCAAGAAATCCTGGTTCAATTTTTCAGTGAATTAATGTTGATAGTGGGCAGTGATTTGGAGCCTTTGAGTAGCGGCTTAGGACACTTGTTATTTCTCTACACCTATTTAAACAGAGCTTTACTATTTTAAGGGTCAGAACATTTTAGCAAGCTAGATAAGCTTCTAATTACTACTTCTTCTCCAGAAGCAGTATAAAGTCACCAGCATGTGATAATCCTGGGGTTTTTTGTTGAGTGTTGTTGGGTGGAGGTTTTTTTGGTGTGTTTGTTTTTTAAAAAAGGTATTTCAAATACAGAAACCAAGAAGTTTATAATAGCTTAAATGTAGCTTGAATATAAGTATATTGAGTATTCCTAGATCATTTGAGAGTGTATACTCAGTTTCTTCTAAAGAAGCTCCATTTTTTGCAGAGAAAAAAAAAAGAAAAGCAGCAGACTGAAAGTGATTGTAACACACAGGACATTTTTTTGTCAAAGGGGAAAAACCCAACAATCTAACTAAAATATTACTGCTAATTTCTTCTTTTATCTGTCATCTTCCTTGTTATGCAAGTACACAATCATATTAAGAAAGAAACCTTAGAGTGCTGAAGATGCCAAGGTTTGTTATATAATAATGTTTTATATACCAGGTTTCCATACAAGATAATACTTTTGTTAAAATGTAATGTTTGTTAAAATAAAGACTTTTCAGTCAAATCCATCACAAGGCTAGCACATGCAGATTTTCTTAGGCAACAGAACAAGGGCAACAAAGAAATGCAAACTAAAACCCTGACTCTTTTCAGATTCGTCTCTAAAGTGTCTTTTTAGCAGATCAATGCCTTGCAGTTGGATTAAACCTTTAACTCCTCCGCTCCAGTTCTCCTTAGATCTCAGAGATCACAGGTAGTTGATTACAATACAACAAATACCTTCACTACACTTTTTCCATACCAAGCCACATCACTTAGGAATTTAAAAGTTACCTTAATACCGATGCATTTTCACATATAATGTATTTCGGAAGACATCTGCTAAAGTTTGGTAACTTGATGCTCTTCAGCTCTCTGAGAGACAGGCAGGTACCTGTACAGACTTTTAACATTAATACATTGATATTTTTCCATTAAACTTGGTGTATGTTCTTAAGCTGCAATGTATGGTCTTAACTTTAAAACAAGGCTTATGGTTCTTAAAACTTCGCAAATATACTACTGTGTTGTCAACTGCTTGAAGGAATTCAAGCTCCTACTCTGCAGTGTGTTGTTACTGTTCTGAGAATACTGATGACTCCTGCCTGTGTAGTGAGATGTTTATGATCTGTTTTTTAAGCCTCTCCATGGTAATTATATATAAGTATACACACCCCACACCCATAGCTTGATGGGTGTTTCTCTCTTCCTTGTTTCATTTCTATTAACCTGTCTGTGTACATATTGACAAGGAGGGGAAGCAAAGCTCTTCTATAGACAAATGGTAGTGTTTTGTATCTGCTTGAACTGATGAATGGCACAAGTTCAGTAATTAAATGGTTTGTAGAAACATTGGATTGCTGTATTCGGATCATTTTTGTCTTTTCTGCTCATTCTGACAATCACCTTTTTGGTGAAAGAGCACCTGGCAAAACACTTTCCTTTGTAATGAACTTGGATAAATGTTCTTTCTTCCTTCTCCTGCCCTTAATCCAGCTCTTCCTGTCTTATCTCCCCAGCAGATCAGAGATACAGTATGATGGTGGGAAGCTAGGTCATATCTATAACATTTGAACGAGTGCTTAGAAATGCTCTAAGGAAGTGAGAAACACAGGTGGAGCTTTGAGGACACAACTCGTCTTTTGCAGCCCTTTAACCTACTTGAAAAAGGGACAGGTTGGGTGCCTGGTTGTGGACTAGCTGTGAAGGGCCAGGGGCTGAGAGCAACCATTTACCAGGTAAAACAATTAAAGAATAATAATTTACACTGAATAAGTTATTGCTAGTATTTCCCAGATGGGTTAAGTTAATAGAGTAGCAGCCTAATTAAAACATTTCCTGCATCTTGCTTTTATTCCTGCATGTTTGGGACAGGTCTTCTGGGATCGCATGTGGGAAACTTCCTTGGAAACATTTCCTTCTGTGATGATGCGGTGATTTGATTGTAATGACACTGTTAAAACATTGGCTCATGAAAAGACTGAATTCTGACTTGAATGCCTTCCAGTTCTGCACTTCCAGAATGTTTCAGGTGTACTGAAATTCTCAGTTGCGTTTCTTTTTTTTAATTATTATATTTTTTTAAGCTACCTTTTCTTCTTTAAGATGACTTATTCTGTTCTTAACTGCCATCCTGGTTTTTGTGTAGAGTTTCTAAATGGTAGTTAATGAGACATTTCTGGTAGAATTTATAAATGAGACGAATCTTTAATATGAAGGTAAATTAATGAAAGTTGGATGAAAGAACTTTTGGGGTTAGGGTGGTCTCATCTCTTTGGCTATTAGCACATATATGCAAGTAAACCAAATGCCTATTTGCTCTGGGACTTTCACATTTAGTTGCTAAATCAACAAGACCACATATCCCTGGCATATGCACAGAGACAGGTGACCTGGCAAATACTTACTGTTTTTTGGTTCTTACACTTACTCATCAATTTTGAAATACTTGAAGTAAGGCTAGATGTTTAATTTCAGTCTTTTCTTAAATCACAAAATCACAGAATGGCAGGGGTCGGAAGGGACCTCTGCAGATCATCTAGTCCAACCCCCCTGCCAGAGGAGGTTCATCTAGAGCAGGTTGCACAGGATCGCGTCCAGGCAGTTTTGAATATCTCCAGAGATGGAGACTCCACCACCTCTCTGGGCAGCCTGTTCCAGTGCTCTGCCATCCTCAAAGTAAAGAAGTTCCTCCTCATGTTTAGATGGAACTTCGCTATGTTCAAGTTTGTGCCCATTACCTCTTGTCCTGCCCCATCCTTTAAGTATTTATAAGCACTGGTAAGATCCCCCCTCAGTCGTCTTTTTTTACAGACTAAAAAGACCCAAATCCCTCAGCCTTTCTTCATAAGAGAGGTGCTCCAGTCCCCTAACCATCTTTGTAGCCCTTTGCTGCACCCTCTCCAGCAGTTCCCTGTCCTTCTTGAACCGGGGAGCCCAGAACTGGACACAGTACTCCAGTACTGCAGAAAATGTAGACTTTATAATAGGGTGGACCTACCCCTTTTTCCTCATTCTTTTGAAATAGTATAGACTTCCTTTTATTAGAAGGTAAGAGAATAAAGGCTGCTCTGATTCAGAGACGAGGGGGCTGATCTCTCAGTTCTGTGCCTCTCCCCTGGGTCACATAACCTGCCCTGACTTGCTTATCTTCTTCCAGACCAGCTGGTCCTTCGGTAGCTTAGTCATTTTGTCTCTGATGTTTTCATTGCTGTAAGACAAAAGGACAATGCACACAAATGCAGTAGCTGTACTGTTCTGTTCCCAAGTTTTTGCCTTGACATGTTTCAAAACCTTACTTCAATTCTCTAAATTATTTTCTGCATCAGATTTCAAGACCTGTGAAGAAAAATATGATAGAACAGGATCTGACTGGACCTTAGCCTTCTCTTAAAGGAGTGAGTCACCTTATTAGGTGCAGTAATAGCACTAGTCACCTCACTCAGGTTCATTTCTAAGTCAACTTCAGTATGAACTTTTTGCCTTTACATGGGAAGGAAAACAAATGGCAAGTATAGGAAAAAAATTATACCATTAACATAAAATCTGCCATTTTCAGAAAGGCATTTCATCTGTAACAATGTATAGGAACAACTATTTTTTTCCTCACAGATTCTACCAATTTTGCTGCAAGCCTTCATATTTCAATGGTATTTCACTTTTAGAATGAACCATTTCTTGTGGTCAACCTCTAAGTCTATAGAAGAGGAAATGCAGGGGAAGGAAGGCTGTGGTACAGAGGGATATCCTCTATTATATAGTAAATTCTTGTGCTTTCACCTGGTGCTATAGGTATGAAACAGGAAGTTAGGAAACCAGACTGGATGGAACTTTGCTTGGTAATTGTTATGCAGTGCCGCACTGATATTTTTCTGACAGTTTTCCAGTGCTTAGGTTTTTCTAGGTAGATCTGTTAACTTCAAGAAAAGTATACAGATTTTTAAGGGCCAGGAGGAGGTAAGTACAGACACAGACACACAGGGTAGTGGGTAATTATCTGTTCATTAACAGTATTCTCCGAAGAACTTCAAGTTGCAAGTGGCTGGTAGCTGACACATCTTCAGTTGCTACTCTTCCCACATCAGGAACATTCTCTTGGGGAAGAAAACATGAAAACAAAATATTTTTCAGTTAAACTTGTGCTAGCAAAGAATATCAGTTGTATGTAATGTAGGCCATCTCTGTCCCTTTCCCTCGTTGCTTCCTCTTTCATTTGTTTTCAGTAAATGAGAACAAGCTCTATCAAAGATGTCTTACGTTTTGAAGGTAATCCCTTTGGAAATGAAGGAATGAGACATGCTTTATTGGGAGACAAAGTTTTAAAAGCTTTTTTCTGTCCTATGTTCAAACACAGTATGTTTTAAAGAATAAGATCAACATTTTATCTTTCACCATTTGGCAAATACTGAGTTTCATCTTTTGTCCTCTGTTTTCTGACAGGTCTCAAGGTGAGTAACTCAGTGTTTTGTTTGCACATACTCTGGCATAATGATATTTTCTCTCTGAATAGTTCTGAGTAAAGTTCTGAGAACAAAGAGATTGTCCTTTTTACGGGAAGTGGGGTTGCAAAACTCTTCAGGTTAAATCCATTGTCCACACAGTTAGCTGTGTATTATGACTGCAGAATGAAAAGCCATACCTAGCCAGAGTAGAAAATAGCTTTAGCAGTTTTCTAGACACCTATTTGTAACAGCTTGAGCAGTCTTGTCACATCTTAATCTCTGTAACTAGTGCTACTGTGCAAGAGTATATCTCTTTATTATTCAGTTACATTGGTGAAGATGGATGTAACTTTTAGCCAGGACAAAAAAAAAAAAAAAATTACACAATAACCCCATCTCAAAGAAGTGATACATTTTTCACAAAACCAGCTTTCTAGAGAAACCTCTCCAACATTCTCTTCAAAAGCCATAATGCCTCAAAGCAGGGATGCTGTAATTCAAAGTTGCACTCTGATAATTCAAATAGGTTCTAATCTGGGAATCTATGTGTCATGTTCTGTCTTCAGTCTCTCTTCTGTGCACCAAAGTATGCTATCCAGCCCCATGTGTGGAGTTTCAGCATGAAAGATGGTTCCATGCTGATGGTTCCATTCTCAGTGATGATAGAATAAAATCTTTCCATAGAATTTGGTTCTTGTAATAGGAAATAGAAAAATTATTTAAAAGTACACTACTTTGAAAATTAATAGTTGCATTTTAGACTGTTGCTTTGTCGATGATGTAAGGCTGTTGGAAGTTCACAGTGTCGTCTAAACTAAGGAAAAATATAGTACTGAAACTTACTTTAGGGATTAAAAAAAACAACCAACCAAACAAGAACAACCAATCAAAGAAAGAAAACCCTATAATTCTACATCCAAATCCAACCTTTTAGGTTTAATGGAATGAATTTCACCTTTTCTTGCACATTCTTCCCCTTCCTGGCACCAGTGCACAAGCATTGGGAAAATTAAAAATGTAAAAGAACGTGAAGCCAACTACAAGCTCAGTATTTTTTTACTTGTTGAATTGAACCTTCCACTTTTGAATAAATTCATCAACATTGATTTGGGAAAATTTACATGCCTTTCAACAAACTGTTGAGAGTTAGATCCATTTTGAAGATGGAGACACCAAGATCTCTATATTTAAAAAATGCAGATGCATATCCCTCAACTTTTTTGTTCTTTGGTGGCTCTCCTTTCAGTTTGTTATCATAAAAAGTGTACCTCATAGAAAGTTTTTTATGTTGTTTTAATCAGATATCTGGCATATAGAATACAAAATGCTTGGTTTGATTCAAGATATGGGCAAGTAGCTCCTTAGGAGATATGAATTCCTCAGCCATCCTCCATTAAAATAAGGAACTCGGATCTGGTATTCATACGCTGATCCAGAACTACGGAAATGCAGCAAATTTTCCTGTAATCTTTTGAATTTGGTTGCACAGGTTTTCTACACAGTGTGACCTGATGTGATAAATGAGTTGATTTTATTAAATGTAGCTTTATTTCTCAGGGGTAAGATGCTTGAAACTTTCGGCATGCACTCTTCAACACCTCACTACATGGCTTCTTCCTTTTAGTGTTTTCAGGAATATTAATACAGCTAGCACACACAGCGTCTTCGTTTCCTTGACCAATTTCTTAAAAATGAACCATTAAGCAGAAGTTATAGTTTGTCCCTAAGGTAATCAGCAGAGAATTTATTGAAGGAATTTTGATTTATCATGTAATGATGTTTGATATTTTAGTGTTTCATAACAGTAGTAACTTTTGAACAAACCAGGCACAGCACTTCCTTACCTTTGTGGTATATTAAGTAAACATAATTCTATTAGTTATGGAATGCTTTCTTTTCCTCATTATCTGGTTCTTTCAAGTGCAAATTCCATACTCCAACTTGAATAACGGCTCTGGTGAAACAACAGTTTTAATGAAAGCTGCAAAGGCAGGTGCAGACTTTTTCTACTCATTCCCTCTTTCTGTGGAAGTGATCTGGAGAAAGCTTTGCCTAAGCGCTCTCAGCTCTAAATTGCACAACAGAACAGTGTAAACTTTAACACTGTTGTTAACTTGTAGACCGAAGGCCTAAAAGGGATAAGTATATAGGCAGGTATTGAATGCGTCACAGACCAATGTACATGTTTTTAGGCCTAACTTGTGAACTGGCAAAGCTGGCATTTTTTCAGAGAAGACAATTGCAAAATTGTCTAAAGAAGAATTATTGGTAGAGCAACTTCATACAGCACCTTTTTGTCTAAGTGACTCTGAACACAAATACTGCTTGAGCTCCCAAGCCCTGCAGTTCCCTTTCCCTTTCTCCCTACTGCTAGGGAGAGATGTTGCAGCTAGACAGCTACCCTAACTATGAGGAAGAACATAACGTGATTTAGACTGTGAAAGGTTTAAAAGCTCTCTCCTAGGCCTTAGAGACAGCAGAAGGATACTGCATAGTCACAGACTGGGGCCAGATGTGTCATCATTGTTTTTTCCCTGCCCTGTGATGACAAAATTTTCTCAGCACTTTGGCTGGCTGGCTCATAAAGTAACATTTCCTCCTGGTGTAGAATAGTACTGGAAGAAGCCTTCATTTGCTTTTTGCAGTGGAGCAGCAGGTTGTGTGCAGAGGGAAGGTGGGCACCGACAAGAAGTACCTGTTCCTACAATGTGACATGGGAAATAAAGGGCCCATAAAAGGCTTATCTTATGCAAGAGGAAAACCACTGTTGGAAGAGTTGCTCTGTGTGTGTGGCTGGGCTGTCATTCTAGTTTTCCTGTTGTGTAGAAACAATGCATAACAGTTTTTGTCAGAGATGTCTGCCTTTCATCAGCTGAAGGATGTATTTCTGTATCTCTTCTCTCTTTTTAGGCCTTTATATCTCTCCTTCAGTTGACTTTAGCTGTGTGTGTTTTTGTATTAGCTGGAAAGAAATCATGACCAATCTGTTGTCTACCTTCTCTTATTTGCCTAAAGGGTGTGGACACAGGTATTGTGCATCTATATTGTATGTTAGAATAAAAGACTCGGAGTAGCAGAAAACACTGAACACTCATTGTTGCTATGGTGACTAAATCAATCAAAATAATTAAAATCCTTCTTTTGCTCAATCTTTAAAGATCAGCCCCATAGCCTTTCTTGTTCTTAGTGAGGCTTGGAGAAGTTCCATGATTTTACACATTATCTTTCTGAGAATAGGACACCTGTTCTTTATTTTTAGATGTTAAGGTGATGAATGTCTCAGATGGGACTGTATGTTCAGTAAAGTCTAACATTTTAGGCTGTTTATGTGTCTGGTTTAGGGAACAGCTAAATAAATGCTAGTGAACTTCCTCAGTCTTTCAATTGGAAGATATTACTTTGAAATAGCTAAGAAGCATTTGTTCAATATGACAAAGGATGAGTGGACAGTATCTGCAAAGACTTTCTCACCCTCTACTCTCACAGAGTACTGCTGGCCTAGCAGTGCACTGTCAATGGTACACATCGCAAGCAGGAAACAAAACACAACGGTTCAAACAAAGTAACTTCTATACTGCCTTGCTCCTACTGTGTTCTATATTTAAACATACTGACATTAGACGCTTTTGTATGTGAACACATTTCAATACAGACAGCACAAGCGTGGAATATGTTGTTGGTGGGAGTGGAAGGAAAGGGACTAACTTTCAGAGATAACTGCTGACAGATGTCCCTGCATTGGTGTCTCCAACCTACCCAAACACAGTGTCAGAAGCCATTTGGAGTATGTGGTTGGAAGGAGATCTGGCGTGAATATCCATGAAACTTCATGTCACTGCCTTGGGTGGCAAAAATCGAAATGCTCTGACCCAAGTCATCAAAATGAACAAATAAATTCCTTTTCATGGAAAATTTTCGTTAGCTCCATGACATCTGCCATCAGGCTGTCAGCAGTATATGTCTCCATAGCAGCAACCTAAATAATTGTTCTACTTATATGAAGCCCTTAAACTAGAGTCCTAGACTACCTTTGAGTGACAAGCTTTCAGAGGCCATTAGTTGCATGTTTTTCTTTGAGAGGTCTCAAGGAAGCATGTTATTTCTGCACTTGTAGAGTGAGATTTCTAGAAAAGTGACTGCTGGTCATTCCCAAGTTGTTACTGCTGTCCGCACAAGTCGATACTGCTTTACAGAGTTAAAAGGGAGCACCATTAAAATGAGACATTCCTGGAAACTGACAGCAAAAGAAAGACTAAGTAACGTGTGGTCTTACTGGTGGATGGGGCAGTAGACATAGTAACAACACTGAAAAGGGTGAGATACTAATGTCACTGCCATGGATTTTTCTGGTAATGTAACAACCATGTCTTCCAAGTCTCTGAGCCAAGCCTGCAGCCCAATGGGATGCCTTCAAGGGTGCTGAGAAGCTGGCTGATGACATTGTAAAGCTGCTCTCTCTCATTTTTGAAAGGAGATGGCAAGGAAGACGTTCCTTGTTGCTGAAAGTAGATAAACCTCACATTCATCTTCAAAAAAGCACTCTACAAGAGCCACATCCAGGCACTCAAAGGACAAGGTGACTGGGAACATTCAGCACAAATTTACCAACAAAAGCAAATTGTAGCTGACTGCTCCAATTGCTTTCTATGATGAGATAATCTGTTGTGTGGGAAAGGGGAGAAGTGCATATTGTTTACCTTGACTTCAGCATTGTTCTTGACATACTTTCCCATTGCATTCTTATAGCCAAATTGCTGAGATATGGACTATTTAAGTGGATTAATAGGTGGCTGGAAAATTGGATGGATCATCGGGCTCAAAGAGTTATAATCATGGGACAAACTCCAGCTGGCAGTTGGTTTCTAGTGGTATCTCTCTGACACATCCTAATGACCGCTAAATGGGGTCAACCCCATTTAGCATTTTCATTAATGATCTGGGCAATGCCTAGTCAGCAAGTCTGGGGATAACCCCCAAATGAGTGCAGCATTCAATATACTGGAGGACAAGGCTATTTCCTCATGATAGAACCAAGTTTCTGGTTATATCCATCATTGTTATTAGAGAAGGATCAGATATAGGATGGTCTGGAGTCAGATTAAACCTCTATTGGATAAGCCTGTTTACATTTTGCATCTTTTTTTTCTTCCATGCCCTGCTTTCTCTCTTCGCTTTCACACCTACCCTGATTAACCTACTATTACCTATCTTATACCTAGTATTCCTATTAACTTTGGAAGCATTCTGAATTTCTCTTTGAGTCTTATGAAAATCACAACTAAACTGCATTTGATCATGAGAAAAAAAATTCCTAATGTGAAGTCTTTACAGAGTCAAGAAAGCCTTCTAGTCCTCATTCTGAGTCTTCTGAAAATACAAGAGAAAGCCATCTACATGTCTAGCATGCTCCTGCCTTATTTTTTCCTAGAGAGACAGAAGGGTTGATCTGATTCCAGACCATCCTATATCTTTTCAATGTAAATGGAATTCCTTTCTGCACACCATACAGGGCAGGAAGGAGCAACTTTTTTATTATCCATGCCCTGATTCATTTAGAGACATAGTCTACCCTCCTCAGGTGTATGTGAACGGGAACCCTCTGAGACTGCAGCAGAAACATTTCCTTTTTTTTTTTCCCCTCCCCTCTTTAATAGCATTTTGTGAGATGCAGAATTTTCTGCCTGTCTTCCTACCTGTCACTCTGATTGTCAAGATATCTTTTATAGTATTACTGTCAATATGCCACTAAAAGAGCAAATGATATTTTTGATAGAAGCATGAAATATTTTAAGGCAAAATTTACCTTCAGTTTGGTGCTCCTGGAGAATAATTTGATTGAATATCATTGAACAAAGACATTCTAACTCATTATAATTACTCTGAAAGCAACATGCTTGAGGGGGGCCCCGGGGAGAGCTGAAAGATGTATAGTACGTGGATAAGTTGGAAATCACAAGAAAAATGTAGTTCTGGCCACCAATTAATGCAGACTAATTGATTATGCTTTAGTTGACCTTGGTTATCCATTAGAGAGTGTCAAATGGAAAGTCAATATGAATGACAAAATGTAAAATTGCATGTTACCGTAAATCAGGTACATTAGTGACATCTGTCGAGAGTTCAAAATGCTGGTCTAGAAAAATGTTCAGGATCTTAATGTTTTCCTCTCTGATAACCTTTTTATGCTGTGTGCCAGCTGCATGATGACAAAGTGTCTCTATGAGGGATACAGTCCACATCTTAAAAAGCAATTAGAGTCAATGGGTATTTTTCTCTAAATAATTCTTTTGAACCTATAGGTGTGTTTTGGAGATAATACATCTCCCCATAGTGCACTATAGTGTTTCTGTGGTACGTGGACGTTCTGGTTGATGACACGTCACAGACACATGCCTGTAAGTATCAAACCAAATGCAAACTAATCTTTTCAGCTTAGTGTAGTAAAGACGTTTTGTTGACCGTCTGAGAGTTCTTATACCAACAAATGTTATAAGAATCAATATCCAAAAGCAGGAGAATTTTGAGCTGTAAAAAAGTAAAATCTATGCAGAAATGTAACTTACTACAGGGATATTCTTTCTCCCAAGTTCACACCTCTGGAAAGAGGAAGGGAGTGGTTCAAGAAGTTGTTAGAC
This sequence comes from Stercorarius parasiticus, assembly GCA_013396915.1. NCBI lineage: Eukaryota > Metazoa > Chordata > Aves > Charadriiformes > Stercorariidae > Stercorarius > Stercorarius parasiticus. The sequence continues at coordinate 23,334 of VWZL01005215.1, read as the reverse complement.
TGAAGTATATTAGGTAACACAAATAATAGGAAGAAAAGAGACTTCTTTCCAAGCAGCTGACAGTCAATCTGCCCGTTCTTCTCACAATCTGGATTTCTTTCATTCAGGTAGTTAGCCAAATTTGTAGCGTTTACTCCTGAAGGATGTATATAATCAGTAGAAAGGAAGACAAGAAACTTACCATTTGCCGGTCTTGCCTTTGGCCATGCTATGTGATACTGAAAACAAACCATGCTACAAGGAAGATGATCATAGCACTGTAACTAAGTTGTGCATCTCTTGAACAGTTATAAGTGGTGTGCCTCTCTACTTTGTATCTGCACAAAGTTGATATTATTTAAATGCATAATTACATCCATGTTAGTAGTTTTAGATAGAAGTTAGCTGATGCTTTGGCTTTTTGCCCAAAGCTGTAATTCACCCTGAGCAAACTGGGGGTTAAGGTGTCAGTGATCTTCTTATATACCAATATTACATTCAGACTGTAAAACCTATATAATTATCTGTTTCTATGATGGAGGTGCCCAAAACTCTAATTTGTAAGAAAGTGGGGGTGGGGGATCATAAGTAATAAAAACAATCCTCCATGCCCTGAATTTTAAGGTGAACTTTTGCCTTTCTCAAACAAGTCATTTTCCTTTCTACAAAACAACAACAACAACAAAAAAAAAACAGCACAAAAAACCACCAACCCAGCAACAAAAAAAAAAACCACAACCAAACAAAAAATCCTATACCACATCTATTCAGCTTAGAGAAAAATTTCAGCAGTGGCTTTAAATTCATAATATCTTCCTTGCTTGTGGACTAATGAACTGCAAATCCATACCACTACTATGTCTAAAAGCACTTTCACAGTACACTCATTTTGAAATAATATTTGTATTTTCAATAACCTGTGTTAAAACAGCTCAAGTATTCAGGACCTGGTCTAGTAAAGCATAACATTGAACTGATGGTCAGTTGCTTTGTGTCTGTGAAATATGAAAATAGTAAAGTAGTGAGAAATTAGATTATTTTAAAATTATCTCAAAAATATTTATTTAAAACAATTTACATAGTTAATTTGATGATGCTTGCGTTATAAGTAGATTCAACAGTCAGATATATTGCTTACATGGAAACGACATTCCAAATAATTTTAGAGGTTACATTCACAGTCAAACAACACTGAGGATATGATATACATTTTCATATCTGGTTTGCTCAAGATGTTTAAAATCTGTGTAAAAGGAATTAAATGCAGGTTGGTTAAGCATTCCTCTTGCTTCAAATGTCTTTTCTAACACTAATCAATACATAGATATCCTTCTGGATTTATCCTGGAGACAATGTCCCATACAACTGGTCAGGAAAAATCCAGCAAGCTTTACATAAGAAACATGTTATCTACTTTGCTAGAACAGCAATCCTATACATTGGTTAGAGTCCATTTTTAAAGCATCATAGATAATTGATTGAGATGTATTTCTAGAGTGCAGTGCCCATTCAAATAAATTATTTACTCTTCCTTCTAGATTTTTTCTATTTATAAGAAAGGAAAAAGCCTAATCAGGAAGTAGTTTAGCAAACTTGTTTAGTATTGTTTCATGTTTACTTGACACAAAATAAAAAGGAACAGACACCACACACACCCCTCCCAAACAAATAAATACCCCAAAACAGGCATGTTATAATGGTAAATCTAACTACTCGTTTATCAAAATTTATAACACAGATTGAAAACATCATTCATGTCCTAAAATTTAACTTTAATCTCTCTTACATTGTTTAGCTAAATTACAAATACTCTGCAATACCTTCATAAATCAATTGGGTAAATTACTCTTGTAACACACTGTTAGCTGGTTTATGATTAAATGGCTGGTTTTCTTTCAAAATACAGATTTTTTTTTTTTGATGGCTAGTAATATTAATAGAAATCAATGTTTGATGCACAAAGAGGCTTGGATGATGAATATTTGGTTTGTAAGTGTTTAATATGGTATGTTTATATTAACAAAAATAAATCAAGAATTGTGTTAAAATACTATCAGCATAGCTGCTGTTACCATTGGTGTTAAAAAGGCAATTAACATCTTTTTTTTTTTTTTAAATAGCACCAGAATAAAGATGATGCTTATAGATAGATTATTCTATTCTGCTTATTCTTGGAATATAAATATATCATAAATAATGTTGGACTGGTAAAATGACTGTGAATATTTGTCTCTTAGAAGAACTCACTTTGTCCCTTTGTCCTCAGGAATCAAATCTAACTATAATTGTCTTCTTAGTCCAAAAATATTTTTGTTCATGTCATGTAATGTATGCATTACTTTAAATATAGTTTTAATGTCAAGAGATAAAAATGTCCTAAGTGATGCTATATTTCTAAAAATGTCTAGCCTCTTTGAAAAAAATCTGCTTATAAAATGGTAAATACTATGACACATTGTATTGCAATGCTACTTCGATGTGCATTAATGCTATTATAGAACCAAGGAAGATATTTGTGACACAGGATATTATATTGAAACTGACTTTTGCTTTCCTTCATGTTTAAAAATCAATTTAGTGTTGAAATGTTGACACAGGATTTTTCTACCTGCTATACTTTTGATCTTAATAATGAAAACTGATTTTTATATACATGGAGATACATATGCATGTGTATGTATGTACACATATACATATATGTGTACATGGATATTTTGATATTTTCCATCTTGAATGTAGTCAAAGTGTAAGGCTTCAATATGTTTAGCTTCTGTGGTTTTACTCGTTGTAGTACATAGCCACTTAACGTGAAAAAAATTACCACAGTTGCTGTTAGTATTCCCTCTTGTGTGACTGCATGGGATCCTGGGTTGGTTCAGAGGAGCTTGTGTGCTGTCTTGAGAAGTAAGAATAAGCTAGTAAGCCTTCCAGCTGTTCTGGTACAAATTATTTGTGCAAAATGCTTTCTTTCTGCCTTCTGTAACAAGCACATCTTATTTCCACTGCAATCCATTTAACTTATTGTAGAGAAGGATAAAACATAACTTGATTCTGTTCTACAAGTACCTACATAGGAAGAATGTTTTTGACGGTAGAGGGCTCTTTACTAAACATTTTTTTTCTGCTAGATTAATTTCCAGTACTGAAGCTAGACAAATTGAAATGGAAAATAAGGCGCAACGTGCACTTTTTTTTTGTTTAAGCAGTTAACAGCAAGAGCAATTAGTGATTGGAGTCATTTGCCAAGTGAGGTCTTGCACTCTTCATATTGTGCAAACTTTACAAGACAGTTGGATAGGTTCCAAAAAGCATGCTATAATTTTAACCACAAGGTTACAGGTTTGATGCAGACATGTATGAGTGAGGTTCAATAGAAGGAGGTCAAACTACTGGTTCTCAGTTGTTGCTTCTAGCCTACAAATATTAATCTTTCTTTGAAATTACTCCTGACAGATACTGTCATGAGCTTTTCCATGCACTTAAGTCCTGAGGCAAAACCCACAGAAGACTTTCTGACATCAATGGGCTTTGGAACTAATCCACAGACAGCTAGTTTCTTTTGGAAAACGTTGAGTGAAATGTAAATGAAAAGTTTTATATAAGTATTACTGCAGCAACCAAAGTATATTTATAGCAGTGGTATTTTGAAGATGAGAGAATTGAAGGGAAAAAATGCTATTGGAGAAAATGAATAGAGTCATCTTTACCCTATCCTGTAACCTCTAAAATCCAGCATGCAGGATATTTTGTGTTTCTAAACATTAAAGGTTATCTCTTCAGTATGCTGTAAAAGAACAAATACATGCTTGTCTCTTGACTACCAGAACTTCACTGGATTAATCATGGCATGTTGCCTTACCTAGTCATGTTGAATATTTTGAATACTTAATTGGTGAAATCTGCCAGTGAAGTTCACCATAATTTTTGTATCCAAATTAGGACTTATTTTATAGACTTGCAACAATAAAAGATGCTTATGCAGATCTTTTAGGAAGGATGAATTTCACTTTAGTTTTAAAGAAAAATAATGAAAAATTAAGTAACTGTCATGTGAACATCCAGACTATTTTTAAATGTGCACAGTGGCATTGAATGTGAAGAGCACTTTGTAAGCAGATGTGAAGTTTCTGACTACAGTATTACCAGATATGTTTGTTCTTCCAGGACAAAAATGGAAGTTTTGTGACTGGTAAGAATAGCAGTGAATTTAAATAAGCTTACTGAAAGGCAGGAGATAGTAATTCATATTTGGCATCACTAGCCTGAGCTTAACTTGTACTAATCACTGGAAAGTATGTGAAAACAAGTGGAAAGAAAAGACAAAATCCCTGCAGAACACCATGAACTACTGAATCCCTGAAGAATCATATGCATTGCTCTATATACATACTTGAGGCTAAATCGTCTCCTTTCCTGCTTTCTCAACTTTGTCAAAAGTTGTGTCAAAATTCTTGTGAGATTTATTTTTCTTTTCTACATTCAAAAGGTAGTTACTCCCTTCTCGCTCATCTGTCACATTAAACTTTTCACTATTTTTGCTATGGGTGTTAGTCTTGAAGCTCAGCCTGTCTGTGTCTTTTGTCATGTCTCCTTATATTCACTGATCATTTTTTGAGAAAGTAATTTTCTACCTTACACTTCTTCGTTACATTTTCCTATACCACATCTCTGAGAATCGCACCCTGTGTGGGATTCACCTGAAGAAAGCATTTATCTGGAATGTAGATACTTACATGTGAGCTGGTAGGTTCCATTTATAGCTGACAGGCTGAAGTAGATATTTCAGTGGCACCATTCATGTAATTCCAAAGTAGATGCGAAGCTTGCGTGGTGTGATCCTGAACGTTAGGTTTCTGTTGCCCTGAGCTCTCTTATCTGCAGAAGATCTGCATTTGCCAAGGCTGACGAAATCAGTATTGTAACACCAACAGCTGTTACCATGTCTTATGCCAATGGGGATGTTCCTATGCACCTTCATTCTCTGAAGAAAATAGGTTTTGCACAGGTGAAAATACTGAAGTCGGTGCCAGCAGGGGTCCATTAAATGGGACCTATTTTTCTGTAATATTCATGAATTGCAGTAGCTTGATCGATCACATGCTTTACATATTCTGCTGAAAGAAAGTGTAAACTGTTTAGTTCTCACAGACAAAAGTCCTGCAGAGGTTTGTTAATATTCCTGAAAGAATATGCACATCAGTCCTATTTGTAAATGCACTTCTTTTCGTCATGTTTTCACCATGGCCACAGATGGCTTTTTTAGACTTGGGGGAACAGGAATTCACCCCTTCATCAAATGCTTCATTTGGCATGTTCTTGATGAGACTGCAGTTCATTTGCTTGTGCTGTCTTCTGGTGTATGTAAAACAACTTATCAAATTTTTAATTTTAGAAAACTAAGAAAGAAAAACAATCTTTATGGCCCGAGAAAAATAATCCTTCCTTGATTGACTCTTCCAATAGCAGCTATTTTTACTGCAGCAGCAGGAAGTAGTTTAAAACTCTTTATAAAATATGATGTCCAGAGAAAACCTCTCTCCCCATCTTTCAACAAAAAAAGCCCATATAGCCAGATCACCTCAGTCCTACTGTGAAGTAATTTTATCTTGTCCACTTGTTATCACTTGAGGTTTTCCACTGATTTCACAGCTGTATTCCTTGTATTTCCTCACTGCATGATACCTTAAGGTCTGCTGCAATTTATTTATTTAGATTTTATGCACAGGGATAAGTTACAACTCTTTGAAACAAAGCATCTCATTTTCCAGGACACCCCACAGATATTAGCAATTACACTGGAATACAAAAGGCTTTCATCCAAGCAAATAATTTGTTTTCCAGTAAAAAATACAAGATCTCACCTCTGAAAAGGGGTTTGTTTTTTTTTTGTTTCTTCTCTCATAACTGTGAATGACCTATAAGACCCATCTGGTCTTTCCACAAATGAAAGAAAGAAAACCCTTCAAGGGTAAAATATTATTTATTCTATGAGAAAAAAAAATTAAATTAGAAAAGGAAAGTATTTGACTTTATAACACTGCGTGTGTCTGATTTGAATCACTCTCAGCTTGTACTAATACACCCTCTTAAAATGTTATATTGCATAATATCTATGTGGAAAGTATAAAAACCTTTCTTACCAGTAAGCAATTGCATATGGTCTGAAAATTAATCCCTCACTACTAGAATACATAAATAGAAAGCCAGATTTGTTAGTAGTCTCCAGCTGCTTTGTGCTTCTCAGACAGTGCAAAATAACCATAGACCCAGCTTAAATGTTCAGCTAAAGTGGGTTTACAGCTGCTTTCCATTACCAAAGCAGTGGAAAGCAACTGGAGGGGGCTTGTGAATCTGGCCCATTCTGCAACTTGACGCCACAACCTGTGTTGTACAACAGTAGTAATAGCCTAGCTAGAATGCTTCAGTACTTTCCAATTGCTAACTGCTAGGATACCTTTGTGAGCTGAGAACCTATGATTATGCAGATGTTAGGTGGAAGAATAAAGAGAAGCAGCTTTATAGTATTAAGTGTCCAATATATTTATAACTTTCCATGTAGCAGAAGAGTGTGTCCTGGGGAAATTTACATGAATACTATAGTGTAGTTCAGATAATGTGAAGTTCTAGTATAAATATACACAACAATATTGGATTCTGGAAACTGGGAAGTTTTGTTCATGTTTTGTAAGCACTGGCTTATCCTGATCTGTTTTATAAGTTTTGAAATTGGCTCAGCATTTACAAGATCAGTCACTAGCTCACAGCTGACACATGAAAAAATTTTTAACTATTTATTTAGTTTTCATATGATACTACGTATGTCTCCGGTACTGGTAATTCTGTTCCAAAAGACCAAAAATGATCTGTTTGTGCAGTCCATTTTTCTGCAATCCCAATATTCAGGTACGTATTCAAAATAAAGAAAGAAATCCCAGTTGTCATATGAACTACCTACAAAGAATAGTAGAAGAAATTTTGACAGATGAAGCATTATTTTTCCCTAGCAAGCAGAAATTACTTTTGGTTCCCTTTCCAAAGCTTCCACAGTAACAACTGATGTAGAGGTTATGTAGACCTGGAGGATATCACCTACAGCAATGTAAATTTGCATAAGAATCAGAGGTGTTTAAGCAAAAAACATTCTAAACTGTAATGCTGATGTACCAGCAGTGAGGAAACACTCCATGCCAACTGCCCAGCTAATAAGTTGTAGGCAGTCTAGTGGGGATTGTTTGTATGAAGGTCTTGAGTTCAATACCTGGATCTGCATTTTTTTCTCCCTACTCCTATGGATTAGGCTGCCTGTCTTCAAGTCAGCTCTCCTATGACGCCATGTAACCTTGGCTCAGACTTTCATGAAAAACAGCTAAATTGTGAGAGTTGTGAGAAGTCTTGTCTGGGGCCTCCAGACATTGTCTTGGGAATTACATTTATAGACCACGGGCAAGAGCCTGAACTATGTTGCAGTCATACCTGTACCCAGTTTTCCTGATCTTGATATTCCCTTGTTGACTTGACTTCCTGGACAGGCAAGAGATGCAGCAGCATGTGGCGATGGTGAGTCGTGGCCACCCCTGGTTACCAACCCTAGTCCAGCCTGGTTTGCCCCACTGGGGACTGCAGTATGGGGTCTGATCAGAGAGTGAGGGCACCCCACCCCCACCAGCTCCACTGCCACCCACCCTGGTGCCCAAGGCTTCATAACCACAGCCCCTGCCCACACCACTCACTGAGGTCAGCAAGGGTATGGAAGGAGTTGACATTATGAAGGATGTTATGTTGGTTGGACTATCCACTAGAAGTTATAAGAGGCAGAACTGAAAAAAACTGGTCAAGATATGGTGGCTGGAGCAGCCAACAACTATAGACCTGTAGCACCTCCCTGTTGTAAGCATAAGGTTACAGCATCACTATTCTGTTTTTTACAGCCTATCTCATGTGGCATAGACTACATAGCAATAACATGGTTTTGTTTTTACCAACCTAAAGATATTCAGTATGTGGTAGACTAATACAGTTGACACAAACTGTTCTTTTGGATATTTTTCCACAATGGCCTGTTATATTTAATGAATAACTGTTGATGATCTTAAAAATATTTCTGTATTTCTTGGTGCAGCTCTTGATGACAAAGGATTAAGCTAAGAAGCAGAGATCATATGCAGTTTCCACAGTTCAGCTAATGCAGGGAACCTTGACAATCTGTCATGTCATGAGATATATCAAAGCCTCTAGGAAACAATGAATTCCAGAGTTACTAATAAAGGTATTTTGTGCCTAAACATCTGTACACATTCAGAATCCCACTTACATGACAATTTAAGGCTGCTATGAATATTATAACACACCCAATGACTTGGAAGAGGGCTTGATTTAAGTGCAATTTTACTGTAGATCCTAAGAGAAGAAAGGATTATAATTTTCCTCAGGGCAAGCATGTAAAATATCTCTTTTTAACTTTGTTATATGTAAGAAACTGTTATTTACATGTAGTAGGAGATTCACCATCCATTATCCTTGTTCAAATACTTATTCTCAAAATTTAGGTGACCACAACATATACTTTGATATTTATTTTTTTTTTAGTCATTGATTAGAGAGTGTGTAACTCAAGAGATATTTATCAGCAAGGGAGATCAAGACTCCTGAATTACTTAGGTTATACTGCCCTTTTCCATCTCTTATTTTCTCGAAGTACTTACTAAATTCTTTAGCATAGCCTGAGCGATTAGACTTTTTACATAGGAGTAATTGGGGTAATTTTGGGGCCTACAGCATCCAGACTTGTGGTCCCTTTTGTTCCTAAATTCTGCAAAACGTAAAATTATCCTTTCCAAGATGAATTAATATATTACTAAAGCAGTCAGGGTAGTAGCCATACACTGATGAATCCACAATAGTAGGGTTAGAATCAGAACAGCCTTGATATAGGTTTTTTCTTTTTTTTTTCTTCCCCTCCATATGACAATGCTTGCTGATGCTTCCAATTAAGACAATCTTGTCCCATATGTATCTCTTGACCAACTCTTTGACCTTTGCTTCAAAAGCAGCCTGCCAGGATGGAGAATTCATACCTAAGTCATCATTTTAATCAGGCTAATGCGTTGTAAAAAATTAATAACTTCACCATTTCTCTGGTAGTGTTCAACTTACTGTTATCAATATTTGAGGTTACTGGAAAAAATATGAAACCCCTCCTTAGGGAAAAATGCTTATTTTTACTTGTGTCCTTTGAGACAAGACTTGCATATTTTGTAACCAACCAGCTCTTTCAAGATGTGTTATCTGTTTGTCCTGGGGCCTTGATTCTGGAATTGTTTACATCAGTTTTAAACAGAATTACATTCAGCAAAATGATATGTTATTCCACCAGTAAATCAGGTTACCATAAAAATCTGAACCAGTCTACATTTCATACTTAGTGCTCAGGTCTCACATTTCTTTCATTAGCACTCCCCTTTCCTTTTCTAGAGAGACCTGCTTTTGATTTACAGTAGTAACCTTCTGTCCTGCACCGGGTTAGCCTTTGAGCTATTACTTTTTCATTTTTAGCCTCGGGCCAGCTGTTTGTAACCTTTTTGTCTTGCATCAGTGGTATTCAGCCTCCTGTAGTTTACAACAATCATGTAGCAATGACCTTATAAACTTTTTGTACGTTTCTCCTTCTTGAGTGTTCAAATTCACATCTAGCATGGCAGCGTATTGCTCAGATTGGCTCTCTGTTTTCAACAAGCACAAGTTCTACTTCAGCAGTCCCTGGCCTCTTTCACTTTGGTTTCTAAAACTGTGTTGGAACCAACATTACTGAGGTAGCTCTCTCAAACCATTTATTTGCAGACTGTGCTTATCCTATTTCTATATTGAAATCTCACAGCCTTTTTAGGAAACTGTCACCAGTGTTCAAGGGGATTTTTTACTCTTTCTTTGTTTTGGGCCTTCTGTGGTATTTTTCAAGTAGAGGAAATGTGAAAGTTTTTATCATTTAAAAAAAACCCAGAAGTAAATAAATCCAGTCTTAATAAATTAAGTCCAGAAGAAAGCAGCAACAAACTGGCTTTATTTTCATCCACACTTGTTTTATACATATTCTCCTTCAGAACTTTGCTATTACTCTGTTAACTTCAGATTAACCTGGTGCAGGTTTCTCTTTTTCTAACAACTGATGATAAATTGATTCAAATATCAGAGAAATGTTCAGCACTTGTTGGACTGACACCATATGCTCCTATCTTACTAATAACTGTTAGAGAAATAGGCTGCTTCTAAGCAGGAGACAAAGAGTTGATCCATAAAGGAAGACCATGACAGTGAAAATGTATTGCCTGGCATACACAGGTACAAGGACTTGTCCATTTTGTCCGAGAAGTTTGTCAGGGATTCATCACACTGCTAACAGGAGTGTAGATTATAAACAACTTATAAGGCTGGAAGGTGATAACAGGATGCTTTTGGCTTTGATGCTTTCTTAAATTTAGAGTTCTGTGATAAAGAATAATAACAAAAGAAAAAAAGTAAGGCAATGAGCTCTTTTAGCATAGGTGTTATATAAACAATTCATGTTTAAAATTAGTTCAAAGTTCTTAATTTTATCTCTATAAAATTATAAATCAAATTACATTAAATGCTTTATAAAGTGTAAAAAATCCTTGGAATTCCCTTTCTCTTAATCCATTTACTTTAAAGTTATTTGTTGCTGTTGAAATTAACGTGCTTTTCTTCTCTTTCTGCTGGGCTTTTTGAAAGATGACCTGGACCTAATCTCACATTTTAGAATTTTACTTTATTCTTAGTTGAAAATTTTACCTTTATTCTAAAATTCTAGAACTATGGAGAAGATTTTAAATAAATTGTTGTGCCTCTTGATTGCAGTTGAGCTTCAGATTTTAGGAAGTTATATCATTAAGGTGTCTGCAGTGTATTAGGTATAAAGGTAACCTGCAGCTTTAGAAATCCATTATTTCCATCTGAATGTAAATTTTTGGTTTACTATTCTCAGTTTCTGGTTTTAAGAATACTGTAGGTTTAAAAATCCTTAACTGAATGTTGTTCATCTGATGCAAAATGGCTTGATTATAATTGTATGTAAATATATTAAAATAGATATACTTATTCCCCTTCCTGTTCAGTAATATTTTTACTGCAATACACTTAATGTTAGTAGTCAGAGTGAATGTTAAGTCTCATGACTTCATGATACTTGACTTACCATTTCTTTGTTGTAATGTTTTTGCAGACTTTTTGTATGCTTCAATGTATTGTCTTTAACTGTTACATAAAACCTACTGAAGGGAGGGAGGACGTTATTTTTTGTTATTGTTTTGAATAGTTGATAGCGTGAAACAGAAGACTGGAATTTGCTTTGGTTCTTCCTATATGACATTCTCATTAACATTTTTTGGTTTATTTTTCCTCAGTTGTTGTTCTTTGGAAAAGGCCCTTTTGCATGGTTTATGCCTGCCTGTTTTATGGGCTTTTTCAGTTAAAAAAAAAAAGCCTTATGATATTTATCTAGTGATATTCAAACAATTGGATTCAAATGATTTATGAGTTTAAGTGTGGAGGACTAAATCAGCAATAACCGTAGGTCTGAATTTCAGGGTTCAGTGAAATGTACACGGAAGTCATCCATAGTCTGTGGCAGAAGGTTTGCAGTAATTCCTGATTAAGCTAAGACTTTTCAGACTAAGGTGGGGGTAGCAAACCAAAGATCCTGTGACATTTCTGTGGAAAAAAAGAAATACACCCTAAATATGCACCAAAAGTGCATATATATAGTTAGTCTACTTAAAAATCTTTGCAATCTCATCAAAAGGTTATTATTAGGCCAATTAGAATGACACACTTTAAATACTTGTGGCATTCTTGGGAATGAACTGATATTTTCCATGTACTTACCCAGCCTATGCTGCTTTTGTATCTTAAGATCACTGTTGCTAGTCTCCCTTATTTTGATTGGGGAAGGATTATGGTAAATCATCATCACCCTGAGTCCTTCACCAAGAGGATTATGACATTGAGGATGAAAATTACTACTCATTCTAGGGTCTGTTGGGAGCTATTTTATGTTTTTGCAGTACCATATACTTTTTGCTGTTTCTTTGTTGGTGTGCAGTTCCACAAATAAACAAAATTTGCCCTAAATGCTATATTTTACATATGTTGGAAGTATGTTATTTAATATCCTTAAAACTGGTTTTGCCTAGCTCTCAAGACGGCTTTCCTTTAATGACCAATAATTGACCAATGAAGAACTTATCTAGCTGAGGGGTTTTGGTTTCATCGTGTGCTGACCTTTTCAGGGCCTTTACAGTTACCTAACACTGCACTTCTCTGTTCTGCATTTTAACTCTAGGGTCACTCTGCAGAGGAAAGCTGCTTATTATTACTCTCTGTTAATTACAGATAAGTATCAAAATTACTATAACAGTAGGCTTCATACAACACAATTGATCAAAACTAAGATAAAACTGCAACTAGTTAAGTAATATTCACCAGATCACTGAACAATCATTATCACAGCAAAACAAGCTAGAACAAAAGCTTCAGACAAATCAAGCCCAGAGAACCCTGAAAAGTCCCAAGTCTGAGACCTTGCAGAGTTAATGTGGTCACTGAATACTATTGTTAACGGTAATAATACTATATTTACTGGATTTGCAGGCTGCAACAAACTGTGGAAAGAAATGGGTGTGCTGTTGGTAATAACCAACAGAGGTGGAGCTAAAATACTGAAGTGTCTACTTTCTAGAACATCTGCATTATCTATACATGCTCACGTTTTCTTTTTGTCTGATACACACCCTTGGATGTGCAGTCAGACATATGCAAATTTTGTATCTACTGGATTTAATTTTTAGGACACCCAAAGGACAGGTGGCTTAATGTTTTTTCATCCAAATAGAGTAGATTTTAACTAGGAACAGTGATTGCTAAACTCATTCTCTGCCTATGAAACTGCAAGAGGAGTCAAATATTTACTAATTGTCCCCTACACTGGCACCCAGTTTCTTAGGTAATCTGGATTTCTAAATCACATCAAAACCTAATAGAACCCAGGACATCTTAAAAACAGAAGGTCTGTATAAATCTGTGTTAACTGGGAGGATCTGGTTAAATCAGACATTTTCTATGGGCATATTTTATCTTTGTCATTTGAAACACTAAAAAGATGGTTGTAAAAGAACATTTGGGGAATGAAGAATTTTTCTGCCTCAAGAGGAGAGCTTTCATTATGTTGCTCTAGGGAGGAGAAATTTAAATGCAGATCCTGTTGCAGACTTTGTTTTCATGAAGGCTGGATCAAAGGGAAATTAATCTGTTACATGAGAATCACCAGAAATTACTTGATCAAAGGATCAGTGCTCAGGCCTCACCTAGTCAAATTTTGAATACCTCTAAAGGTAGTAATTCCCCAAGCTCTCTGTATACCTATTCCAGCATTTGACCTCCTTCATTGAGAAAAACATTTACCAAATAGCCAATTGGATTTATCCTGGTTGCAAACTTGTTCATTACCTCTCATTTTGCTCCTGTGTACCTCTGAGAAGTCTGGCTTCAGCTACCTCATGGGACTGTGTAGAGAAGAGGGAGATGCCAAGATCATCTTCCCTGAGCCTTGTCTTCATAACACTGAAAAAATCCCGATTCCTCAACCACTCGTTATGCATCACATTCTCCAGGCCCAACCATCTGGGTGGCCCTCCACTGGACTCACCTCAGTATATTTTTATGCCTTTCACCTTACCAGAGAGCCCAAAACTGGCCACAGTACTTCAGATGTAGCCTCACAAGTGCTCAAGATAGAGGAAGGATCACTTTCACAGACCTGCTAGCTATGCTTTTGTTAATGCAGCCCAAGATGCTCTTGACCGTCTTTAGTTGGGTTTTTTTTAAAGCTATCTTCTGTAGTTCAGGAGCATATTAAGATACATTAGACACACTGAAAAAAATGTCACCTACATTGTCTCTATTTTTGTTTGTTTTAATGACTAGTCTTTTCTGAGTGATATATTCTCTGATAATGGTCATTCATAACTACATATTCCTTTATACCCTACAGCTGTAATGCTCAAAGGAATGATCAAGTCAGGTTTTGCAAACTCCTCAAGGATTTCATAAGTTGATGTGTGTAAGGGAAAGAGGACAATGCGAAGACCACTTTGTTACAGAAAGTGGTACTGATGTTCAGTACAGACCAGTATTGATTCTGAGTTTCTATTTAGTCACTGCTTTTCCAGTGGGAATTGGTGGGGTAGAATGCTTCTGACAGCCTTGTCCTTCAGTTAAGGTTGGAAGTTGTGTCACAAGTAGTGGTATTCATTATTACTCTGGGTCTTTTTCCACAGCAGTAAGGTTATCTGTTATTTATAATCTGCTTACTTAAATCCTTTTTGAATATATATTATCATGGCTTTTCAGTCATTGCGGTAATGCTTTGTATGCACAGAAGGCTCTGTAAGAACAGAAGGTTAAGCACTTTTACAAGCTTCAGGTTAGTCTGAACAGGCCATGGAAAGCATATAGGTGATACCTGTTTCACACTGAATATGCTCACTCAGAAGACTAAAGCATAAAATAATTTTATTTCATTGTATTTGCATTTTGTTACCAACGTAACAGCTATGATAATTCTCCTTACAACCATATGCCATGCAATGGCAGCTTGTTCTTGAAAGGAGATGTATTGTAACAAAAGCTAAAATAATTTATGTGCATAGAGTAGTTTGCAAAATTACATAGCTCTTTTGAGAGGAAAAATACTCAATAAACATTTTTGTTTGATTTCGACTTGGAATATACTTGGTTTATTCAGCTGGCTAAATCAATATAGGTGCTTTATTGAGTGATCTTAAGTTATTTTTATATAATATAACATGAGGTTTGAGGTAAGAGTAATCAGTTTAATTGAAGAAAATGGCAACTGAAGTGTTGGGGTTTTTTTATTGTGGACAGCATAACATAAATGTTCTTCAATGTATTAATGTAATTAGCTGCATCTTAAAGGAAAAAGGAGTCTATATATTTCACCCTGAAATAATAAGACACATCAACTCACAGGATATAGAAGTTTAAAAATAAGCTTTCAGTAAAAAATGTATTATATTTTTTGGTAGGGGGACAGCTTTGAGTTTAAAAATTAGTTTTCTAAAGTAGGGCAATAAAAACAATAAGCTATCTATGGAGATACCGCAATTAAGAAGATTGGACTGTGTTAATTTGATAACCCATTATCTCTCTTATGTGATCTTATCCTTCAGGACAATTTCTTCTTCCTGTAGGAAAATTATTTGCTTTCATTTCTTCGGAGGATCTTTGGTTACATTTATCGTACTTGGTATCAAATTTCACATGCTGTTCTTGAATCTAATTTAACATACATTTTGTTTATGTAAATTCTAAATTTGCTGTGTTTTACTCTTCAGAATTTTCTTATGAGATATTATCTCCATCCAAGAAACAAATCAAGTTCACTTCCTCTTTCAGTGCATACTCATGATCACACATACATTTCCATGCATTTTACTTATCTGGAACAACATGCTTTGTGTTGTGTGGCTGTCTGCATACTGTAAACCAGGGCATCCTGGCTTTTCTGGCTTCTCCTAAGTCTAAGAAATAATTAATATGCTCCTGAAAACATTTACCTGATATCTGCTTTGCTGAGTCAGTCTTAGGAGCAACCATAGCTGAGAATCGGATAAACCTTTCAGGATGGAAAAATTACTTTTCCTCTCATATGAGTATTTAACATGTGAAAGTTGCTTGAGGCGTATCCTGAAGCAGTTGCTCAGGATGCTCATCGAGCAGCTCTGTGTCAGTACTATACTAGCATATTTTCTCTGCTCTCTTCCCACACCTTTTCTAGTGTATAAGTAGGGCAGGAATGTATCACCGAGGAAAAAAAAAAAACAAAAGAACCTGATCTATTTGTTGAAAATGATTAAATGACATGCCTAAAGATATGTAGCCCCCACCTGTCTCATACAAATGAGAAAAACCAATTTCCTACCTTTTCTCTTCAGTTACATAATGATAATTTGATATTACTGCAGTTTACACAATTTTCATTTACTCCCTCATCTTCCCCAGTGTGGAAATATTAATTTCTCACTGGAATCTCCTACTTTCTGCTTTTTAAGAAAATAGCATAAAAAAGAGAATTATGCAACAGTGTCAACTTCATGGGAAGCTCTTTACTTTTTCAGCCTGAAAGTGATCTCCAGGGGATGTGTTAGAATAATACTACTCAAATTTGGATTGTTTGTTGGACTGTGCATCATTCACTTGTGTCTAGCTTTTCTGGGGGTTATACTTCTATTCCCTTTTGTTTCTCTTTAAATGCTTTACAGATATTTACTGCATTAGGACCTAGCAAACAAAACAAACAAAACGAAAAGAAAAGGTTTGCAGTTTTTTCATTGATTTTGTTTTTTTATTTTCCATTTTTTAGTACATTACCCTCAAAACTGAATGTGCATGGACATGTCTTCTTTCTCACTGGCTGCTTTTTTCTGTCCAGCATGTTCACTAATTTCAGAGTCATAAAGAGAAGTTAAATAATCTTATATTTCCCTTCTGCCATTTTCCTCCTTCTTGTTATTACTGTCCCTAGGAAAAAATAAAAACATTTTAAATAGAATTCAAAAACACAAATGAAGGAGGAAAATGTGTAAATTTTTACAGAAATATTCAACTATTGCAAATAACATGAAAATGCTTGGACCCAACAAGTTGTTACATAACATAGGAGAAGCTATGTTGAGGGTGATGGATCACCTGTCTAGATTGAAAATAATGATGTGGAAATGAATTGTTCTGAGTAAAAAGAAAAACGGAATGAATTTATCCTACAGACATCATTTTGGGTTTGGTGTTGTTGGAAAGCTGAAACTCCTTGCCTTCAACACAAAGGTATCAATTTTTGTCTCACAATGTTTCATAAAGTTTTTACAGACTGCTTTTCAGATTTTTTGTTTTTTCTGTCCCAATCTTGCTTGGTTCAGTTTTGGGGTTTGATTTTCTGTGGGTTTTTTTTTATTTTTTTTCCTTTCAGAAGAAATCTCAGTGGGAAGTATTCCTCTTAACAGCTTCAACTTCCTGGAACAATAGAACCATCCCAGATGTTTGGGAGACTTCTAGTCAATATCACTAAGATGAAATTTCTTCACTGGCTTGCTTTGACTTATTTTACAACTGTTGAGATTTAGCTTCCTTTGACCCCAACAGAGAGCAGATATAGCATGCAGTAGTCAGTCCCAAGATTATTACACAAACTTACAACAGGCTTAGTATTTCTAGCTGCTGGTTTGAAGTGAACACATAGGCCTCCATAATGTCACTGAATCAACAGCTGGAATTGTATGGGGTTTATCTGTGAAATGAGACTTGCTGCTTGTTTGTCACAATGTTAAGGTGTCAGAGTTAAGCAAGGTTATTATATTTGTTCACTGGGGCTGGTCGTGCTGATATGGAGGCATAAGAGCTTTATTGAAGGGCTGGAGTGTCAGTGTGGTTGTGACCTCAGTGGCTGAGATTCTTTCATAGAATCACAAACTGGTTGAGGTTGACAGAGGCCTCTGGAGGGCCTCTTATCCAACCTAACCTGCTCAAGCAGGACCACCTGGTTGCCCAGAACCATGGATTTGAATATCTCCAAGGACAGAGAGTCATCAAGCTCTCTGGGCAACCTGTACCAGTGCTCAGTAACCTTCCCAGTGAAAAAGTGTTTCATGATGTCCAGACAAAACCTCCTGTTTCAGTTTGTGCCCACTGTGTCTAGTTTTGTCACTGGGTGCCCCTGAAAAGACCCTGGCTCTGTCCTCTTTTGCACCTTCCCTTCAGGTTTTTATATATATAGATGAGATCCCCCTCAACATTCCTTTTGTCTAGGCTAAATAACCCCAGCTCTCTCAGCCTTTCCTCATGGGAGAGATGCTCCAGTTCCTTCATTATCTTCTGTTTGCTTTACTCTCTCCAGTATGTCCATCTCTCTCTTGCACTGAAGAGCCCAAAACTGACCCCTGCACTCCAGGTGTAACCTCGACAGTGCTGAGCAGAGGGGAAGGATTACCTCCCTTGACCTGCTGGCAACACACCTCTTAATGCAGCCCAGGATGTCATTGGCCTTCTTCGCAGCAAAGGCACAAGGGTACAATGTTGGCTCATATTCAACCTGGTGTACACCAGGACCCCAGGTACTATTCTGCCAAGCTGCTTTCCAGCTGGGTGGTCCCCAGCATATATCAGTGCTCACTTTGGTGCTGTGACAGATCAACTTTTCTGTATGCAATGCAATATCTGTAGTTATTTGAATTAAAGGAAGCAAAATGAGTATGGAGTTTGACAAGCTTTCAAATTGCATGTCACACCACCACCTCCATATGAGTGTTTGTGTATTGGGAAGAGAAAGAAATTTTTGGAAGGAAAGATGTCAGCTAGCAACATCAGAACACATTGGAAAGTAGAGTGAATACGCACCTACAAAATTAGAGAACCCTCCACACCAACATTATTTAGAAATATTTTAACTTTAAAAACATTTGTCTTAGTGTGATAATAATAATAATTTCTTCTTTTTTTTTAAGAAAAAGATATGGGCCTTGAAAAGGTCTCTTATTTCTTGTGGATTTCTTCTAGAGGAGAAATGCGATACCTGTGTTCTATTTGGGTATGTTAGCTCATTCTCAATATTCAGAAAGCAAGTTACAGGCACCAAAACCAGAGACTTAATAAAATTGATGTTTATCTACTTAAAAGAATCCTAATGCTTATCATTTTTATTTGCTTCCAAATTTGAAGCCTCAAGGTAAGTTCAGAACATATTTCAAGCAAAAATCTAAACCTCAAATCAGTGGAGGCTAGAAGAACACTCAAGGGAAAGATGACCATGAACTTGGTGTAATATGCTGCACTTTCACCGATTGTCAGCAGTCAACAACTCTGGACATGAGACAACAGGCAACATGATCACTAAGACTGAATCCTAAGACTGACCCTATAAAGCAACACTTTTGAAACTTAACTAAAAAAAAAAAAACACACACAAACGCCCAAACTACCACCAAGATAAACTGGTAAATAGCATTGACCAATCACTTTTAAGGACAATGTTTTCTCATTCACACTCTTTCTTATTTTCTACCAGCTTCCAAAGCAACTAAAGTAGGTTAAAAACACGCTGCAAAAAAAAAACAGAAACAAAAAACATGACTTGATAAGTACACTGTGGAAAAAAAATATGCATCAAAAATGAGTAATAAAATGATAATGCTCTACCAGATTCAGAAATGGTTCTCCTGAGTTATCCTTCCTGAAAAGTATTCTGCTTCCTACAAACCATGTGGAATTTTTTGTTTATTTTTTTTCTTGTGTGATTTTTCTTGTGTGATATTTTATAACAGAAACGATGGAAAGTGCTCTATATCCCCAAGGTAAATGAATGTATTTCAGCAGATATGTAGTTTGCTTTCACGGTAAAATCAGTTTGTAAGTTCTATATATAAAACTTTTCAATATAAGTTTTTTTCATATGAATTCTTGGCTAGGTGTGCTGGCTAGTGTTAATATGTTTATTAAGATTTACCAGTCTTTGCTATGATTTGCAGAGGAGAAAATCCTCTGGGACAGGAACACTGGAAAACTTAGTGGTGTGTCCCTGTGCAGAATCAGGGCTCAGGTTAATTGAAAAAAAACTAAACAAAAAAAAATCCACCTTACAATCCTAGTAGATGTAAATAAAACCTTTCTGATACTGCTGGGATACTTATTTAGAAACTTAACCTTTGAGCCAGGGAGAAGGTGAAACTTTTTGCTGAGAATTAACAGATATTTAAGTATGCTTTGTAGACCTTACGTTCAGGATTGCACACTGTCCAAATCTGTTGTGGAAAGATGGATAGCAGTAGTTATTTCACTGCACAACAATCCTGGGAAGCATCTGACCTTTGTATAATAACTGGAATTCTGTTTTTTTCCTTTTTATTACTAATTTGCTGTATGATTGGTACACTTAGTATTGCTAAGGGGAGAACCTGCTAGCCCATCAACCGATCACTTAACTCTTGAGGTTTCCTTTTGCCTGCTTGACATAACTCCAGGTTCCCATCTCTAAAGAGTTAACAGTGCAATGAAATTAGTTTAGCTCTCAACACCACACAAATACTGTTATGAATCACGACGGGTCTATGATGGGGAAAAGAACTTGTGACCATGTAAGTTTCTAGCTAGTGTGAAAGCAAAGAAAATGCAAAATATTTTAAAGTGGGCCATATATATATGCCAATTCTGTTTCAATTGAGTGGGAAAGATCCAGAGAACTGTAATTGATGAGCTCTCAGCATCCTGAGTTTTCTCTTTGAAGAGAAAACCAAAATAGAAAATGTTGATCTCATTAGTCAATACGTTACATGTAATATTGCCAGTTTGATGTATCTGTAGCCCTCATCTCAAATGTTTTAGGGGAGAGAAAAAGAGGCCAGCGCAGTCAGAAATGAACTTAAACAGATAAATTGAGCACAACTGTGATGTACCGACAACTTTAAGTGGCTGATTACAGCTTGCTTGCCTAATAAGTGTAGCAGCTGTGCTAGGATAGAAAGAGGCCATGATGATGTGCTGCCACTATTAAGAAGACAGTAAATAAACTGGTTTCTCAGACAAATGCTGTTCTCAATTTCTACCTTATTCACTGTCTAAATAAGAGTTTATAACATTTGTGTTACAATAGTGATGAATAGCACAGTTAAAAGGAGGGTGCTTTTTTTTAATGTACAGTCCAGACTACTTTTCAGTATTTTACAGCCTAAATAGACAGAGCCGCTAAAATAGACTGGGGGCACAGAGAACTGAGGTGACTTGATCAAGGTCAAACAAAAAATCTTCAGAGAATAAGGAATTCAGCTTAAAACTCTCATTCTTTGCCTTTACCATAAATACATACAGCAACTGGCTTATCTCTAAAAGCTGGGTAAATTAAAGGGGCATTGTCAGGTTTGCTAGACTCCCATCTGAATTATTTTTTTCTTATATCTATCCATAACCTTAGTGTAATCCTTTATTAAAAACACTTCATTTTCCCCCAGATCATTATATGAATCATTATCAGCACAGAAAGGCTCATGAGGCTACTGAGAATAACAAAGCTGAACATGTGGGTTATGAAAGAAAACACTCCAGAGCTGAAACAGACTTCTCTTTCAAGCTTCTCAGGAGGCATTAGAAACAATGGGAAAAGTATTAGAAAAGTCTTACTTTCAGAGGTGTTGAACTGCTACATCTGTTGAAGTTCAGTGGGAGTTACAGATGCTGTATTCCTCAGTACATCAAGACAATAATTTTAGTTATAGTTCAATAATTGTCATCTTTAAGAGCATAACAATAATGTTAATTGTATACTCTTTCCACTAACTCCAAAGAACATCATATCACTCAGGGTGCAGTGTTTAGAGGTGACATTGCTTATGGTCAGAGTATCAATTTAAATGGGAGGAAGACCCCTAAATCCATACTGTGATACAAACATTCAAATGACAGGAGCTCCAGAAAGAAACATAAGGCATTGACAGCATATACGAACACTGATATTTAGAAGAACTTTGATCTTTTAAAGCAACAACAGTTTAAACTTGGGCTGTCCACCTGAACAGTGTGTGATGACACTGAAGCGTGAGTACAAATCATGCCTGGCATGTTACAGGTGGAACTGCTTTGGACTGGAGTAGGTTTTGTCTGAAAAATCCTTGAAATCTGTTGCTGTGTTCCTTTGGGATCTCTTTACCTTTTGGTAGAACCGAACAATGGATGCATCTTCAAAATTTCTCTATTGAAAGGAGGTGATGACTCTTCTATTGTAGCATTTCCAAAGTGGTTCACTTTGAACTCTTTTGTAGTTACTGTAGCGTATTTGCTTTGCATGACTTTTTGTTTTGCAGTATGTGAACATCAGCATATTCAAGCATTAAGGGATTTGATTTTGGAGAGTTTTGAAAGACAGGAATTTTTTTTGTCACGTATCTCTCCCCTTTGCTAGTAGAGTTAGGTGTTTGTGTGCATGCTCTACAACTCTGTCATGGGAGAACATATTCCTATGATGCTGTATCAGTTTCCCTTCCTCCTCTTCCCCCTCATCCTTGTGCTATTTTTATAAGCAAAGCATCAGGAAACTATTAAATAGCTGGATCATCAATTGACATACAGAACAAGTTGTTGTTACACATAGCTCTACATGTACAAAGGTATTCTCTTTTCTGGAACAATCAGATCTGCAACTGATAAGTGAATTTCCTCTTCAGGAACTTCACAGTTCCCACCATCACTACCATAATCTTTGTGTTCTTGCTACCAGTAGCTTTTGCAGGGCCACAGAAACAGAGCGTTTTCTGTGTGTAGAAGGACTCTCAAGTTTTCTTCTTGCAACGGACTAATTATTTTTTGCATTTAATGAATAGATAGCTTGAGTCCATGAAAGAAGAGTGACGTAGAGCATGTGGCAGGTCTGAGGTATCCAATTGTAAAAGGGACCAAAGAGGAAGGCTGCTGCTTTGCACACCAAGATTCTGAAAAATTAAACTCTGTATAAATATTGTTTCCTGTGTCCCTCACCTATCCGTTCTCTACTGCTGAAGGTTAATTATTTCTCTTAAATGTCTGAAAAAAAAGAGCTTTAAAACATTATTGTGAGTAGAACAGAATCTTTTCTGCTCTTGAGTTCAGAGTTATCACCAGCAAAAGGCACTTGTCACAGAATCAGGGTTAAGATCTTAGAAACCCAGTCAGTAGGATAGTTAAAAATTAGATGACTGCTTGAAGCAGGTACTCTTCTTTAAGAAAGCACTCTAGTTTAGAAGTGCCTCTCCAGGTATAGAGAAGATTTAGCCATTATGTCCAATTAATGTTCACTTCTGGGGTGAACCTTTCAGTTGTTCATTTTTTGACATAGAAAATACAGTTTGAATTTTGTTTTTTTAATATGAAAAATATTTGGTTTATTTTTTTATTTGTCAAACCTATATCTACAACAATCATGGAGCTTGACATTGAGAACTGGATCTGGTTTTGGAGTGTGAAAGTTGAGGATTTCGGTACATCTTTGAGTAACAAATTCTTACAACAAAAACTCTGAAAAGTCTCATAGGGGAAAGTTGCCATGGAGACAAAAAAAAAAATGTTCATTTTTATTCATGAATTATTGTAAGGGAGAGATAGGCCTAATTAAAGCTGTTCCAGCTCTATTTATCTACAAATATCTATATATAAAGATCTTGCCTCAAGTGAAGTCCATTCCTCAAAAACGTACTGGTTTTCCCAGTATTTTTTGAACTGGAAGCCATTGTGTAGCAGAACAGCTATGATGTAGTC